>JAABOM020000001.1:22005788-22021472 GCA_011800125.2 Solanum clarkiae
CTGAATGGTCTCATTCCTAACCTTGTCACTCCTGGTGTGACCACACATCCATCTCAGCATCCTCATCTCTGCGACATAACATACAAATCCAATACCAAAAATTAAATTAAAAATACCATAACATACAAATCCAAGACCAAGCAAGACAAATACTATACAATAAAAATGTCATGCAAAACACAAAATTAACAGATGGGAAGCTAAAAAGTATACCAACTCAAAGGGCAATAGTAAATGAAAAGACAACTTCAAATTAAACATCAGTGCAATAAAAAACTGGAGTCATTTTTCTCTTCCTTTTCTTAACTACTCTCTTAATGAATATGAGTTATGAAAATGAAGAGGTATAAGTTATGGATTTGATGTTTATAATAATAATAATTATAATATGATTACTATTTAATATTTAATTCATTAGATATATTTAATTAACCAAATATTTTTATAATATTTTAATTTAGTGTATGGGCAAAATAGTAATCCAACTTTTGCGTAACATTCTTCCCACTTTTAGTTATATATGATATGATATGATATACATATGTTTTCTGTGTTTATTTATGCTTAATTTACCAAGTTTATATGTCAAAAGATATATATGTATCCTATCCTACATCTCCTACCTTGTATGTGAAAACTTACTAGTATTCAGTTCAAAAGTTCCTTTAAACCAGGGCATTGGAAAATTTATCCCTATAGTCTGCAAGAGCTTAAATCAATTTTCAGTTTAGTCAAGTACAACTATATCCAAGATTCTCATCCAGCTCTTGTAAATGAAATGCAAAACTGCTTAATTTTGAACTTACCTTCCAAGACACGAGCTAGCACCAATAGTTGCAATCAAGTCTAGTAGCTATCACGGGAGTACTTTCGTCAAGCATTAGGTTCAGGTCTTCATAGATGCACATAGTGGACTAGTATCAAGCAACATCTGTCAAAGAAAAGGAAGCTATAAGTTGATGCATGTGCACAAATTCACACGCGTAGCTCTTCTATTTATAGATGTTTGAAGAACCCACCTCGGAATGAGACTTCACAATACCTCTTTGAACGGCTTTTTGGTAAGTTTCCAATCCCAGAGGGATTTACCAAGAGGGAAGCAGAAATTCTACTCCAAAAATTTTATAGACTCAAGTAAAGGGAAAAACATGTTAGGGAACATCAATTTCTTCTGACGAACCAGATTTTGAATGACATCCCCGATAAATTAATGTGCCACTATCTTCAATCAGTGCAGAAAGAGTGAAAGACTTCCTAATGCTTTGTCTATGTCCATTTCTCTAGGATTCCATCAGTCATTTGAGACAAAATGGGATGTACAACCATTTATTTCAATCCAGCTACACGCCAATTCTTTCTTCAAATCATACTTTTTAAGTAGTGCTCTCACACGAGCTGCATCTTTCCACATTCCCTAGCAGAATACATATTTGATAAAAGTACACACATTCCAATATTAGAAGGCTGAAGGTCTGGAAGTTTCTGCTCTACAACACCACTTAAATCAAAATTTTCATGGACTCTACAGCAGCTAAGTAATGTCTCCCCAGCATGAGAAGGGAGATCAAGGGGAATTTGCTTGACAAGTTCGAAGGCTTCAGCTAGCATCCCTGATCTCCCAAGAAGATCAACCATGCAGTTATAGTGCCCCAGCCTTTGGAATTATATTCCAGTTTTTCTCCATTGATATAAAGTAGCTCCAAGCCTCGGCCACTAATCCAGAATGAGCACAAGCAGTTAGGACACCAAGCAAGGTTACATGGTCTGGTTCATATCCAGCTTGAATCATACAAGGAAAGAGATCGAGAGCTTCTTTAGCTGAACCATGACATGCTTGTGCTTCAATCATCGCATTCCATGCTATTGCATCTGGTTTTTTCATATTTCTGAAAAGAGAAGCTTCATATATGAATCCACACCTAGAATACATGGATATGAATGCACTCATAATCGTCGTATCATTTTCAAAGCCACTCTTAGTTACACTGGCATGTAAAGTTCTTCCCCAGCCATACAAAGCAAGAACTCCACATAACAAAACCACAGTGGAAAATGTGATCTGATCTGGCTTGTAATTATTTTGCAACATCCGTTCATATAAAACCAAAGCTTCCTCATTTTGATATCCAGAAATGATAGTGTTCCACGAGGTTTCATCTTTTCTAGGCATCTGTTCAAACACTCTCCAGCATTAGTTATATCGTCTTGTTGAATGAAACCCCACAACATCTAATTCCATCATACTTAGTTCCTCCATGGCATCATATGAAACAGATGTAGAGCATCTTGCTGCTTGCATTCTTCCATTCTGCAGATAACCACTTAGCATTGAATTCCATGCAATAATATCCTCTTGAGGCATTGCAGCAAAAAGTTTTCCTGCCTCCCCCACATTGTTATGTTCACAATACCCTTTAATCATGGCAGACCAAGCCACGACATCCTTGTCAGGCATGTCCTCAAACAACCTTCTAGCTTTCTCCACTTCCCTGGCTTTTAAGAAACACGTGATCATGCTAGTCCAAGATGCCACATCACGCGTAGCCATTCTCATAAATAACTTATACAAATCCTCAACCCGCCCCATTTCAGCATAACCTGCTAGCATAACATTACAAAGTGACACACTTTTCACTGGTGCTTCACTAAACAACCTCTCAGCTTCATCCAAATCCCCATACTTGAAGTAGCCTTCAATCATAATAGCACATGATACATCATTCTTAATTGGCATTGCATCAAACAATGCTCTACCTTCCTCTATTCTCCCATTGCTCACGTACCCATAGATCATTGAATTCCAGCAAACTACATTCTTATCATCCATTCCATCAAACATACGCCGTGCCACTTCTAAATTCCCATTCTTTGCATACCCACTTAACAAGGCTGTCCAAGAAACAACATTTCTGCTTGGCATTGTATTGAACACTTGTTGAGCATCATGGAGCAACCCATTTCTTACATACCCAGATATCATACAGTTCCAAGTTACTAAATTCTTTGGGGCATTTCATCAAACAGTTTGCGTGCCGCCTCCACATCACCTTTCTTGAAAGAGCTGGTAATTTTTGAATTCCAACTGAACAATGAGTTGGCACTTGAACAGGCATAACGAATCCAAAAATAAGGATTTCTGTTCCTAAAGCAAATCTGCGAAGCCCATTTTAGCCATCTATACATAATACTACTACTAATAGTAAAGGTTAATTTCTTCTTTTTCTACTTATTCGGGTTTAATATTCAATTAGCATGTAAGATAATATGGAAAATTATAGAAATAATGTAATTATAGTAGTAGATTTTGGAACTTGTGAGCTCACTTGACTATTCCCGCGAAAATTATTTACACAAGGTGACCTTGTATTTTAAATGGATAAAAGGTCAAAACTGCCCACAAACTTTCGAAATAAATCACATATATTTTCCGTTTATTTTTTATCTCCAGATGATCATACATACCCTTCATTTTAATGGAATGTCACTACTTACCTATGTGGCATTTTGTTAAAAGAAAGGGTATATGTGGTCCAATAGTTAGACCAGAGGGGTAGTTTTGAAACAAAAACAAATGGAGGATATATGTGTTCTATTTCAAATAGTTCAAGAGTACTTTTGATTATTTTTCATTTTAAATTATTTTACTCTTTCGAATGAAAAAGTAAATAAAAATCTATGGAATCTATTTTTCTCTGTCTTTTTTGGATTTTCTATTTTCGAAACTCACATCGCATAGGTCTCATTCGAAAGAAAAACTCTTTATTAAAAAAATTTAATATTCAGAGTTTAAATTCAAGACTTCTGATTAAAAAAGTTTTATCCACTGTACCACATTTTTATAGTGTGAAGTCCATTTTTCAAAACAAAATTATAATTGTTTGCAGTAAATTGAAATGACAAACTAATAAATATAAAAAAATATAATTAGATTGATAAACAATTGTATGGGTATAATTTTATTTGTTCCTTTATTTCTTCTCTTTGATTATTTTTTTCTAATCCTATTTCTTTATCTTTCTTGCTTCGAATTGATTAAGATAATGCAGATGTACTTGAAATTTATTTGATCTCTGTAAAAAATGTATTTGATTGTCAACAAAAATATTCTCATATGAAAGAATACAAATCATTTTTATAATCTTGCTTGAGTATTATTAGAAATTAGAGCAAAAATTAAACATCGTCCCACAAATAATTGAAGGGTCAAAATGATAAGAGTGTTATTCCTACTTAGAAATTTCCATGCTTTGTAACGCAATGGCTGACATCAGAGTTTGCTTTAAATTTCAAAACATGCTGAAGAAGAAAATTCCTAACATTTGAATATCTAGATGTAGACGGTAGTTTGGTGCGAGTTATAAAATATAATATTTTGTAGGATCAAATAATTCTAAAAGAAAAAAATTATTTTATCTTGCGTTTGGTTGGAGGTATTAAATAATTATGGAATGATTTATCATATTATTTTTATGGAATAAGTTATACCATATGCATGATGGTATAACTAATCCTAAGATAACGTATCTTGGGATAGTCAATAACTTACTCCCTAACAGACGGCCTTATAGTAAGGGTCATTTGGTAGAGCGTATAATAAATAGAGTGTACTAGTAATACATGTATTAGTTATACTTGCATTAATTATACATAAAATATTTTTATGCATCGTTTGGTTTGATTTATTAAAAATAGCACGCACCCTCCACAATAGTGGTGAAACAACAACATAGCCAGTGGAATCCCACAAGTGGGGTCTGGGGAGGATAAAATGTGCGCAGACTTTACTACTACCTCATAAAGATAGAGAGACTGTTTCCGCGAAACAAAAGGAGGGATGCAACTCAAGGACGTAAAAAAGGATTTACGGGGCAATTGAGTGTTTAATCATGCTAATGCATGCATTAAAATTATTGAATTACTAACACGTAGAAATTCATGGCATTATTACTAATTTAATACCAATGCAAACATTAGTTATATATATAGGTTAGGAATAAGAGATGGAAATACAAAGAAAGATGGGAGATGAAGTGAAGCTGTACAGGACATGGTCAAGCCGATATGCTTTGAGGATCGTTTGGGCGCTAGAGATGAAAGGGATTGAATGCGAAGCCATTTTTGAAGATTTAAGCCAGAAGAGCCCTCAACTCCTCCAGTATAATCCTGTTCACAAAAAGGTTCCTGTACTTGTACATAAAGGCAAACCAATCTGTGAATCACTCGTTATTCTCGAGTATATCGATGAGACATGGAAGGAAGCAGCTCCTTTGCTTCCTCACGATTCTTACGCCAAAGCCATTGCACGCTTTTGGGCTAAATTTGTGGATGACAAGGTAACATATCTCTTAACATATACTGAAAGAGAGTGAAGATCCTTGGACATTAGGCATTTCCAGTTATATGAATGAGCTAATTAACTTACTTTTTCAAGAATGGATTGATCATTTTCATTGACATTTGTCTTTCATCATGACCTGCAGCTTCTGCCATCAGTATGGAGTGTTTTCACAGCAAAAGGAGATGAGGACAAAAAGGAAGCTCATGTTCTAGCAGTGCAAAACTTACAACTTATTGAAGAGCAACTGAAAGAGAAGAAATTTTTTGGTGGAGAGAATATAGGATATGTGGACCTTGTACTTGGTTGGATGGCCTATCTTGTTGATGTGTTTGAGGAGGTGATCAACATGAAGTTGTTTGATGCGGCCAAATTTCCTCTCTTGTCAGGATGGATGAAGAACTTTCATGATGCTCCCGTAATCAAACAACACTTGCCACCTCGAGATAAACTAGTAACCAAATATCAATTGCTTCATGAAAAATATCAGACATCAAACTGAATGTGTTATAGTTTATGAACATAATAACAAACTGTTTGTATGATCAAATACTTTTGGACTATACATCAGGAATAATACTAGTCCTAGATGGCTTATATATCTTCAATTGTACGTTGTCTGTTTTTTTACAAGGTAACTAGATCAAAATATGATTCTCAAAAAAAGATCCAAATGACAGATGATTGTTAAACAAACGACTCTTCATGCCCTTGGGCATCTCTTTCCCCTCGAATGAATCCAACTTTGCAATTCATCTCATGTATCACAAACAGAATATAAAAGAAAGAAAAATTCACAAATTGCAATAGCTTTTCTTCTGAACAGCACTAGATGATTGACTTAATCATCTACTACTTGTATCCAGAAATTGAAAACAAATGATAATAATATCTGCAATGCACTAACTAGATAGATTTTACCCAACAGAAAGAAGGAAAAAATGTCGCACATTGAAATTGGTAAAATGAAATGGTTAAATAATTGGGAAAAAAATGAGATTATTCAGAAATGCATATTGAATTTTTGATGGTAGATTCATAATTTTAGAAAAAGTATTTGTGATTGTTCAAAAATAAATGAAACAAAACGTACAATAAAGCTAGGATGGTAATTGTATGATCGAGGTCTGTTCAATGCTAAATGCAAAGGCACATAATAGATCAATATAAATATCATGAGCTATCTTGTAATAAAATCAGTTGTTGCGTACCTTCTTCTTGGTTCCTTCTTTCGTAACTAGAGCTCGGAGAACGAAGAGATAAGAGGGTCCTATGTCAAACATGGTCAGAAATTCATAATAGAGTCCGACCCAACAACCAAATTGATTATTTTTAGATATAAGGATACTAGATTACTAGAGTACAACATTGGAATGGAGCGTTTGGTGAAAACAAATACTCCACCAATGAAGACTTCAGAGCTCTGGCGTGATAAACCAGCAGTGATTCTATGCACTCGCAGCCCTGGGTAAATCATCAAAACATTTCTGCAATTCACACTTATAATTGATAAAAATCGTAGCTAAATTGGTAAGCTATATCTTAGATGCTGACTCTTTTAGGTTCATACACATACTTGGTTAAACAGAAATAAAGAAATTTCTTGCAAGAATTTCACATGGAAACTCAAGTCAATATCTGCATAGACTTCACCAAGAGTAGATGATCCAATAATCTGTGTAATTCCACTACACTCTGATGCACTGATGAAGGATACAATCTAGGAAAGATTTTTCCTTTAAAGAACGAGTGGTATAAGGAAAGAAAGTGAACTTAATAATTTACCTATGAGCAAGAATTACTGGGTCTCATGCCAAAAAGACTATGGGAAACAGGTGCATCATGTGCAGAGCTGAAGCCTACCAACTCTATGCAAAGAAATCAATATTTGGCATGTTAGGGGTTCAATTATTGGCTGTTCCTTCATGATCAAATAGAAGCAGAGGTACCTTTTTTTCTACATTATCTCTGACATTTCCTTGGAAGGGCCTGGTTCATTATGCTGGGTTTTGTTATCCAGGTAAAGGATTTCTGGCCTCAATACTGGGGTGGTCTACTACTCTTTGACAGAAACATGGAATTTTATAAATCTTTGGGAGGGAGGAAATCTGCTAAAAGATAAGTTCATATCAGGGTGTCTATTTAATCCTCGAGCTATTGCAAATTAAAAGGGAGTAAAATCCATGGGGGTGGGGCAAAACTTCAGGGGTGAAAAGGACGACTCTTAATTGTTGGCAGAGGGAAGAGTGGAATAGCTTATCAATTTATTGGAAGGACTTTTGGAGACTGGGCACCCCTTGCTGAAGTTTTTGAAATCTGTCACCACTTGCAGGTAACACTTCTGGCTTCTCTAATGAGTTCATTATTCAACTAAGTTTTAACTTTTTTAGTATAATGAGATTTTCTTCATATATTCTAGTATCCACAGGGAAGACAGGAGTTGCTCCAATCACTACAGCAAAGGGATTAGATATAGTTATTGTTTTTATGCTACAGCCCATTGCTTTTGAATCTCAAGCTCAAGAAGCTATATCTCTTCCAAACTTCAAATCTTATGTTTCATACCGCAGCAGTTTTATTGTATGAACAACATTACTGGATTTGTACATGTGAGTCAATTGAGACTGGCCATATATCTGTTACTTTTGAATCACATAAAGCAAAGTGTCAATCTGTAGATTGTACTCAACCAGCACGTCATTTATTCATTGATAACTTATTAACACAAAGGACAAAGATTGTAAACTCATCTCATGTATCACATACAAACAAAATGAAAAAGATTTTTAAAAAAATCATAAATAGCAGTAGCTTTTCATCTGAGCAGCAGAGAAGCCAATTTCTCGATGAGATGCATAAAAGTCATCTGCTTCTCCTCTCCTAGCCATAAATTGCTTACCGAAAGATCACAATATCAGCAATCCACTAATTATATAGATATTACCCAACAGAAAGGAGTGAATGTTGTACAGGTCCTCTTTTCTGTTGCACTAATTATGCTAGGAATTCAATCCATATTATTGAAAGTCAAGAGGGTTTAATTAGATATATGTTAGATATTACTTACCAGAAAAAAGATTGTTGTGGTTTCATAATTCTATCAAAAATAGGAATCTCGGTGTTTAGATATTTTATATATTCAATAATTTTTTATTTTTCTGAGACACTAAACCCCTATATAACCCCTCTTGTGTAATTGTCTACAGCCAATTCAAGAGAAGTTATCTTTTTTCCATATTTCCTCACAGATCCAGAACTTCTATGATTTTGGTACACCAAAGTAGCTCAACTCTACCTACAGCTGTTCTTACATCACCTGTCTAGTCGAAGTTCTCCTTATTTTCAAAAAATTATTATTCTTGTTTCTTTTTAATGAAGATTCTAATGGAAAACATTCTCCAAAACTCATTCTCCTCCTCTTTTTCTTCATGTTATGGAAGGTTGAGCATAGAGTCTTTTTGGACATTAGATTTCCTATTAGTAAATCAGAGTTAGAGTATTGAGTCCCTCCTGTGAACATGAAGTTTTGCCAATGTCCTGGAGAAGACTTCTTCTCTCTTTCTTCTTCTTCTTTGTCATAATATCAGAGAATGGACAATGTTCTGGAAGAATCTTCTTCACTTCATATACTTCATGGAGTTCGAGTATGGGTAGTAATTTCCCCTTTGAAAACTTTGAATTTCTGGTCATTGTTCCAGAAATTTTACCTTTAAAAAGTGAAGACTTACCAGATACAGAGGTCCTTGATATTTTTGCATCTCTTTTGAAGTCAACTATTGCACCAATCCTGCAACTAAAGGTAGGAACATAGTACTGGAGATATAGTTTGAAATCTCACAAATCTAACAAGCAGAAAGATGTCTCACCTCCAGACTGTTTTCAAATGATAGAACCTTAATTTCCTCATTGCAGGGATATTTCCTTCTTTTAGGTATTAGGAAGGACAACAGACTTTAATTACCAGCGGTCTCTGCAGCTACATGTTCCATCCTTGAACAAGTGAAAGCGATTTGCATCTCTAACTAGTATTTCCCTCTGAACAATTTTTGACACATACTTGGTCCAAGTGTGGCAATCCCCACAAACCCGTAGATTCTTCATCACTTGCAAAGGTGAACCTTCTTTTGTGTTCAACAATCCAAATGCTATAGCAAGTCTTTCACTATGCCCATAAAGCAAATTAATCTTCTCATCTTCACTGACATCATGCAGAACAAATTTCAAGTCAGCAACATAACCTTCCCTATCCATTGTTCTATTGAGGTCCTCTATGAGCTCATTGACTTGCTTGAATTGTTGAAAGGACCTATCACCAGTACCAAAAATAAAAACTGTGTTACAAATCTCAATCCAGCTATATCCTGGGTCTTTCCTAAGCCCTCTAGCTTTCAAAGATTTTTTTATTGTTCTCACTTGGTCCCACTTCCCTAAGGTAGCATATATATTGGAAGCTAAAACATTATACCCAGGATCGTCAGAGTTCAATTCAACAAGACGTTCTACGACACGTTCAGCAGTCTTGGTATCTCCAGTAGCTCGACAAGCACTAAGTAGAGCTCCCTACATGCTTGCATCAGGTTGCAGAGGCATAGAAAGGATAAAGTCCTCTGCTTCATCCAGTAGCCCAGAACGTGATAAAAGATCAACCATGCAAGCATAATGTTCAATCCTAGGCTCAATGTTGTATCTTTTTCTCATTTGGTTAAAGCATGCACAACCATCTTTCACTAAACCAGAATGGCTACATGCATATATAATGGCAACAAAAACAATATGATCGGGAATAGTACCCGTCTCTTTCATCTGCTGAAAAGATCTGAGAGCCTTTTTTCCTTCGCCATATGCAGATATCATTGCTGTCCATGTCACAACATCTTTAATCCTCATGTGTTCAAAAACCATGATTGCATTCTTTAAACTCCCAGTTTTAGAGTACATCTCAATCAGCGCATTTCCAACAGGGACATGTGACTCAAAATTGAGCCTGATAATGAAGCCATGCAGCTCTTTACCCTGTCTTTTGGCAGCAAGTAAGGAACATAAAGGCAGTGAACCTAAAATGGTAGCCACATCTGGCATGATTCCGTCCATTCTCATCCTACTGAGCATCTTTAAACCTACGTAACTTTCCTCATAATGGCTACAGGAAGCAATAATAGTATTCCATTTTACAATATCTCTAGAACTCATGATCTCAAATTGCCACACTGAATGCTCAATTTTACCACATTTAGCATACACATCTAAAAGAGCATTGCCCACAACAAGAGTGGAATCATATCCTTTTCTTAATTATATCACAGTGGAGCTCTCTTGCAAAATCCACATCCATCAACTTTGTACACATTGAGAGAAGTGTCACAAAAGTAACAGAATCAGGTTGCAAGTCTATCCTCATCATCATAAGCAGATCAACTGCTTCTTCATTAAACCCGTTTTCAATATAACCACTAATCATTGAGTTCCATGAGACCAAATCCCATCTTTTCATGCTGTTAAAAACTTGCCTTTGCAGCCACCAAATCACCACATCTTGCATACATGTTAATTATGATATTACAAAGGTCGTGTCACATTTGTATCTATTTTCAAGAATATAGTCATGCACATATCTTCCAAATCTTAAATCCCTCATATGCCCACAAGCTTGCAAAACAGAAGCAATTGTGGGCAGGTCTGGCTCGTATTCACAAACCATTTCTCGAAACAATTTGATGGACTCCTGATATAACCCCGAATGAGAAAACCCACAAATTATGATATTCCAAGTGACAATATCTCTAAATAGCATATCATCAAAGAATCTCTTACAGTCCAACAACCTCTCAAACTTAAAGTACATTGAAAGCAGTCCATTACTCACAGCCATATCTCCCTTAATTCCATTCTTCTCCACCAACCCATGAACTATCTGTCCCTGTTCAACCTCCATCAAACCCCCACATGCAGGTAAAACGCTCGATACAGTAAAAGCATCAGCTACAACACCTGATAACCTTCCCTCCCGAAAAGCTTCTGAAGCCTCTTCCCAATACCCATTCGCACTATACCCTGAAATCAAACTATTACAAGAAACCACATCTTTACTAGGCATTTTATCAAACACCTCACGTGTGCTCCCTAATTCGTTCGTCCTCGCATAGATGTCAATCAAATCATTAATCCGATCCAAGCCCCATCTTCAAAACATCATTATATACAAGTTTCACCGTTTCAAGGTCCAATAAACTGCCACACGAATTAATAACCGAAGGAAATGTATAATTATCAGGCTTAACATTTAATTTTCTCATTTGGGAGTAAAAGTCTAGTGCTTTAGACCATAACCCATTATGGGTCATGGCTCTAATGATAGTATTCCACAGGTAAACATTATGGGTTGGTGAATTTTATGCGGAAAATGGATAATGAAGAAACAGGGTCTTTGAACTGGGAGTACTTCGAAATGAGTTTTCCACAGAAGAATGTTGATTGGTGCTGGCCTGAAACTACTATGAGAGAATGAACTTTGTGGAGATCACTTCGGTTAGTAACAGAAGATAATGCTAAGATCATAGAATGGAAGCAATATTCGGTTCTTTGGCCTACACTGCCAAGCTTTATGGACTTCATGGATGGAAAAATTACATCTTTGTGGAGATTCTTTCAGATTGTATTATGTAGTTGAAATTATGAGTTGGTCATCTTTGATAGCTAAAAAAGGCTAGTGCACTGCGATAATGGTCCGGAAAGGCCCAATTGGGGTTTATTGTATGTCGTCTTTATCTTTGCGTCTAATTTTGTTGCTTTTATCGGTAGATGTTAATTGTTATGCTTTCTGTTATTTTTATTAGGATTTATTGACTTGAACCAGGATTTCCAAAAATAATCTTCCTAGCTATGCATAAAATCTGAGCATATAAAGGGAATTTTTAAGATGGTAATGAAAAATATCCAAATGAAATGTATGCATTAAAGATTCATTATCTCCTGTCCAACTAATTTGAATTTGAGGTATAGTAATTGTTACATCAAAAAGAGTTTCTTCCTCTTTTCTGATGTTGGTTTTCTACTCCAAAGGCCAACTGCTTAATGTTATCAAAACAATTTAAAGATATTATCTTAAATGAATATTCATTAATATTAATTTTTTATTGCCCATTATCTATAACATAAATATGAATATGATTGTTACATTCATTATTAATTTTATTAGTATTAAAATGGGCATATAGACGTTTGACAAATTCTTACATTTTTATAAATAATTTTCTTTTTCCTTTGTGGAATAGGTGTGAAAAGACAGCCAACAATTATTTCTTCTTCTTCTTTCTTTTGCTCGATAAAATTTAATCTTTCTTATTCTAGCTCCTAGTATATACTAGAAGAATTTGTCAAATCCTGAGAGATACACCTTATCAGTGAAATATCCTTAAGGACAGTGACTTACAAGCCTCAAGCTTTCAAAAATAATTCATTGTTTCTGTGATTGTACAACAAAAATTTCAACATTTAATCCATGTTTTTGTTGTTTGTTTAAGTTGTTATGATATTACACTATATTTAGAGTGAATTTTAGTCCACCAATAGAAGCTATTGGTCAGTTTCCTACAATTGATTGATGGAACTCAACCAATCAAGACAGGCCAAATGATAATGATGGAAGTAATCTAATTTGAAGAAAATAAAGTTATTTGTGCACAAATTCCACAAAGAAGTTCATAATATGAGCAAGAATCTTTCTCCTATCTAAATTTGTGTTCTTATTCTTATGAACTCTCATCGTACCTATAATTCTATGAGTTTACAACAACAGTAATCCTATTTTCAGGATTCTGTGAAGAGATTTTTGGGATTTTCCAAATGCAGCTTGGTGTATACATTTTATGGAGATAATAATTCATTGGATTAACCATATGACTAGAACTTTGACATCATCAACAGAATACATCGCTGAGTAAACTACAGCAAAATGCTTAATGTGTACAAATAATGGATGTCAGTATCTCAAGAAAACAAATAACAACAGAAACATTCAATTATTGATGAGGAAGTGACAATGTTCAAGAGAAACAAATAAATAAAAGATATCAATCAAACCAGATAGTTTCTCATTATATGGTAATCACAAGAGTTACCCTATGATGCTATCAACTATTTAGATGGACTTTTTTGGAGGGTCTTCCCATATCTATTGGGAAAACTACAGTGTTGGTGGTAATGGATAGGTTAAGTAATTATGCCTATTTTATTCTTTTGAAGCACATTTTTACTATCGTCAAAGTAGCTCAACTGTTTGTAAAGAATGTGTACAAATTTCATGGATTGTCTCAGAACATTATGTCAGATAGAGATATCATTTTTCTTAGTAAATTTTGGCAGGAGCTATTTAGGTTACAAAGGGTGACTTTGTACCAATCAACTACCTACCACCCTCAGATTGATGGCCAAACAGAGGCCATGAATAAGTCATTGGAGGGTTATTTGAGATACATGTGTAAGGACATGTCAAAGACTTGGACAACAATACTAGGCTCCACAAGAACCACTCCTTATGAGATTTTCTATGGTCGGAGTCCACCTTTCCCTATTCCTTATTTACCTCAGGGATTTATGGTAGAAGCTGTTAATCAAAGCTTACAAGTAAGAGAGTCTACCATCAAGATACTTAAACACCACCTTTTACTAGCTCAGTAGCATATGGAGGCACAGGCTAATAAGAAGAAGTTTGAGTTGACAGTTTTTTATTGGTGATCTAGTCTATGTCAAGCTTCAGTCTTACAGGCAACTATCCATGAGAGGTGATGATTATTATAAGTTGAGTCCTAAGTTTTGTGGTACTTTCAAGGTCCTTCATGCAATGGGGGGACAGAATTTTTGTCGAGGGGATTCAGAAAAATAAATAATCATGCTAATAATATAAATGAGTTAGGTCGGGTCGGATTGGATCAAATATAAGCAAGTAGATAAAATTCAACTCTACCTCAACACAAATGAAAAACCAAGAAAGTATATGCTTGATATAGTACTTAAATGATTACAAGAGAATGTATTGAGAATGTATTTTATTTAGTTTTAGTTGTGGCCTTTGTCTCCATCATTGTTGTATACAGTGGCGGATCCAGGATTCCTGGACTATGGGTGCTCAAAGGAAAAAAATTCTGGATTGTGGGTGCTCAAAGGAAAAAAATTTGTTGCCAGTGAAATTCGAACCCAGGTCTGGCAACTCATCTCGAACCCTAAGAAGGTATGGAGAACCACTGCACCCACGAAACTTCTTGTTCAGTGGGTGTTTAATCTTATACTAATACCATTTTTTATATTTTTTATATGGATACACAAAGATTTTTCGTGGTTATTGGATGCTCGAGCACCCGTAACCCAACACGTGGGTCCTCCTCTGGTTGTATACATATACGTTATTCAATTTTTGTAACTAAATAAGGTAAACAAAAGATTATACTTTTTCAAAGAAAATTATTAAGATAAGATACACAATGAGGGTTTTTTTAATTCTTGATTTACACCTTAAAGATACATTATTTTCTTGATTTGTGATCACTGGTCCATTTGGAAGAGGGGGCAACCTTCGGCCCGATCATCCAATTCACTCCAATAGACATGCATGGTACTTTAGTCAAAGCAACTTCGTCACTTTCGTGTACCCATTGGACTAGGCCCTTTTGGGGGTTCCTTAGGGACCGATTCACTCTGGGTAGATTGACTTCCACTGGCAGGGATCGTGTTTTTCACAGGATTTTTCGTTACCCATGTCAGCTAGAAGGATATTTTAGAATATTTCGAAATCAAATCTTGTTTATTTAATATTATTTATAATTATATTATTTATTAATTAGATATATATTAAAATTTTGACTTAAAATGAGTATGAGAGAATATATTTCTTTTTATTTTAATAATAAAAACTTTAAAAAAGTTACTGTAAGTCTTAATTTAACAAAAATAGAAAAGAAATTTATTGTTCAAAATCTAGTAATAAAATAGGCACAATACATAAATTAGCCCCTTAACTTAGAGTCAAATCATAAGTTAGAATTTCAACTTTCAAAATGCACAAACAGGCACTCCAACTTGCCCTATTTTTTTATCAATTTAGGCACAGTTGTCCAGCAACCCAAGTGCGTGAGATACATTCGCTATGATATGGATTTTATGTCCAATCCCACTACACCACGTCATTAACATTATTCCACCGATTTATAGTTAAAAAATGTCACGTCATTAACACAATTCCACCTATTTATAGTTAAAAAAAAGTAAAATAAATATTTGTGATTGGCCGAAATAAATTTATTTTATGAAAAATTTAAAATTTTATAAATTTTAATTTTTTACTCCACCTCGGACTC
>JAABOM020000001.1:22056116-22071003 GCA_011800125.2 Solanum clarkiae
GAGTGTTCGCTCTTGTAGCCTCTTGTGTGAGGATCCTTTTTGTATTATTGCGGAGAATAATAAAAAGGTTGGGTGTTTACCCGTACGCTGTTGTTCCTTGTTGTGTGCGTTTGTTGTTTGTTGTTTCAAATTGTTTACTTGACAATTCTAAGTGTCAAGACGTGGGTGTTGAGGCTGAAGTTAACGCGTAGGTTGACTGCCGCACAGTGAGTGATTGTATTCCGCCGAGTGAAAAAATTGAACTCGAAAATCACCCCTGTGACACCTGGTGTACAGAAACTGTCTCTGAACCTTATGGTGTGGGTGTGGAGAACAATCAGAAATCTTTGGCCACAGATGGAAGCAAATTTATATCTCAAGGTGGGGAATGGAAACAAAATAAAATTTTGGAAGGATGGATGGGTTGATCAAACCTCTCTCAAGAATCTTTTCCCAGATTTTTTCCTCATTAGTGAGAATCCTGAAATAGAGTGATTGTTGGACAGAGCAGGGATGGGATATCTCATTTAGGAAAATGCTTAATGATTGGGAAAACAGAGGGGCTGGCAGCTCAATTGGGAAAATTAGGTGGACTTTGTATTATCCCAACAGCTACAGACAGGGTCTTGTGGAAACACAGCAAGGATGGGGTTTTTTCAGTCAAAAGTGCATATAAGAGTAATCTACATGAGATGAATGGAGGAGCACAATATCCTTGGGGTACTTCTGGAAGAGTGTCATGCCTACCAAAGTGAAATGTTTGACTTGGTTAGTAATTAAGAGAGCTTGTCTTGCTCAAGAAGTCTTACAAGAGAAAAGGTAGACAACTAGTTCCCACGTGTTCTCTTTGCAACATAACAGGGGAAACCAATAAGCATCTGTTTTTACATTGCAAGTTCAACCTCAGCAATGGAACCTTTTCCTCAACATTACAAGCACTAGCTGGATAATGCCAGACGCACATCAGATCTTTTGAGTTGATGGATTAGGAGGAAAGGAAGTAAAAGTCAAAAGAGATGGTGGAGATCAATACCATCATGTATACGGTGGTCAATATGGAAGGAAAGAAATGGGAGATGCTTTAAACATAAAAATGGAATTGTATTGTACTTTTACTTTTTTGGTGTAAACAACTTTGTATAGAAGATGTAGATCCGATTGTAGATTTGATGGAAGCTTGTAATTGCTCTTTTTTGGAGGTGACCACATATCCTACCCTTAATGCTGATGAATACAACTTACCAATTTTTTAAAAAAAAAAAAAAAAAGTTTTGGGTGGATGCCTGTCATGGTCAAGCAACATTAAGAGAGAAATTTGAAATACTTCAGTATAATACAGAATCCGGATGCTACAATTTCAGACTATTGGTTACACACGGCTGGAATTCATTATCAGGCGAAGCATAAATGATTGAAAAGGTGGACAGCATTTCTTCAATGCTTCAGATGCTGAAAAGTGTATCCCATTTAATCTCCTCACCTGATTCTTCATTCTGGAAGAGAGATGCTAAAGGTAATTTACGGTTAAAGCTTGTCATCAACTCTTCAGGAACTCAAATTTCATCCTCAATTGATCATGGAAGTGCATTTGAAAAAACATGGCACCTATGAAGATGGAATGCTTCACATGGCTGGCTGTACACGCGGCATGCCTCAATCACGAGAAAATCCCCAAGAAAAGGATATTTGCAGTAGATACCCTTTGTGTGAGAGCCAATCTGACATTAATCACCTTTTCATTCACTGTTCACTCACTTCAGAAATCTGGTTCTCAAAAAAAGCTTTGGAGGTCAAGTGGACACACCTAAGGTAGCTACTGAATTGCTGCAGTATTGCTACAGGAAAGGTCTACGAAAGACTAGAATGAAAACATGGAATTCAGTTTCATCAGCTATTAGGTGGTCCATATGGAATGAATCTCCATAGCTTTTTTAGTGTAATCCGGCTTTCGCAAATAACAGAGAAGCCATGATAGACTTATGAAGCTCATTACACAGTCTTTAATGTAGCTTTTCCTTTCCCTGTAAATATTTACAGCACTTTCTTAATGCTGTCTTTTAATATATTGCCTTTTAATGATAACGGGAAAAACTCAACAACCTTTAGTCATTGTCAACTGGAATAGGATGAAATTTTGAAGTCATATTCTTCAGTATGATGATCAATGCTTGAATCTGGTGATGGGACTGTTGAAGAGAAAAAGATTGAGGAGAGCTTCAGAGGATAATGGCATTAATGATTTTTATTTTTTATTTTTCTGACAAATTGGTACTAATGATTTAACTAAGTTGATTAAGATGCACAGTGCGGGTCAAGGATCTCCTCAGTTACATGAGTAGAATGAAGGACTAGGCACAACTATCTGTTCAAACTTATCAAGAAAAAAGAAGAACAACCCATATAACTTCCTACCAACGGTGAAGCAAATGCATATGGTAAAAGCATATAGTTTTATTAGCATAATAAAAGAAGGGAAAGAGTGAAAGTTATTCTCACTTTTGTAAAGCTTATATGATAATCCACATAAAGGTCAGCTCCTTCTCTAGCAAATAGAGGATCTTTAGCAACCTGCGAAACAAAAAGCATAAAGTTTTTCACATAGAAAAAGTTAAACCAACCTACAAAAAGGACCCCAAAGACAAAAGGTTTTGAAAGGAAAATAGGGAAAATCTAAATTGATAGCAGAAGGGCACCAACTGTATGCCCAAGTAATCCATTATTAAAAGATATTTCATCTATCTTAACGCGACTGTGTAATGGTGCAACAAAAACCTAGGTACTTGGCCCGATCAATGTTGTTAAAGGCCCACTTAAACGTGCTTAAGCCTTGAAGCTTAGTGCAGCACAGGCCAGACACTTGGCCTGACCAACGCCTCACTTCAACCGGCACTTTACAGCTTTAGTAGAGGCATCATGGAAGTCTCAACTTCCAATGGGATCAGTCTTAAGGAACGCAACATTAAATGGCAAACATAAATGACAAAGCAATAGAGGACACTTTTGAATGAATATCTACGTGAATTGGAATATGAAAACAAAATTTAGTAAAAGAACATCAAGTTACTAATGTAAACTAAAAATTGGATCCTAATCATAAAAATTTAGTAAAAGAACATCAAGTTACTAATGTAAACTAAAAATTGGGTCCTAATCATAAAATTTAAAATGCTTTTTGAACTAGAATGGCATGCTTTTACATCATATTCCATTAGTTATAGTTTTTCAATGATTAAATCCACATAATTGAGGTTTGTATTTATATTCATTTTTCTTGTATGACATTTATTTATTCTTAGGTAACGCTTTTTTTTGCTAAACCTCATGCTTTTGAATTTTGATTGCACTTTGCACTCAAAGTCCCAGCTGAAGCTTGATACTTTCCACTGCTTTTATCTTTGGTAACAATGCATGGATTCTACACAATATATTACAAATTAACCCCAGAAGAAAAAACTCCCATCACCAGGCATGATACTCAAACTCACCCCGCTTTGTATGCCCGCCGATACACATAAATCAGTTCATGTATCATAGGTTTACTACATATGTGGAAGGTCTTGAGCCAAATTAGTTGTTTGAACAAAAGTCCAAGCTCCAACACTTAATGAGCTTTATAGCTTTCATTTGAAGTCATATTCTTCAGTATGATGATCAATGATTATCCCTACATACTTTCAAATATGTCAATTAAGTTATTGAGGGGGCACATAAATTTCAGCAAGCTTCATCCCCTGACAATGCATTTTTGGAGAAACATAAGGAGCTGTTGTTGAATCGAACAATATTTTGTTCAAGCAGTTCTTGCTCAAGTTTTAATCCGCCAAGAGTTCATTGAGAAAAGATAAGGAGAGTAGAATAAAGTGATGGTGAATATCACACTCATCAAGAGCTTGGTTAAGTGTTCAAGACTTGCTGGTCAGATTTGATTTTAACAAATATCTGTGGGAGACTTTCTTTTTTTATCAGCGAGAAGCGGCTTCCACTTTATTACTCGGGTAGAGTGCAATAGCTACTTTTTCTTTAAGTTCATTAAGGGTCTATTTAGAAAGCCACCTGGTAATTGGAATCGGTATAATTACTAGGACAGTAAGTACCAGCCTAATAATTACTGTGACCTGTTTGTTTGCCACAATGTAATTACAGTGTAATTACAAGTGTGTTGTTTGGTCGCACAAGTATAATTACAAGGTTATATTAAACTTTAAAAAGTTAATTATCTAAAATTAAAAATTTATATTAGACATATAAGAGTATTTATATATAATATTAAATTAAATAATTAAGATATATATTGTCTTTTGAAAATATATTAGTTAGTAAACACATGTTCTTAACTAATATAATAAAAAATCAATTTACATTTTTCAAATTAGTATATTTTAATTAAATTAATCATAAAAACTAAAAATAAAAGATTTATACATAAAAATTCTTGAAGTCACGGACATGGTAGTAAATCCAAAACAATAACAAAGAATCACACTCACAAAGCATCACATTTGTTGATCCAATATAGAAGGTACATTAGAAGTAAGACTAGAATCAGATGAGGATCATGCACCTTTAGCTTTATAAATAAGCTGCCTGGCTGCATCCCTCGCCTGCCAGCATGACCGGCTTTTGGCACACGAATAGTATCACCAGAATCAACACCTGATCCATCACGGAAAGTAAGATCATCAAAATAATCCTATCTTATGCTCTTAGACCTAGCTACTAAGATGAAAATCTGAAAAAGTTTCAGATGGAAACATCTACTCGTGCAACGAACATAGGAATCAGGAATGCTGAAATTAGTTGTGGTCAACAATATGAATCATCTATATCTGTTCAGCTCTTTCCATTACAGTACTAACTAATTTTTGAGGTAAACTAACAGGTTTTGAAAAGTAGTTCCCCAAGTCCTGCATATGTAGTCATACCGGCATAAAGTCAACCACAGTAAAATAACTTTTGATAAACCAGACCTCACGTACGTGTAACAACAGCAACTACGCATTAATCCAGCTTCTTGGTATTGCCTAAATGGATCATCTCTCTCCATTGATTTTGTTCATAGCTAAATCTACATGGATTCCAAGAGATTACAGAGTTCTTATGAAACTTCATTATTTTAAATCTACCCTGTCTCCTTTTAGAATTTCCGATCATCATAGTTCGCATCTATGGACCGATGCATTTTGAGGTCTACTGTAAAACACGGTTAAACCATCTCAAATTACCTTCTCTCATTTTATTGCCTACATGTATTACCTTAACCTTTATCGGATGTGGTCATTTCTAATTTCTTTTTATCCACACAATCATCTCAACATCAGCATTTCTGAGATATTTATTTTGTGGATATGTAGCCCTTACAAGTTCAAAATTCACTCCTGCATAAAATTTTTGGTCTCAACAATATTATAGAGTTCACCATTCCACTTTGATAAGTGTATCTCCTTATCACATAGCGAACATGTCCGATTCTTTTATTTCAACTATCTTTATTTAATTCTCTGGTAAAGCTTCATATTTAACAAAACCATCTTTCTAAATTGACTACCCTAAATCTTTTCAGTTCAGGGTTGTACTCTACACTCTAAAGTCAGGACCTTACCAGGCAACACAACCAGCATACATTTGGTAAAGAAAAATGTTCTCCATGGTTGGGAGGTTTACCGTACGATGTGAGTCAAGTACAATAACATGATCAAATCGTTTGTGGAAAAGCAACCGAATCACCTTGATCTTCGTTAAAATTGGTAATTTGTATATTTTATAGCAGAAATATGAGGAAAAATACCACATGGTATATTCTCAACATTCGAACTCAAGTGATACAGCCCCAACACTCCCCATTTTCAATATCATCTTATACCTCCCCCCATCCCCATCCGGATCCCAACCCTCACCCCCACCCCTATGCCCTTTTTCTCGTTGAAAAGTTTGGCTCATATGCTTTTACACAAAAAGAGGTGGTTCAAATGCAAGTGGTTGAGAAATTTCTTGACCTATTACAATTGACAAACTTATCGTATATCTATCATACTAGGGCATAGGGATTTGTATCCATATAGTTTACCCCACATGTATCTACACTAGGGGTGGTAAAATCAAACCCAACCCATTTAAGTTTAGGTATGTTACTCACCCGCTCATTTCTTAGCTCAACCCATTAAAAATTGGGTTAATATGTAACCCAAATAGATTCATGAGAAATATTGTTTTAAATTATTTTTTTTTAATTTGATATGTTATACTATAGCCATAATAAAGAAATGTATAATTTTATAGGTACTAAATATTTTAGAAGAATAAATAAAACAATTAAATCTTATTAAAAATTGGGTTGGGTCTTGACCTGTCTCATGACCCATTACCTAATCCATTTTGACCCAACTCGTTATGACCCAAGCAAATTTGGGTTGGGTTGAGTCTTTACCCATTATGATCCCTCCAAATTTGACCTAACCTACCCAATTGTCACCCCTAGTTTACATCTAAAAACCACCTTGGGCTGTTTAAGCTCGAAATTAGTGCAAGCCAAACAGTCCCCACCCAGAAGGAGAAAAACGAATATATGAAATATCGAGAACCAACAAAGTTTTCATCTAGTTGTTTAAGCATAGTACACAAGAATTCCAACTGAAGTGAACAGCTGTAGCTGATAAATAAACTCCTTATAACAGCACTTAAATTGGAAAGCAAAAACCAAGCATACCCGGGGGTATAGTTACTTTAACGTCTTTAATGGCTTCAACAACTCCTGATGCTTTGCATGCCTTACAACGTTCCTAATAGAAACCAAGCATGATTATTTGATGCTTGTGTCAAGTTAGAGAGTTGTTCATTGTATCAAAAAGAACCTTAATGACTCGTCCAGTTCCTTTACAGGTACTGCAAGTTGCTGTAAATGGACGGATAGTAACCTGATGAATAAGCTGTAGAATATTAATAAATCATAAAGATTTTGAACATTGCTCGATTATCAGGCAAAAGGGAAGGTGAACAGTGAACGCTAAGGTTAAACCTCATATGATGAGGTCACCATCAGAAATTCGAATGTACTTACTCTCCCAATTCCTTGACAAGTTGGACATACTTTTGGCTTGGAATTCAATGGATAGCCCGTACCATCTGAATGAGAATGAGGATAACATAGTGTTAAAGTTAAGATCATGATGTGTGATAAAACTATGACTTTCAAAGAGGAAGTGTTGGGATAAAACTCACTTTGTCAATGAATACAATAACTCCCATTAGGTCTAAACAATTAAGAAACACTCCATGCCAATTGATGAATGCACTTTTCATGTTGCTATTATCACAAACGGACGCCTCTAAAACCAGTAATAGTCCATAATCAATTCAAAGCAACCATGAACTTTGTTGATATAAATATATTTTATACAACTCAGAAAATTAACTCAACATTTTCTCTAGCACAAAAAAGATACTGCCCAGGAGGTTAACATTTTTTCTAGCACAAATAGATACTCCTGGGAGCCCCCCCCCCCCAAATGTATATGGTGTTGTTTGAAAGAGCACAAAGTTTAAGAAAGAATGGCTTCTAGTCCAAAACAAGTCATAGAATAAGCTGTGTAGCCATAACTCATGCATAAAACTGGTTTTAAATATAAAAATCCCATTCTTTATAGGACTAAATAAAAAGAAAAGTGTCACATAAAACAAGACCGAGAGAGTCGTAAAAGTCAAAGCAACTCCATTTTTCATGCAAATCAAGCTACATCATATAATATTGAACAGATTGAATACAATTACATTTTACTTCGTCCCTCTTGAGACACAGACTAGATTATTATTTTCTTTCAGTTCAGATGAAGCCAGATAGTGCCTCCAGGCGTAAGCACCATTATCATGAAAATAGAGTAGACTTGTTACTAAAATAATTTAACCATACTTTCCAGGTGATCTTTATGATCAATGTACTAATTTAACCCTTAGGACAGCACCCTATAGTACTCTATTCTAGCAGAGTGAAAAACATGAACGTTGGAACTTTCTAGTAGTTTTTTGTTCCCTTCACCTGCCTAGTGACAAGAACTGAAAAGAGAACAGAAACATGTCCACAGAGAGAGAGAGAAGCAACAAACTGCATAATCATCCTCTACGCGTGCTTCCAGGACAAGATGGCATAATAAACAAAGAAAAAGAGGCAGCAAAAGACAATTGGACATCCAATTACAACATTAAGGCTTCAAAAGCGTAACCAGAGGTTTAAACAATGTGTATCAAAAGAGAACATCAGCTTTTACTTACGGCAAGAATCACATGGAACATCTGCATCAAATGAAAGATGTTTTGTGCATCCTTTAGCAGCTTCAGAAAAAGAGAGAGAAAGCTCCACCTAGCATTCGAAGATAATACAGTCAAACAGGTCTCTGAAAATGCAGAGAAATTTGAGAAAATGACCAAATTGGTCCTTAATGTATTAAGGTTAGTTTACTTTGGTCCTTGATATAAACATCCTATCAGATATAGTCCTTAATATCCTTAATGCATAAGAAAAGTTAATCATTTTGATTCTTTACCCTAATTAACAGATTTTTATGAAATGTTGTTAAGTTTAACCCTCTAACCACGTGACTAACAAAAATCGCAGAAACAAGGGCCCAAGCTATCGACTTCTCCATCAATCAAAGAAGAAGCTCCGAAAAATCACAAGAAAACCAGAGAATGGTGGCACATTCCCTGCAAGCAACAAAATCACAAGAAGATGAATCCCAACAACAACAACAACATTACCCCAATGCCTCAAAGGCTCCCGCCCATTGCGGGGTATGGGAGGATCAGATGTACGCAGCTTGACCCCTATGTTTAAAAACATAGCGCGACTGTTTCCGGATGACCCATGATGAGCATCGAAAGTTGCATTGATTAACTGCTACTTCACAATTGAAAAAAGCGCAGACAGTTTAAAGAGTCATTTTGCTTTATTCCATCATACTCCAAAGAAGATGAATCCCACTTTCATAAATTTAAAAGCCTACTGAAGAGCAGCAAAGAAGCGAAACAAATTTAGCCAACATGTAAGTTACCAAACCCTCTTTGTTTCCTTCAACTCACAAATCTCCAGATTTGCAATTGTTTTTTACATTGTCTATTGTTTATTTCTTATTTTTATTTTTATTTTTTATGATGAGAAACCCGCAACCGCTACCTTTTGGGTGATCACAGGATAAACTCTCACTCCTATGCAATAGTTCGCAAACCACACCAGAGAGGTAACCCGTACCAGGCACGAGCTAGACCCAGAAGGCAAACCTTGCTTTCATTGACAAGGGGCCCAATCCACTGGGCCACCCTGAAGGGTTTATTGTTAATTTATTTTAATTTAGTTTCTTTTTTATGATGACAGCTGACAAAGGATCATTAGCAATTGCAATGATTCGATTAATTTCTTTCATGCTTTTCTTTGGATTTCCGTCTGAACAACACTATAACTCTACAGATCCGTCGAAGATTCACCTAGTCTGACACCAGAATCCAAACGCTACACCAGTAATTTCCTTCACCTTCATCTAGCTTGACTTCTCCTCAGGCGCCTCGGCCATAAAATCTCTTTCCTGATCATCTCCGGTAACATCGTCAGTAATGCTACTAAGTCAAGGTCTCTGATGCTGGCACCGGCTCCAAGTTCCAAACTTGCAAGTGATATGATTCACAAGACTTCGGAGAAGTCCAAAGAATCACCAGTCAACAGAATGAATTCAAGAAGTTGTGGATTTTTTTCAGAATCTCACGAGGGTTAAATTTAACAGTAAATTTGATGGGTCAGTTAGTTTTAGGGTAGAGCACTAAAATGATTCATTTTTCCTATACATTAAGGACCATATATATTAAGGTGCATATATCAAGGATCAAAGTAAACCAACCCCAATACATTAAGGACCAGCTTGATCATTTTCTCGGGAAATCTCAAATGGAACATAATCACAAAAGGCACCACCTGAATGTCTTGAGTCAGATTTTCAGCCTCATTTTCAAATATCTGAAAGACATTGAAGCATATACATTTAAGCAAGATTCCATACATCACTGCACTTCACAAAAGAGAAAAAAGGGAGGAGAAATATATAAAGGGGAGGAGAAAATATATACCTCAGAAAATATTTTCTGAAACGAATCAGAGAATTGTGTGTTATAAGAATATCTAAAATCATTGTCATTCCCATAATTATAGTTTATATCTTCTGTGTTGCTAGGTTGTTCCTTCATCTGTATAAATAAATATCATCATTAGTAGCATATCAAATTGAATCCTTGATGTAGCGTAACTTGAAAATACAACCCATGCGAGAAAAGACATGTTACCATGTCATATTGTGCTCTCTTCTGTGGGTCTTGCAAAATCTGGATTCACCTTTAACGATTACAATCCATAAATAATCATACGAAAATGGTACAAGGAAATGCAACAATTCTTCAATAATAGTCATAATACTATTTTTAGAGAGTATAGTAATATTTGAACCTCATATGCATCTCTTATCTCCTGAAATTTCCTCTTTGCAGATGGATTATTCTTATTGGCATCTGGGTGGTATTTTTTTGCAAGCTGCAAAAGGTTATGATGTCAACATACTAGAGAGTTAAAAATAGCATGCAACTTATGAAGAAAATGAATAAAAAAAGCCACAGATCTCAGCTAGATGATGCTTTATATAAATGAAGCAAATAAAATCTTGAAGTGCAAAAATTGAATCACTTGTCTGAGAAGACCAACACGATGTGAATTTTCACCTCTAAACAACGAAGAGATTCCTTTTTCATAGATGGAAGGAGGAGGTAGAGGAGGAGGGGGAGGATAAGCAAAAAAATTTGATGTATCATAATGACAACAAACTACTAAATAACTAGCCTCTTCATTGAGAACAATATACAATGACTAGTAGAATTCCAATACCGAAAAGGAAACATATCCATATTCAAACAAAACGCAGTGCCATATATACAGTGACAAGCTTGTAACACCAAAATAGTAGACGACATCTTAGTTTAACTGAAAAGGAATATATCAATAAACCACTTATTCAAACTTAAATAAAAGCCAATTGAATAATGTCCTCACCGCATGAAAAGCCATCTTAATCTCTTCTCGACTAGAATCTCTAGATATGCCTAGAATTTCATAGTAATCTCGTTCTGCAGAATAACAAGCTCCTGACATATTCAGCGATGCAATCAGTTCATACGACAGAGCAATCAATAAGATGAAACACACAAATCAAAGTAACAATCAATAGATATTGAGGAATACCGGTGGAATGGAAAAAATGCTTTGATGGTGGTAATCTCCTAGTTGAAGAACAATTAGTTTTACCAATAAAACTGCAACTGTACAAACCTGATATACAAAGCAAGGTAAACCATGATATTACAGATTGGCTTTTCAACTGGCTGAACATAATTCATGTTATAGTAATGACATTTTCTGTCAAGTTCAGGTGCTTCAACATATATTCAGCACAACATACATTCAGCACATGCATAGATGCAGAGTTTTCATCATCAATCATTGTTTCATTGATAATAATGTCCATGCCAAATGCGGACACCACGACTATTCTGCTGAGTACCTACTGCCTCACACCGACACAAGTATTGGTAGTTCTAGGTGGTTCAGTCATATGAGAAGTAATCACCTAGTGTTTTTTTATTTGAACTATAACCTCATAGCTCTCCTCCCAATTCATTAACCACACCCTTGAGTGCAGTAACAACTATATTTTATCATTTAAGTTTGGGGGTTGTGGTGAGGGGAAATGGAGGATTACCAATAAAATATGCACATAAGACTTTGCAGTAGTATGGTTATATTGAGACTAGTTGGATAGGCAAAGAAATAGATGATTACATCACAAAACAGAGAAAGTACACTTTTGAAACTGTTATGTTTTTAAAACTGAATAGAGAAATAACATTAACTAATGCAATGGTATGGTTTTATCCTTAGCTTGGAACTCTTTTCAATAAGTAATAAAGATTTTATAAATTTATGCAATAAGCCAGTGCATCAGCCATAATTACAGGATGTGTAATCTCTCTATTGTGTTTAGGAATTTAACGCATATTGCTCTGAATATGCAGCTAGCACAACAACTGGTGAAATGATTTTGCTTTATAGACTTACGAGAGCAATTTTACCCCGAGGCGACCCTGGCCATCTATTCCCTCCTCCGGCTTCTCAAGCGACCGAGATAATATATGGACCTAATACACCTTCCGAAACTGCTTACACCGACTTTGGTCATTAAACAAAAGCTTTAAGCAACACATTTTCCACCTATTCTGTAACAAGTATCTGCCACCTCTTGTATACTTGGTGTCGAACTAGGTAACTGCTATTGCAAGACTGCTAATGTACACAAATTAGTTAGACCCTCCTGACCTTTCTGAAAATTGTCCACATCCATGAGACTTGTCAGAGATATTATTACCTCGTTAAGTTATCAAGTAGACTACTTGATGAAGGTGAAGTTTAAATTCATGTACCATTTCACACCATAACGGCATAACCAATGCCTAGTTAACCCAACTAACAACTACGGGAACAAAGTTGAGGTCAATTAATGACAAGTAGCTCATGAGTCATGCAAAGAGTCCTTTGAATTGCACAGTTTGATACATAGAAAAGAGTTCAACTCACAAGTTACAGTTCAAGGTAAGCCTCTTACATCGATTTTTAAGTACTGTAGGTAGATATTCTGACACATGTGCACACACATTCCCTTTACTGATCGTTGAATTTGCAGAAACTGAGTGCCGTGACTGGAAAAGAAGAAAAAATTTAGGTACAATATTACCACTTTTCTGAATATAATTTGTAAATTGAACAATATTGCAGGAATTTTAGTAATATTACCAAAGCATTTTGAATGATAGATTTTGGGGAAACCCCTGTCCACCTCAGTCTGCCCATTTTGAGCTGGAAGCAATTCCAAAAACCAAAAGAGTTAAACATAAGATAAAATGAAATGCCCCAGGTGGAAAAGAAAAACATTTGGCAATGAATTACAGCTGTAGCTTTATGGTGTACTTGCTATGAAGAAAATGTATTCTTAGAAAATGTTTTCTAGGAAAATAAATGTATATCTTGCTTATTTTCTTGTGTTCTGTATGTAAAACATATTATATATAAAATAATTCATATATAATCTAGACAAATATTATGAGAGGCGGAGATGGGGGGCTACAAGGGTGGCTGTGACCAATCTTCCATACACAACACATCCTTCATGTTTTATGTGAGAATTGCAAGAAGAACACAATTTAGCTTTCTAAGCTAGAAAATGCAAGAACTACAACACCATTTAACACACACATACATTCTTTCTTCCACTAACTTCTTTAAGCAAAGATTTTTACTTCCCATCCATAAAATTTTACCCCTTTGTCATTTATCACCTTAATCTCAATGTTGGGCATTTCACATCTCAATTTACTATATCAAAAGAAAGCAGCCCAAAGCACTAATTTTTAGTTACCTGTGTTGCAAATACCAAAACATCATAAATTTCCACTTGAACATTCATAAGCTTCAGTCTAAGAAATTTCACAAATCATCAACCAACTGGTAAAATTCCTTTCGAATTATTAAATTTAACCAAAAAAAACAAAACGTAACCGCCAAGTAACACCAAGAGAAATTAGGCTTACTTGGAATAGAATCTGCAACTGAAATTCCAGACCGACTGCCGTCTAATTTTTTGGTTCAATCTTGAAAATATGTTATTCTTTATGCTCTCTGGAGCGGACTTTAATTTGGTCTACAGTATTCCTTTTCTTCCCTGAGGTTTTTTAGGGACGCCTTGGTAGGTTTTTCCTTTTTTTAAAAAAACAAAAAACAAAACTAAGGTCTCCTTCTAGTAAAAACTATTTGGGTTCCTTTGGTGAAGCAAATTTTGAGATAAAATCATGTTTGGTTGGAGATATAAGATAATTTTTGAATTATTTATCCAATTATTTTTATCTCAGTGATGAAATAAATTATTTCATATAACTTATCTTAGGCTAACTTATTCCAGAATTACCAATCAAATGGTGTCCACATATACCTCTATAATTAATTATAGTTAATGCCCACAACGGACTAATTGCCTAATTGATATTTTCTTTAAATATATATATTGCTGATATTTTATATATGAATTTTGCTCAAAAAGAACACTTTGCTCCATTTTCAAATTCTCCTCTTTTTCTTTTTTTTTCATAATTTGTCTTCTATCAAATTCAATCAGTCCTCAATTTCACACTCAATTCAGTGCAAATCTTTATCAAAATATATCAATTTTTCTACAACATGGTAGAATTCGGAACTCAGAGTAGCAGTTCATCAACTTTCATGTTGAAGCTATTATGATAAAATCTATCACAAATTTCATTACTCAGATCTCAAATCAACTGGAAATTAATGGTTCTGAAAGTATCAGCATCAAGTAAATTGCGCTTTAGATTTCCACTATTGAACATATTTAATGATATGGGAATCAAAGTTTACATTGATTTAAAGAAGAAGAATTCTGAAATTACTTCGTATCCATTAATGATTTCCTATAATCACATAACAATCGAAGTAATGATAACAATGATTGATCGTCCACAAATATCTAGACAAAATTCAGAACTAATATGATATTGATGTTGTGTTTCAAGTTGTTATTGAAGAGATGCATTCAATAGACATTATTACAAACATCTCCAGCCAACCAATTCAATTCAGTTTTGTCAAATATACAATAACAAAATCACTGTTACGCCGAAAAAATGACCGACTTTAAAAAAAATAAAAAATTCAGTTTAAAACTCAATTATTTTGAGAAAAACTAATTTTTTTTTTTAATTTTAAAGGAAAAAACAGAGTCGCCACCTAATTTTGCGGATAATTAGGAAACCATTAAAATAT
>JAABOM020000001.1:22078527-22094764 GCA_011800125.2 Solanum clarkiae
TGGGGGGTGGGGATGGTTGGAGGTGATTTTGGTGGGGTTGTTGAGGGGATTTTAATAAAGTTTTTAGAAGTTTTTGGAGGGTTGTTTGAATGATGTTTTTTTTTGGGGGGGTGGGGGTGGTTGGAGGTGATTTTGGTGGGTTGTTGAGGGGATTTTAATAAAGTTTTTAGAAGTTTTTGGAAGTGATTTTGGTGGGGTAGTTGATGGGATTTTAGTAACGTTTTTAGAGGTTTTTGGGGGTGATTTTGGTGGGGTTGTTGAGGGGATTTTGAGATGGCGATGTCGTTTTTCAGGCGCGATTTTGAATTTTTTTTATGGCTGGTTTTGGGTTATTTTAGCTGCATTTGGTAGCTGGTCGGAGTTGCCATGGTATGCGGGGTGAGGGGGGAGGGTTTCTTGACACTGGTTTAGGGCTGTCTGGAGGGTTGTTCTCATGGAGTTTGGTGGTGGTTTGGGGTTTTCGACGGTGAAGTGAAATTCTGAAAATGCCTAAAATTGTGGGGCCCACAAAAAGTTATACGTGGAAGCATTTTGTTGGTTTAGTTATTTAATTTTATTTGTCCAATTTTGACAGAGATTTGTTTTAAGGCGATATAGCAAAATCATAGTCGAAACAGTCGGAAAAATTATCTTATTGGGGGTAATATTTTAAAATCATAGTTGAAGTACTTGAAGCAGGCACGTCAATTAGCAGCTATCAAAAAAGATTTAATTAATAAGTTTACAAAATATTTTTATGGGCCTATATGATAAAGAAGTAGAATCAGGCGCATCGACAAAGAGCGGCCTGCTTCGGTGGATTCTGATTGATTTTGGTGGGTGGCAAAGGGGCAACCCACACTTATAAACATTGTTCAGCAGCACAATCTAATACAAAAACCATCAGATCCAAAAGTACGAATTAATCGTCAATGTAGAATTCATGGTCCAAGATCCAAGAAAATTAAGAGAGAATCAATCATTTATTTTAAATTTTAGCCTTGGCATTAAACAACAATTTGAATATAAATTGTCAAATCTAAAATTTTAAAATAGCTGTTTATATCATTAATGATAGTAAAGAAGCACTTAATTGTATTGTTTGGAGCACTGAGTAGCTTTGAAGGATACTCTCTTACTAATTAAATCGTAACCCACCAAGAAATTCATCTGTGCAATATTCCCATAAATTTGAGCACCATATGCTCCAGCAAAAGCAAAGCAAATTGAGCTTTCACTTGTCGCCACAAATGTATTCCATGGACCCAATTTCACATCTGCGCCTTTAAAATGCATCGTGATTATCGGAATTTTCTCCATGGAAAGAGATTTGTAGCACAAATTTAGTGAACCAGTTGGATCCGCCACAGTGGGCAGCTTGATTGCACCTTTCACCATTGTTTCCAGTTTTACGTATATTTCAGGCGAAAGCAGCGTTAAAACTGTCCCTGAATCGAGAATAATGTTACCTTCTCCGGAAGAGAAAGACATATTTCGTAAATCCAATCTTTTTTTACCCACACTGATACCTTCCAGTGTGAGAAAATAGTAAGTTGCTGGAAGTTTTTGAGCTAAGGGTGTTGTAACAACCTTAACGCCCGATACGAGTCCGCTAGTACCAAAATATATTTTGCTTTTAGGAATATTGGTACTGTGTTGAACCAATGGAGCTAAACAGTAGGAGAATTTTCCCCCAATTGACGAACCCATTTGGGAAATCAATGATAATTTCCCACCTCCAAGCCCTACAATCCCTGATTCTCTGTCACCGCTAAATGTACCTGCATTATCATGCCCGCATCCAATTACAGTTTTTTTCAACTTGACTTTTTTGTTTTTCGACGATCCAAATCGTATGGTCTCCTTCGCTAGATCACCGATGCTGTATGAGCTGTCTCCGTACGTGATTTGATACGCGCAAGTCTTCTTCGTCCTGTTGCAGGACGTTGGTAAATCGGCATGACACATTTTGGACTTGCAATGTAAGGGTTTATAACTCGATGATTTTTTCGGGTTGAAGAAACGAGATTGTTGCTTGAAACAATGTTTACAGGGCAAACATTGAGTCCATGTGAGGTCGCTGCCAGTATCAGCGACCCCTAAGGTATGCATAGGAGGGGTACCTATGGAGTATCTCATGAGATACTCGCCATTATTTGAAGCAACGACAACAGAGGATGATTGCGAATGAAGGCTAATAGAGCGATCGAAAGAGCGATGAAATGAGTTGTTCATTCGCTCTGTAAAACTTAAGGAGGGATCATGAAAGGGGGAATTTGGAGAATCTCTATGAATGAGATCAATGCTAAAACCAATGTTCATAGCTTTTGTGCATGCAAATATTGAAGAAACTAGAATAGCAACAATGGTGAAAAATGAATAATGAGTCACAAAATTTGCCATTGTTTGTGTCATTTTACACTTCTTTTTTTGCTACTGTTATGTGATGTTATTTATATTTGTAGAATATTTATTCAAACTGAAGTTATTATAATTTTACTTTAATTGAACTGAGGTGATTACATTAATTCAGAAATAATGATGATGCAATCTGTAATCATAAATTAATACTTCTTTTGTCTAATATGAAAAGTTCTATTTGACCATAATTTGAAATTGTCCAATCTTTTGAATTGACTTCAATTTCACTCTATAGTTAGTTTTTTGGTTCTTTACGGTTTCAGACCTTCCACACGTTTTAATTTGTGTCTACTTCATTATATTACTTATATGGATAGAAATTTTGTGCGAGCCCACGGTACAAGTTCAATTTCAATTAGGATTCTTGAAAAACTATTTTACTCTAAATCTTATTTCATACATATATAAAGAGTAATATATTCTCATGAAACGACATCTTGAAGTTTCACGAATTCATAAAATATTCCCAAGGAGATCAAGATGTAGTTCAGCGAAAAGTCATTTCAAAAATTTTATAAACGCACAAAGCAGTCACAAAAAAATTAATGTGTTTAGACTCTCTAGAGAGGCAAAACCTCAAGAAGATCCACAAAATAGAAGGTCCACATCATCTTAATTCAAAAAATATCACTTACGGCTTTCAAATCACGAAGAAATCTTATAAGAGAAGAATCAAGGAAGGAACAATATTGTATCACGTTGTTTCACCAATAAAATTATATTTCTTCATATTCTTTTATGATCATAACTAGTATACATACCCGCGTAATGCGCTGTAAATTATTATTTTATAAGTAATATTGTCGCTTGTGATATTTTATCGAACATGTTGAAAAATTTATATTATGTTTTAGAATGTTCAACAATCATATTATTTCTCAATAAATATATCTCGTCTATCCCTACACTCCACCCAATCGCCACCCACCCCTCCCTCAACCCTTCATAATCAAATATGTATAAATAAAGATAATGTAACGTGTTTTAAATGGTTAATATTGGCTTTTATTAGTTTACCACTTCGCATAATATAATTACTAAGTTCTATTTTTATTAATATAAAACATATCTATTTTATTGTTCACATCTCTTGAATTAAAATTTATAAACAATAATATGTGTCTCATCTACTTATTTCATTATATTTTAAAAATATTTTTTTTGCATCCCCTCAACCCCTCTTCATATATTCTTTATATTATATTTTAATTATTTTTTTTCTAGTTTGTCGGTGCTCTTTTTCTTTTTTTTTTTAAGTTTGTGTTACACTTATTTTTTATTTCAATATATAAAATGTTGAATTTAAATTTAAGTTACTTAATGTTAAATTGAGTTCTTTATTTATATAAAAGTAAAATGTATAGACAATAATATGTGTATCGTCTATTATTTATTTTACTAATTCCTTTTTTCTTTTATTTTGTCTTAATTGTTTTATGTATATTTAATTAAAGATTATTTACTTTTTCTAATTTTTTGGTAAATAAATCTTTACTGCTGACAAATATTTCTTTCAATTTTTTTTATTCTACTAATTTCTTTCTTCTTTTATTTTGGCTATTTCTGTGTCTTTAATTAAAGTTATTTTATTTATTTAGAAAAGAAATTCTATTTATTTTTTTTATAATAAATCATTTTGTCTTTTTTAAAAGAAAAGATGCTCATTAATTTCTTTTACTTTCTTACGTTTATCTCATAATTAATGTTATTTATTTATTTTTCTAAATCAATTTTAGCAAATAGTTATTATAACCTTACAAGAATTGCACATATATTTTTACATAATTTGATTTGACATTTTTTTTAAAGTTTCAGAAAATTTCTTCTACTAAATATATATATTCACATGTAATAATAAAACTAAAATAGAAAATGTCACGTGACATCCTTTTTGATATTTATATTTTTTTTTCAATTTTAAAAACGTATTCTTCTTATATAGACAATAATATTATATTTATATATAATTTTTATCATGTATAAATATGGTAGTATTTAATTTGAAATTTATATTTTAATTTTTACTATTTATACACGCAGTAGTTTAAATAATATTCCTCTATTTCTCATTTTCTTTTATTTTTTTTACTTTTATTTTTAAAAAATCTAATGTATCTGCTAATTCAAACATTTTTAATCTCTTAATTAAAATATTTTATTACCATATTTCTTAATTTTGTTATCCTAAAATTATCAAGTATCTTTTCAATAGCTTGTCACTTGACTTAACCATATTGTCAACTACTTTTCTTTATTATATATACAGATTTATTTTCTATCACAATAAAATTTATTGTAACCACCTGATTTTTATACTATTGTTGACATCCTTTATCTAAGATAAGATTAAAATAAAGCGAGGATAATAACATATGATACAAGGATGGTTAATGTTCAAAGCAAAACCTTAAGAAAGACAAAAAAAATGCGAGGGAGCTCTCTAAAATTCTCTCTTATTTGAAACGTAAAACGAAATTCTTCAATCTTTAGTAACAAAGTAGAAAAAATATAATTCCAAAAACATTTCTATGCAATCCAAACAAATACTAATGGGAGGAAGGAGGAGGTAAAGATGTGGAAGTGGGATGGGAGTTGTTGAAGATGGGTTCGGATTAAAATATCACCCACGAAATTTATTTTCCAGTTCCCGAAAACTGTGGACCAATCAAACCTGAGAAAATTAAAAAGCATCATCATCCATACCAAAAACGCCTCGTTTCACCAGGCAAAAAAGGTTTCCATGGTAAGACAACACACATACCCAACGTTCACTACCTTTTTAACCACCTTGTAAAAGAAATAGAATATATCCTTGCTAACAAAAATCATAGACGTTAGGTACTTAAGCACAAATTAATTCAAAACGCCTTGGATCAGTTTCATTTAGATACAAAAATCATAGGCCTTTGTTACATGCGCACAACAATCTAATCGAGAACTCCTCATTTGCCACATGACCGGTGAACTTCTAACAACAAGAAGAACAAATACTGTGATCTCTCACATGATAAATTACAAAGATGTATCTTCACCTCGCTCACGGGCAATAGAAGCTGAAAGAATTGCAAGATCGCGATTCAAGAGTGTAAGAGCAGTTTCACATTCAGAGATTATTCTTGTCACAGAAGATGGCTCGCCAGCCACTGTTTCAGAGGAACCAACAGCTACAGCTGCATGTGAATCCCGAAGATTCTTCAAGTTTCCTAGGAACTGTCAAAGATGTCAGGACAAAGGAATTACTCATGTATATCCTCTTGGAAATGGCATTAGTGTATCAGAACGCAATAAACTACACTGAAACAGTCACCGCACTCAACAATGTCAAAGTGGAAACAACACGCTTCCTAGTAAAAGGGATGATCAACTAAACGAGCGGTGTCATCTATGCTCCTATCTGTATTGGAGGTTTTATCGGCAAAGCATCCAACCCCAGTAGAACCTCTTTTGTCGCCCTAGAACTGGCTCAAATCCTCCAAAATTCAATAAAGTAGGCTTTTTGTTGATAAAACACGAATTTTCACTATCCTGAATAAAACATATAATTCAAATTAAAGTACCTTCCAGAGCATCTTATATGCTTCCAATAGTCTATTGGCAGCTGGCCCAAACCCATGTAGTTGTGGGACTTCCATCATGTGGGTCCACGGACGTATTTCCTACAGTTTTATCCTCAAAAACATTAAGATGAGAATATCCAAACACAAAAAGTAATCAGGGACATATAAAGACACTGAGCCAAAGGATAAGGAAGGGAGGACTTGATGGGGGATCCTTCACAAAATACCAGCCTCTATAGTATGCACTCAATGAAGAAAACTGCAGGATCATAAATAGATGAACAATGACGAAAACAAAACCTTAGTATAGATTGTGTTAAAGGTCCTTGCGGTGTCTAAAAAGGATTCCAAATGTCCCCGTAGTTTTGCTTCAACATCTACATATTCCTCATCTGGGTTGTATGGATGCTGTAAGAGAAGGTGAAGTGAACACAAAATATAACCAATTGAAGCATATAGATACTAGCTGAAACTAAATACAAGAGAAACAAAGCAGTGAGTGCTGAGAGGATTAACCTTGGATGCTAAATCATCAACCATTTCCTGAAGACTCAGAAGCCTATTTGATTGATCTGAAAGTTGCTTCTCCAAATCAGATATGTCTGGCCTGCAAGTGAACTTCGATTACAATAAGATCAATAGAAAGTTACTATCTGGAGGGTAAATAAAGCACACAACATATGTTAATTCAAGCAACCAGGCACATCTAATCTTGCTTTTGAAAAGGAGAAAACCTCACCAAATAATTGCTGGCTAACAAGTCAGAACCAGAACAGGACTATCACAGTTACATAGAAGGACCTCTCTGTAACATCATTCACTATAACAACCTAGATTTCTTTGGAACCGACTTTCATAGTATTTTGTATTATATATTCTCTAGAACAACATCTCGCTATAGCAACCAAAAGAATATTCAGACAAGTAATGCTGTTATAAAGAGGTTTGACAGTACCGGAAGATAAGCAGTCTCAAACAAAAGCAAAGAGTACAAGTGAATCATTGTTTTCAATATTATTTCCTTTCAAATTCGCTAAATACTTTGTGGTCATTCTTCCTTCACCCAAGAATTGGCTAGGTTGATTGACCTCCTATCCCTCTTTCTACTCTTCATCTTTTTCTGCTTGCCAAAAATCTTCACCATCTAATCTTGGTAAAGGTCAAGGGATAACCAACATGACATGTAGAAATTAAAGAGACAACAGGTTTCATCCATATGGCTTCTAAAATTAATATTACACTCCAGTTTTGGCTAGGTGGTTTTGTCAATGGGCTTCATCCATTTGAGACCTCTGAATCAAATATTGTACCACTTCTTTTGGCTAGGATGGTTTTGCAATAGAAAAAGATTAGACTGAAGTGTTCTTCCACACAGTAATAGCAAGTATGCTAAGTCTCCCTGAAGGACCTAAATACAACTGAGACCTGAAATGAAAACTTTCACCAACTTATCAGCAACAGGTACACAACTTAAAACCCCTGCCTTTGAGTAGATTCTGGAGTTCTTTACCAAACCTTTTTCCAAGTTCCAATTTCAATTTGCCATTATACTTTATCCAATCATAGATGCAGAGAATGGATTTGTCGACATCACAGGCAATAGTTTACCTCTATTTCCGCTCAAGCGGTAAAAACATTCCAGAATGGGAAAATTCAGATTACACTACAAACTTTAAAAGACAAGCTGCAACCAAAACACTCTTTCCTTTGATTTACCATATCGTGTGCCCTTTGACGAACCTTTGACAGCATAAATGCCACATTTATAAGCTTAGTGGAAGTGAAGGGTAAAAAGAGGAAAAGAGAAAGAACATTCTCCTTAAGACTTCAGAGGAACTTGTCTGTCTTCTTTTTCCACAATGAGACAGAAAAAAGGTGCCAGCCTTAAAGACATGGAAAAAGCTCTTTTGGTTAGTCATGACCTTTTATTGAACTTTCAAGAATAGTTGGCGTGGAAATTAAATCCAAGAGCACAAGTATGGTGCCACTAAATTGTAGGTGCAGAAGCAGCAATGATCTCAAAAGGTTCTCACTTTAGGTGTTACTGTTGGATATAAAATTTTCATATAGGTAATTTTTTCCTCTTTCTCGAAGTCCATTATGACTTTAACAATTCCCCTTTGAAAGAAAATAACATATTCAATAAGTAAATAATTTGGTGGAGAAAAAGAAAACTTCCTTACAAAGGATAGATGGACTGGATTTGAACATCCGCAGGAAACAGTTTGCATTCTTCTGAAAAAATTTGAGCCTGCTTTTCAGCTATGGCATCAATCAATTGAATATCTTTTGCTACCTGCTCATCCACACTACCAGGAGAAGAGACTATTAAGGTATTCCAAATATAAATTAATAATCAAACTGCAATGAAATGTGTGTTTCAAAGTATTTATAGGGCAAAATCTCTACAAACATTAAGGTGCAGTCAAACGTCTAACCTCCATTCAGGATTATCAGCATACATGCTTGCCTCCACAAGATCCACAATAAGGCGTAGCATTTCCATACGATCTTCATAACTACCCCGTCCCTGCAACAGAATCAGCATAAAGTTTTTTTTTTTAGAAATCATCAAAAACCTTAACAGTATTGGAAGCAATAGAGTAATCCAAGCCCAACAGTAGGATTAGTGCCGGCTGTTCAAAGATGCTACAGAATACAATCATTGTCCATAGCATCATAAGCAGTATCCCTGTGTTCTAACCTAAGAATATCCCATCAACTAAACTCCATAAAACCTAAAAACCCACTTACAAAGTTGACTTTCTACCTCATCAAGGGTCCTCCATTTCATGATCTGATTTACACTTTATAATATGATCAAATAAACGGGAGGAAATTGTCCTCTTCAAGAAGAACTCCACTTTGCGTTAATCTGCTTTCTTCCCTTGTATGTGCTATTATTTTTTTCCGGTTTGTCATCAAGAGGACTTCTTAAATTGCTTTCAATTTTTTTGGTCAAGTACATATGACTATGATCATCCCTTACTTGTGTAGGGATACTTCTAGAAATAATTCTAGATACATCTACAAGAAATATCTAAATAACTTTATCTTCTAACTATCTAACAAGATAACAAGAATCTAGACTATTCTATATTTTACCACAAATATCTAATACTCGAGACTATCTAGATTTTTCCTAGGTACAAATATCAAAGATATTACTCTACAAAATTCTACAAAGTTCTATTAATATCTAGGGCTTTTTTGTAACTCCAAAAAATCCTCTTTGTTTTTCACGCCATTTCCTCACCAATTAACTTACTAAAGCAAAGTTGATAAGTGAGAATATGGTGTAAGACCTAAATAAAAGGAAATTTTAAATGATAACTAGCATACCAGGTTTTTTCCATCATGTTGTATATAAAAGTATTTTGGAATCCAAGCATGAAACAAATCCAGCATATTTATTTCAACTCCTGTTATTATATTGCTACCTACATTAGAGGCATGTGTCATTGATCTTCGTTGATCTGATCTTTTACTAAGTGTATATTTCTTTGGTTGGCTCCACGTTTGCCATATGTTGAAACTCAACAGGAGAAAAAGTTTTAGGTGCTGAAAAACAATGGTGATGCAAAAAAAAAAAAAAAAAGGAAAAAATTTAAGCTCCAAGGTCTCACTCTAACCTGTCGGTATACACCATAGGAGAAGCTTTTAGTTTACTTGAGGATGAGGTGTTAGTCATTACTCAACCAAGGGAAATCTCAAGTCTTTTCACAGAAACCACTTAACTCTAAATATCACAAATATACGACATCGACCAAAATGAAATGCAATGCAAGAAGGAAGCAAAGTTAGCAGTCACAAAGGTTAAAACAGAAGCATTTGAATGCTTGTATGAAGAACTTCAGGACAGAGATGAGGAAAAGAAGGTGTAGAGGCTAGCCAAGGTGAGAAAGGGGAGGGCCAGAGACTTTGATAAAGTGAAGTGCATAAAAGACAAAGAAAACAAAGTATTGGTGCAAGACTCACATTACACGACGATTGCAGTCATATAAAGAGGAGGACATGAATATTGTGGTGGCGATTTAGAGCATTTTGAAAGTCGTCGAAACTTCGGGGATTTTCATGGTATCAAGTTTGAAGAGATTAAGAAAGTTATTTGTCAAATAAGAAGGGGGAGGGCTATCGGGCCTGACAAGATCCCGATGAAAAGAACAAGTATTGCAACATATGGAGTGAATGCTAGGTTGTTTAAATGTACTTTTAGGACATCTAAAATTCCCGAAGAATGAAAGTGGAGTAAAATGATTTCTTTGTACAAAAATAAGAATGATATTCAAAATTGCAACCCTTATAGTAGTATCAGTTTGTTAAAACCATACTATGTAAGTTTGGAGAGAGTGGTGGAGACAAGGATGAAGAGGTTGAAAACCAATTTGGATTCATGTAAGGCCATTCGACTATATAAGTCATACATCTCATAAGTAGATTGATGCAGTAGTACTTGGAGAGGAAGAAAGATTTACATATGGTGTTCATTAACCTAAAAAAAGTTTACGACAAAATCTCTATGTTCATTAACCTAAAAAAAGTTTACAACAAAATCTCTAAGGGGTTCTATAGAGATGTTTGGAGGCCAAAAGTGTACATGTAGCTTACACTAGGGTGATTAAGAAAATGTATGATTGAGTCACGACCCAAATTAGGATAGCGAGAGGAGACTCGAATCACTTTACAGTCATGATGGGGTTGCACCGAAGATCAGCTCTTAGCTTGCTTTATTTGCTTTGGTGATGGAAGAATTGACGCCACATATCTAAAGAGAGGTGTCATGGTGATGTTATTTGTAGATGGTATAGTTTTGATTGACGAGACACGCGACGGAGTTAATGATAGGTTGGAAGTTTGGAGACAAACTCTGGAATCTAAAGGGTTCAATTGAGAAAGAATAAGATCAAAACATGTGGAACGCAAATTCAGTGACGTAACTCGTGTGAAGATGTGAAAGTAAAGATTAATACTCAAGTCATCTCCAGACACCAAGAAAGGAGGTTTCAAGTATATACGATCGATAATTCAAGGAAATGGGGAGATTGACGATGAAATTACACATCGTATTAGAGTAAGGTAGATGACATGGAAGCTCACATCCAGTGTCTTGTATGTTAAGAATATGCCACCAAGCTTAAAGGTAAGTTTTATAAAGTGGTGGTGAGACCAGAAATGTAGTATGGAGCAGAATGTTAGCCGATCAAGAACTTGCACGTCCGAAAGATAGAATAGGAAAAATGAGGGCATTGAGATGGATATTGGTCATACTAAGAGAGACAGAGTTCGGAATGAAGCTATTCGGGATAAAGTAGGAGTGGCCTCTGTGATGACAAGGAGGAGGCAAGAATGAGGTGGTTTGGGAATGTGAAGAGAAGATGCACAAATGTTCCAATTAGGAGGTGTAAGAGGTTGGCTATGATGAGTATAAAGAGATAGAGATAGGTCGAAGAAGTCTCAAAGAGAGGTGATAAGACAAGACAGGACAAAGCACACTCATAGCTTACTAAGGACATGACCATAGCTTACTTAGGTACCACACCAACACATGTCCTTAACTATTCCACCAAGTACCCGCTACCTCCTACCATCATGAATGCCAAGCAACTCTTCCCAGAAAGAGTTAGCTAGATTTGAAAAAAAAACCCAAAATTTTCATTTTATAAGTTGGAGACAAAAAAAATAACTAAATTCTTGTTGCTTGCGTCCACATATAGGTTGTTAAATGAGAATCATAGGCCCAACCATAAGGGAATTCCAGGAATCAGAAACATTTAACCAGACATGATGGGCAATCCTAAGGATTTTGCCATTAGAACTTGTCTTCCACACCTAATTAGAGCACTGCAAGTCTGCAACTTTCTTTATCAAACATTACCTTTAATTTTTTTTGCATGTTCTTTTGCTTATAAGAAAACTTACAACAATACAATCCTAGCAATTAACAGTGAAAACTGACATGAAGAGTCAAAGGGGCAGTACTTGTCCTTAAGCAAGGTAAGTAAAGTAAAACACTTTCAACAAATGGATCAAAGTCATACTTGTCTCTCTGTTTGAGTACATCCAGTTAGTCTAGCCTTTAATCAGAATTTACGTGATATTTAGTGTCATTACTCCACAAGCGAAGAGATTCAGATTACGAATTCTTTTAATATCCGAGTACAGTATGGCTTATGATCAATAAGGGGCAGTGTCAAACTTCACAAACAGACTAACAATAACCAAATACTAGAACTGCAGAAGATTGACTCAACAGTTCATTTACAAGTTGCCGAATATCCAAATACATCTACCAGTGACACATTACATAAAATGGAGTACACTACTTGTCTAAAAGGGAAAAAGGTAATATGACGCACTTGGATTGCTTCTGGATCAACAGTAGTAGTAATGCCTAGAAACTTTGCAATCTCGGCTAAATCTGCCAAAAATACACAAATGTACCAGATCAAACAGACAAAAGAAGCAACATTTACACAACAATTTCCTACAATTGCTCCAGATCTAACCTAAAATAAACATTTTCAAGGACTTATTGATTCTTCTCATGAAAAATTTAATCAGCATTTTCACAAGGGAACCAAAACAAAGATCTTCACTGATAATTAAAAACATAAAGCTCACTTGATGCTAACGAAATTATCTCACGGATATGCCCATAGTAAGATCAAAACACCAATAAGAACAATCAAGCAAGATGCACTGCATTGCCAAATAAATGCACCAGAACTAGAATTCTGACCAATTTCCAACATCAATCAAAAAAGGTATTTGAAAAATAAGCTATACACTGAATTCGAGAAGTCTCCTCATCGCGATCCACAGCATCCCCTTGTAGATTTTGCTGAGAAAATGGTGACTTATCCCCTAATAACCTGAGAACTCAAACCAGGAAAAGTAAAAATTTAGAAAACTAAAGATCAGCCATTTAAAAGTAATACTTGTTTCTTATGAGGAAGGGGATAAAAAGGGGTTGTACTTGAAGAAAAGCCATTCAAGAAGAGCGTATCTTTCCATGCCGGCAAAGAGAAGGGACTGTGCAGGGGCATTAGCTCTTGGGTAATTCAATGTTGCCAATTTCTTCTGTATTTCTTCCATTTGCTTTGCTGCCATTCTCAGTTTCGATCGTCTCCTTCACAAGTGGGCTTCAGAATTTACTGGCGAAAGAGAGTTTGAATTTGGTGAAGTTTCACTGTGAAAGAAAAAATTAGGAGGTTTAAAAGGGAAAAAAGTGTTTTAAATTGAAATTGTGTTCTCAAGTGAAAGCTAAAAACTATAAAGTACTAGTAGTAGTATATTTCATTAATAGTTGCATTTCTTATTTGCAATTTAATATTTGAAAATTGTAACTCTAATTCATTCATCTTTTACTTCTCCTCATTCAGCCCACTCAATTAGTTGAAGTTTGGACGGGTTAATCCAATTCATTTAAAATTAAGTTGATATGCAATTCGAATTAACTCAAAAAAATTCTCGTCAAAATATTTTTTAAATACTTTTTTTAATTTAATATGTTTTATATAGTCAGAATAAAAAAATATAATTTAATTAAGTACTAAAATATTAAAAAAGAATAAATAAGATAAGTACAACTTAGTAAAATTCAATCGGGTTGGATCTTGACCGTCTCTATAACCCATTACTTAACCCGTTTTGACCCGAGCAAATTTGGACTGGATTAGGTCTAAACTTGTTTGTTGTCTTGACCTATTATAACCCGCTCAAATTTTATTCAACCCGCCTAATTGTCGCCCCTACTGGCAATGGTGGAGCCAGGATTTTCAACAAGAGGTGTCAAATCGAAATATGTACATTGCTATCAAGGATAGAAGCACATGACCTCAAGCAAATTTTGCAATCCTTTAACCACTACACTAGAAATTTAACTTGTGTCAACATGTGTCAATACTTGTGTAAATATTTATCAAATCAAATTTTGACCTATATATACAATGTAATATTCCGACGAAGGGGTGTCGACACCCCTCAGCCAAAGGTGGTTCCGCCCTGCCTACGGGGCCTCTATTGACTTGGCACAAGGAATAAGAAGTAATAAATGTCTTGAAAAATATAATAGAGAAACAATTATAATTAATGATAAGAGTAAATTAGAAACTAAGTGTAAAATTATCTCTTGATTTCATAAACTGAACAAGTACGGTTAGACATCCAAAAATAGTATAGTGAAGTAAAGATAGACGGAGGGAGTAGTAAAATAATATTTAATGTCCAAAAATACATTTTAAAATGGGAAACTCAGCCCTCTTCATAAGTCATTTCGTTGGTGAGACAGGAATAATAATTTCGAGATATTTTTACGAAATTATTTTGTTTTACATTTGTTAATGAATATTATTTAGTTTTAAGATTATCTGATCGTATTATTTTATAAATAATAAGATAAATTATCCCATATAATAGATAAGAATTGGCTCCTTGAATTTTTATATTAAACGAATATATTTTATGATTACATGATTTAATTAAGTTTAAAAAAATGCATGATAATAATTATGATTAAAATGGAATAGACGCCAACATTGTTGCCCCTGAATTAGTGAGTTAAAATAACAAATAAATTTGTCTTCATGAATCAAATGCACAGGAATTATAATGAACATATGTTATCTTCTTGATGGTACAAGTACTAATAAATATATATATGTAGGAACGAAATTATCGTAAAGCAATGACGGAAGTAAGTACGTGGTTAAGAATTTGTTGAGGCATATTTCAAATTCTTCAATAACGACCGTTGATAAAGCTTGTCTTTAAGACTCACTAATACGTTTTTGATCTTGTCATTTCAGAACTTGACAAAACTATATTGTTTAATACATAAGAGCAAACTTTTTGAATATGTCTCGCCGCTAGTTTCAATGTCATTTTTGCCCAGCTAAACTTGATTAGTCTTCATAAATTAGTCTATTGTAATGTATATCCCCTTTGTACAAAAAGTGTAACCCAAAATAAAAGATTAAGGAACTGTTTTGACATGCGATATAAAATTATATGTTCACTTTAAATTAATTTAACATAAAGTTTTATTTGAACATGCAATTTGTATCTTATATTTTTCTCATGAACCTAAAGATGCTCCGAGTTGTGAAAACTATATAAAAAAAATCAATTCTTATACAATTTTACAATTAAATCATAGATAATAAATAACATATAGAAATATTCTAAGGCATCATATTCATGATTATATATCTACAAGTTTCTTTTATACTCCCTCCGTACATCTTTACTTGTCTCTTATTGACTTGGCATAGGGATTAAGAAATAGTACTCCCCCCGTCCTATTTTATGTGCCACTATTTCCTTTTTGGTTCGTTCCAAAAAGAATGTCACCTTACTTTAATTGAAAACGATTTGCATTTAAAATTCTCTTTTTATCCTTAATGAAATGATTCTCAACCACACAAACATCTAAGAATGATTTTAAACTATAAATTTTAAAAGTCTTCTTTTTTTCTTAAACATCGTGCCAAGTTAAAAAGTACCACATAAAATGAGATCGAGGGAGTAAATGATAGGGGTAATTTTACCAAATAACTCTTTAAATATAATAAATATAATGTCTTGAAAAATGTAATAGGAAAATGATTATAATTAATGATAAAGGTAAATTAGAAATTAAGTGTAAAATTATCTTTTAATTTCATAAATGGACAAGTACTGTTGAACATTAAAAAATAGTATAGGGGACAAGTAAAAATGGACAGAGGGAGTACATAAATGACTGTGATTACAAACTTCTAAATACATATTACTTTGTAAAGATTCACTAATCAACAATAGTAGTAAATGGTTACTACTACAACAACATATTCAGTGAAATTCCATTAGTGGAGTCTGGGTCTACGTACGCAGATCTTATCACTACCTCATAGAAGTAGAGATAACCCTCATCTCAAAACCCATAAGCAGAAAAAACTAGATATGACAGAAAAGAAAGGGAAGAGAACAGAAAGAGCGACTAATAATGAATAACACATGATAATATGTAAATAGTGATGGATATGGAGATCATGAGAGAGAAGAAAAAGAAGGTTCTGTTTACCCAACCTAGGATTAGATGGGGAAGCCTGACGCCTACCCTTACTGGCATGATGGAAGAAAAGTTGAGTAACCTTGATGCGTGGGGTAATGAAGGCACTGAGAATAATATGTGGGACACGACCGCTGGCTACATTAGAAAGATAGCTACCGAGGTCCTAGGAGTTACGAGAGGGCCTGTTGGTGGTCGTAAAGGAGATTGGTGGTGGAATGCGGAAGTT
>JAABOM020000001.1:22111071-22128162 GCA_011800125.2 Solanum clarkiae
AACTTCTCACGAATCGCCTCGTTCCTAACCTTGTCACTCTTGGAATGACCGCACATCCATCTCAACATACGCATCTCTGCAGCATGCATCTTCTGGACATGTATAACTTTAATTGGCCAGCACTCCGTCCCATAAAGCAGCGCCGGTCTAACCACCACTTTGTAGAACATTCTTGGTTTATTTTATAGAAGATTATTTGTTTAGTACTTCAATGGCGGGTTGTCTTCTTTTTAACATATGCAGAGTAGATTCTAAGATAATTTTGCATAGACAGCTCTCAGTAAACAAAGTTTTTCGTCCCATCTCCTTTCATGATCAATTTTGCTATTCCTTGCCAACCATTAACTGTAGTCATGGTTCTATCTTATCTGGTAGGGTCCAATAGCCATTTCTAAATCCATTAAAGTTGCTAATTTGTTGTGGTAGCTCCAACAACTGTCAACCACTAGGCCTCCAGAGAGAAGAAATTCTTACAGGGAAAGAAACAAGCAATGAACAGCAAAAATTGGATTAAGTTCCCAAATTTCATTTCCAATCAAGAAAAGAGAGGTGAGAAAACTGACCAAGAAATAAGGCAAAAAGATGATTCTCTGAATGAGAAGCCATTGAAGACCATAACCAACAAGTCCCATGAAAGCAGCAATGAAAAGAACAACCCATAATGGGAAATACATAAGAGAGACCCCAGAACACCACCCAAATGCTTTCCCCAAATCTGAAGCCATAGACAGATAATTGAGCTGCACTTGTGAAATTCCAAGAACGGATTTTAGTTCAGAGGAATAAGATGAGAAGTCAAAATTTGTCCCTGTAAATGCTTGAATCCATGTGCTTGCTATCAATATCATCCATTTACTTGATTGCTCCATAAATGTTCTCTCTCTTTTTCTTTTCTTCTTTTTTTGGGTTTATATTTTAGAGTCATGGAAAATACATACATATGTGGGAAAGGGGTTTTCTGGAGAGGAACCTTGAAAGCAAAGACAAGGCAATCATTTTGGTTGTGCATGTTTGAGGATGGTTGGTAAGACGATGGAAGTTGGGAGGTCTTTCAGGTCCTGCCACATGGAAATTCAAAGACAAATGATAAAGATTTAACGTCATTTCCTATTCTACTATTAAATAATGTTTTTGTTTTTCTTTTTTTGTGGGCGTGGGGGTGGTGGGACGCCCGGGGGGTGGGAGGGGGTGAAAGCAATATTTAAATGTGATCTCATGCATGTGATACTTTTTCATTAATAAAATGAGTGTGATAGTTACCTTGTGGCGTAGTCCGTGTTAGATATAAATTATTTTTTAGTCTCGATTTATGTAATATTGATAGATTTTTTCTACTTTTTCTGTCCCATTTTATGTGATATTTTTTCCTTTTTTGTTCGTCCTAAAAAGAATGTCACCTTATTTGAATTGGAAACAATTTTAAGTTAAAATTCTCTTTTTACCCTTAATGAAATGATTTTCAACCATACAAATATTTATGAATGATTTTAAACCACAACTTTCAAAAGTCTTCTTGTTTTTCTTAAACATTGTGTCAAGTTAAATGGTGCCACATGAAATGGGATGGAGGGAGTATATATTTTAGAAGATATTGTGAGATTATAATTGAAACAGCTAAAGAAATATTATGAAGTCGTTGAAGTAGACATGTCAATACTGCCTTGAAAAGATTAAATTAAAAAGCACACAAATTATTTTTCGTTGGCTCAACAGAAGCAGTTCAAGTAAGCAACCAATATAAATTATTTTTTAGCCTCGATTTATGTGACATCGATAGATTTTGTTATCTATATTTCAAAAAATTATTGTAAAATTATATTAATTGAAGCGGTTAAAGAAATATTATGAAGTAATTGAAGCAGACGTGTCAATAGCAAACTGCCTTGAAAAAATTAAATTAAAAAGTCCACGAAATATTTTGTAGTGGTCATATGATAAGGAGAAGAAGCAGACAGTTGAAGCAGACAGAATAACCAAAAGTTGCTCAAGCAGGCAACTGCGATCGAAAGCTACTGCCTTAATTTCTCATATATAAGTAGTAATGTACATATTACAAACACTTGAATATGATATATAAGAAAATAGATACAAGACTGTTGACATAATTCGTGATGTAATATTTGACAATTCTTAACTTAACGATCATGAATAATACAATAGCATAAAAATTATGAAATTGTTGAGCACCACCTATCCATGAATGTCTTGCATCCCTAATGTATATAAAATGAAATTACAAAATAATCATGATTTTTTTTACAAAAAAGATGAGAAATGCATTTTGCTTAATCTGTTGAGATGGTTGATCTTTTTTTTTGAATTCTTCGTACAAACATATAACTTATATGGTGAAAATAATATACCAAACATTATGAATGATATTCTAATTCAGACGTTATTAGTGTTATAAAAAACTCAAAACATAAATATTACAAATGCAAATTGATCGAAAAATTATATTCTCTATACTAAAATAGTTTTATAAATACCTTTAGATATAACTAGTGTTTATATTTATAACTTTGTCGATCAATATAATTTCATTTACTGTCATAGTACTTGTAATACTTCTGTTAATGCTTCACTAAATTGATATGTTAATTTGACTTATTTCTTTTTCAATATAATTTCATTCACTGTCATAGTACTTGTAATACTTCTGTTAATGCTTCATTAAATTGATATGTTAATTTGACTTATTTCTTTTTATTCATTTATTTTGTTTTTAAGAAAATGGTTTAAAATATATCTAAAATTTGACTAAAGTTATTGTAACAATCTCAAAATTTGGATAGGATCTATTACCCTCAATGCATTATTTAATAGTGTATTTAAATGATATATGTACCTACTTAAACCACTTACAATCTCAAAATTTGGATAGGATCTATTACCCTCAATGCATTGTTTAATAGTGTATTTAAATGATATATATACCTACTTAAACCACTTACTCAATTATCTGTAAATGATTGTCTCACACGCGTCATTTAATTAATTAAATTAGTCAATTATCTTAATTAATTGATTTTAAAGCATATATTTAAAAAGATCAAAAAAGAAAATTTTTGTATTCAACTATAAACCTTCCTCTTTTCTAAACTTTTCATCTACCAAATCTTTTGAACTATAAAATATAACTAGAAATGCGTTCATCATCTTTTTTCCCCCTCCAATTTGCTTAATACTAATCAACAACACACAAAAAAAACTAACTCCAAAAATTATTTATTATGTCATTCAAGAATCTTCGATTATATATACTGAAAAATGAGATTTTAGCGTCGTCATTCAAAGCTTAAATGATTTGAAACTCTCAAAGTGAGGAATTTTCTAGAGAATAAGACAATATCAGCTTCAATGGCTGAAAATAGCAATGCTTCAATGTCTCACTTTCTCATTCAAATCTGGATCATTCTTATCAACACAAATGCTTTTCAAATTTTTTTTTTTTTTAAACACAATTTTTTAAATGATTCTTTTAATCTTTGAGATCTTCATTAACAAAAAATCCTCCTCCAGATATATAATTATAACATTATTAGTTTTAGTAAATATTTATAATTTTCAATAGTAGCCATAAAAATGATATGACGTAGATTCTTATCTTTAATAAGCATTATGATATGTAAATAATATATGTTTTTATTTCATGACTTTTTTTAATAAATGATCATATAATTTGAATCAAGAATATTTTAATTTGAACCCATAAGAAGATAATATTCATTTTATTTTTAATTTATATGTTAAGTTTGATCAAAATTGAAAGTTAAGTAAGCAATAAAGATTTGAATGTTATAATCTTAAATTAAAAATAGTATAATTCCTAAATTTAGTAAATTTAAATGTATCTTAGGAAATATTGGAACTAAAAATTTACTTAAAAAAAGTCAATTTTTCTTTTAAAAATCTTAACATAAAATTATATCAATTTTAATTAATACCATTAATGGGATTTTGTATCATCATTTTGTTTTAATCCATATATGTTCAACTATTAAAGGAAAAACCATTAAACCGACCCAATAAAGTTCATCCCCTTTAGCGAATCGGGGCCCCGTTTGTTCATCCGGATTAGTGAAGAACCTTATAAAAGTCTGAACTGGGATTTACTTAAAACTTGATAGTTTTTCAGTGTAAAGATTCGATACTCTTCAAGTCCATTCAGAGTCTCCGTTCGTCTATACCGAAGCAGCAAACAGTCGAGTTTCGGAGGAGAAACAATGGAGGTGGAGTTAGAGCCGAGAGTTAAGCCTTTACCCTTTAAAGTAAAGGGTATGTCTCGAGAATCACCGTTACAGAAGGCTTCCCATGTACTTGACTCCGACCTCAGAAATCACTGGTCCACCGGTACCAATACAAAAGAGTGGATTTTACTCGAACTCGATGTATGTGAATTTTGCACTTCCCTTTTATTCAATTTCTTGTTTTTTTCACTGTTCAGTTATGACATTAGCTTCTGATGGCTGGTTTTTTGGGTTCAATTGTAGAATTTTTTGGATTATACCAGCTAATATTGAATTGGTTTGCTTCATTTACTTGTGAAGTAGTGACAGTTGACTTCTAGTAGCTTTAACTTGAATTGGCTATGTTTTATTTGCTTGTCATGTGGTGATTTTGGGGTTCAAGTGAAAATGTAGCCTTCTGATTGCTTAAGTTGAATTTTAGTTTGATTCATTGTCTTGTCAGGAGGTGGATATTAGGTTCTCTTAGAAATTGACTCCTAATAGCTTATGTTGAAATGGATTTCCTTCATTTTCTTTTCATGTGGTGGAATTTGGGTTTAACTGAAGAAAATGGCTTGTAATAACTTAATACGAATTGAGGTGAATTTGTGTTCTAGTGAGAATTTTGCCTTCTTATGGCTCAAGTAGACTTTAGGTTCGCTGGCTTGTCTTGAGGTGGATTTTGGTTTCAAGCTAAATATTTGGCTTCTAAGGCTTAAGTTGAATTGCATTTGTTTCGTTTTTGTCATGTGGTAGTTTGGGCTCGAGTGAAAAGTTTGCCTCCTAATGGCTTAAGTTAAAGCTTCGTTTTTGCTTCGTATACTCGCCATGAGATGTGTTTTGTCTTAGTGGCTTTTCACTTACATATTCATTTTCCATGTTAAAAGTGTTGGGTTCAGTTGAACCCATAGCTACTAAGCTACCTTGGCGACTGCTGCTAGGTGACTTGCATTGCAGCATGCTGGTGGCTTATATTTTTTCAAATGTTTCTTTCGGACAAAGCCCAAGAAGCGGTGGAACCACACCTCTTTAGTTTATTGATATCTTTTGCTGGAACAAACAAATAGATTGATTTACAAGGGCCTCATTTTGCCTTGGGGATTTGGTTGCAAAGTCCACCACATCTCTTTAGTTTATTTGCTGTCTTTGGATGGAACAGACAAGTAGTAGATTATGACGTGATGGAACCATACCTATTTAGTTATTTGCTGTCTTTGGCTGGAAGACAAGTAGACTTATTGAAGTCCTTTCATTGGGGAAACTAGTCTCGTGATCATCCTTATAATGCTTGATGAATAGAAGCCTAAAGATCAAAATAATTCTTCTTATACTGAGAAAATGAACCAATTAATAATGAATATTTCTCTGATAATGATCAGTGTTGCTGGCTAATTGTTTGGTTTTAGATAATTTCGCCTTTACCTGCTACAGATGATTAACTACTGGCTTCAGAAGTTTGCTTTCCTAAATTATTTATCTAGGATGGACCTTCTGACTGCTGGCGTCATTATATATTCCTACGCCTATTTCTATTTCCTACTGATAACTGGTTTTGGAATTTACTGATGGTTGGTGTGCTTTTGTTCGTCAATACAGGAACCCTGCCTGCTTTCACATATTAGGATATACAACAAGTCTGTGCTGGAGTGGGAAATTTCAGCTGGCTTGCGTTACAAGGTTTGGCATAGAGATATTTTTTCATCAATGATTGTATTGGTTGAAGTTTTTGTTTCTTGTTTCACATTTATGTGCAATAGGAAGTGTTTGAAGTTTGGAGCCCTTACAATTGACATTATATTACTCCTATTAAATTCTTGTATATGTCTAATATAAAAGGGCTTCAATCACTATCTATTTATAACTTTTTAGTCACCAACCTCCCGTTGAGTTCAAAAAAATAAGTTGATTTATCACAAACCTTCTACAGTTGGTTGCTACGATGGATGGGTTTACAATAAAGGAGTTCAATTTCTGGTCTAAATGATATCCTTAGGATCAGGTTACTTTTGCTGAGTCTGTGGGTTTCCAAAGAAGATGACTCATCTTTTCTCGGAATCTCAGCAGTTATTGACCTTTTGACAGCCTTAACCCTTGATGTGCTATGCCTCATTCCACATAGAGGCGAATTTTTAACACTGTTAGTTTGTCTTGTGGTTATTTTTGTTTACCAGCCAGGATGGGATTGGGGAGGGTGGAAGGTGGTTTACAGAATCACTAATTATGGTCATTGCCCTTCTCTGTAGGAACCATCTCCCAGAAGATCTACTGGAAGGGTCTTTGGTTTTATCAGAAAAAAGATCTAGTTTATGTAAGCAGTATCTATTATTAAAAGGAAAAGGTTAAACAAGGGAGATGTTTGCACCAAGTGGCTACTTCCAGAAGCCTCCTTCCAAAATTGTCTTACAAGTATTGTGATGAGGCCCAAAAGTACCTTGCCTTGGTTCACTTAACTAGTTTAGATTATGTGGGTTGCACATGTCCATCACATCAAAACATCAGTCACTATAATATGTATACAAGAAGAATAAATTATTGAAAAATAGCAATTGAATTTAAAACAAACATTATTTTTTTCTTTGATTTCGAGGATGACAAAATGAATTTCAAGGCCTTTTTTTGGGGTAAATGGCTAAAATGACTCCAAGCTACATTCAAATTTGCAGCAACACACTCATATTTTATGTGGGATCTAGTTTTCCCTGAATATATTTTGGCATTTATCCAACATGACTCGAGTCTGAACTTGATTATGGAAGAATATAGTAATTCACGAGATTAAATTTTAAAATATTCAACTGTTTTCTTCATGGAAAAACAGAAGTGTGAAGGAGAGGGTTTTCATTTTTTTTCTTTTGTTTGAAGAGTATATAAGTGATAATGGCCGAACTCCTTTGTCTTTTTGCGTATAAATATATGTCAAAAGCATATAGTAATCTAAAACAATAATCATCACAATCGTTTATTTCTAAAAGAAATTGAATTGAATGATTAATAATAAAGGAAAAAGACAAATGGAAAACAATTAATGTTAGCCATGGTAAACATGTCAAGACTAAATATTACTAAACTAAGAAAGATTCCCTTTTTACTAATTGAAGTTACTTTTGTACCCTGTATTGATGGTAAACTATCATGGCATCCTTTTGTTGGTGCACAGAGGAATTAGACTAAAAGGATTGAGTACTTGTAAAGTTGCGCTATGGGGGAGAGACCGGTTCTTGTGGAGGTGGGTGGTTGTTGGTTTTTGCTGAAGGATGGCTTACGTTCCAATAATACCCATGAGAAATAATAACTCTTTACTTAGAAAAACCTTCAACAGCTTCCTTGAAGTTGCTCCTTTGTGCAGAAGGAGATTTTCTTTAAATTTTGTGAGATGTACCGAAATGTTTGACATCTACATTAAATATAGTGCGTTATGCCAAGGTTTAGGTCTAGTGATAAGAGTACAACAAATACTGCATGGGCTAGGCACTTGTCATGGGTTCGAATCCTGCTGCAGACAGAAGTGTGTTATCTAAGCAGGAAGGGTAGAGCAGCGGACCCATTATCCACCGAGTTTTGAACTGTGTGCTACTAACCTTAATGGATTGCTTGATTTTAATAAAAAACATTTAATAATTCTCTGTGTAGCTTGTAGAAGTATCCAGAGTTCCTATAGATTTAAGTTTTCTTTACATTATGGTCCGGTGTTGCCCCTGTTACCCGAGTCTTATTATGACTTCTATAATATGTACTTGCACTTTTAACAATGTATTACTAATCGATAATGTATCAAGTTGTCACGTAAATAAGTATCAAGGTGCGATCCCAGGACTTTGTTTTAGTGGTAAGGGCACGTCGTGTGATGTGTTGGTTAGGCACACATCACAGATTCAAACCCTGCCACAAAACAAGTGGAGAAGGGTGGAGAGATAAGCCCACTATCTACCTAGTTTCTAATCATGTGTCAATGGCGCTCAGGGACTTCTCAATTATTATGGAGGTTCTTGAATGTAAGTTGGAGCCTAGTGCACGGAAAACATGTGGAAATTACTTGACCTCAAGTATCTAAGCTTGCTTTTTACTCTCTATTAAGATTTGTGGACCGGAGAATGCAGCAATTATTACATTCTCACTTGTTATTTTATATTTTATATTTTATAATGCAACCTTTTCTGCTCTTTGTTGGATATTTTTGTCAAGTTTTTCAATAAATATTATCCTTTTCCTCTCTTGTTAATTATTGACAGCCTATTGTTTTCTTATCTTCTAGCAGCAATTTACTTCAATGGCTGTAAAACTTTCAGGTTTTCTTCATGAGAACTTGATTAACTGTGCCTGTTTTCTTGATTATCTGCTTACATGTGCTTCATAGCCAGAGACATTTCCAAAAGTTCGCCCACGTTGTGAAGCCCCTCGACGGGACATGATGTACCCTATGAACTATACTCCGTGCCGTTATGTTCGGATATCTTGCTTGCGAGGAAGCCCTATAGCTATTTTCTTTGTACAGGTAAATTATTTTGGAGATTGTCTTGAGTTTAATTATGCTTTTGCTGTGTTGGACTCCTTTCATTCCCTTTTTTTCTGTGACAGTTTATATAAATGTAACCATCCATAGTCTTAGTCCTGCTCCAAAATTTAGGAACTTGAAGTCACCCAATTATTTATTACTCACTTAAATATGAAAGATAATCCGTGTTCGTTTTATTAAGACTGGTCTTATTGGATTATGTTCTACATTAGTTTGATTGTAATTTAAAGATTTTTCTATATTCCGTGTTCATTATGACAACAAATATTCATATTTGTATTAGTAGAACATCTTTCAGGTGAATTCTTATACTTTGTAAAATTTCCCATTTCCAATTTTTATGGCATAAGTAGCAGACGGTAGGTGTTTCGCTGCTTCCCCCTTTCAGTTATCGAAATTCTGGCTGAAGATTGAATCCCAGCTTAGATTGTTTCCTGTATGCCTGTCATGTTTGCAACCAGTGCTTCCTATGGCAGTAATATGGAAAGCTTGGCCCACAAGGCTTGGTTCAAGCGGCAAAGGCGGAGGTTGTGACTTGGGTCACAGGTTATGACTTAATTAAAAAAAAAGGTCACAGGGTTATGCGCTGCTCTATGCAAACTAAGCCTGGTATTTAAGTGGAGAAGAGTTGAGCAGCCATTGTTGTTAAAGGTTTGCCACATGGCTGCAAACGGAATTCTCGGTCATAAGAATTAGAAAGCTAATGAGCGTTACTTTCAAAACACTCTTTCACATCTCCAGTGATCCCAAAAAGGAGTCCCTGTTGTTCACGTTGAACTTGATAATTGGGGAAACTAACTAGGAACTTCACAATATACCTCCATAAATTGGTTCTGTAGAATCCAATCATAGTCACCCCTTTTATCGAATCAAAATTTGTCACATATTAGGGTTTCCATTATGCCCTCCTGAATGACTGAATCCATCTCTCCATAACCACTTCCGGAATGGGCAATTAAGTGTTTGGAGGTTGAAATCTGGACAGCCTGCCCTTATTTTCAAGCTTGACATCGAGAAAGCCTTTGACCAGTTAGACTGGTCATATCAGGGTATGGGGAAGTCTGGATTAGGTGGATCAAGTTCTCTATCACTACTGTTAAGTACTCAATTTTGATTAATGGAGGACCAACTAGTTTTTCCTTTCCCCAGAAAGGTCTCAGGCAGGGAGATCCCCCGTTCCTTTTTATTTTAGCTATGGAAGGTCTTAACAAAATTCTTAATTAAGCTACTGAATTACACTGACGGGAGGGTTTTAAGATGGGAAATGTAAGTGGGAACTCTATATCTGTATCTCGTTTGCTATGTACTGATGGCATCTGATTTTATGGAGATGAAAGATCCCATGTACCTGAACCTCACTGTAATGATCTTTGAAGCTATATCAGGATTGCACGTGAACATGCTGAACAACACTTTTTCCTAGTAAATGCAGTCCCTAAATTGGAATTTGCTGGGTTGATTGCTGTAATGTGGTATCCTTCCGTTCTTCATATCTTGGCCTACCTTGTGGTGCAAAATAAAAGTCCCATGTAATTTGGAATGGAGTAATTGAGAAGTTTGAGAAAAAGGTTATCTTCCAGGCAGATGAAATACCTTTTTTAGGGGGCAGGTTAATATTGATAAATAGTGTGTTGGACGGTAGTTCCAACATATTTCATGCTCCTTTTTTCACTTGCCAAAGAAACAAGAACATGCTAATGAAATGACATCAATGATACAATATGGAGAATACAAATCTGTGGAAAGATGTGATAACTGCAAAATAGTGGGAGAAGAATAACTTGTGTTCAACTCAAAGCAACTCACCTCATGGGACAGGTCTTAGGAAGCATGTCAAAACTCTGGTTGACTTATAGCTCAACTCGAAGTAAGATTGGGGAGGGGCTCAAAGTTATATTCTGGAAGGACAAGTGGCTTTGAAACATGAATTTTCAAAGGGGTTTTCAGTATTACCTACGTACTGGTTTATAAGACAAATTGGTACCTAAACAACATACCCAGTGGAATCCCACAAGTGGAGTTTGGGGAGGGTAGAATGTGCCATACCTTACCACTACCTTATCGGGAAAAAAAAAGAAAAAGAAAAAGAAGACTCCTTTAATTGTACAAATTCATCTATACAACCTCAAAGCTCTCCTGTATTACACTTGGGACCTGCTCTTCAGAAGGGACTTTCAAGGTTGGGAGGTGACTCAACTACTGGGATATATTTGCTAAAAAAATTAAAGGTAGCTTACTCTGGGGGTGGTGGTGGGGATTCTATAGATGGAGCTTTCACTGTCAGGGAAGGACATGCTCATTTGTGCTCCAACAAAGAGCTGATTTAGAAAAAGAGAAACTCTGAAGGAAATAGAAGAAAAGAACAAATTGGGCTGCTATTTATGAGAAACAAATCATATCGACTCTATTGTGGAAATCCTATCCCCAGCTATCTGGACTTTATGCAAAGTTCCATTTCTTCGTTTCCTTTCATTGCTATCTCTGCTATCCTTTCTTTAACTAGGTTGGACACAGATTGCATTTATAGCTTCTATAGAATCAGGTAAAATATCACTTTATAATCCGTTCTACTGTCTACCTTAGATGCGGCACAAAGAAACAATGGAAACTAAGATATTGTTGCAAAGAGCTGGGTTTGACTTCTGCCCACTTGATCTTTTTTCTAATTTGTTGGTTGCTTGCTGTTATTGCTGGCGCTAGTTAAGTTTCGGGCTCTAATCTCATCACTTATTCCCTCTTTTCTGCTGTGCAGTTGATTGGTATTACAATTACTGGTCTTGAACCAGAGTTTCAACCAATCGTCAACTACTTGCTACCCCACATAATATCAAGCAAGCAGGAGGATAATGATATGCATCTTCAGGTAGAAGATACTGCTATTGCTGAACTTCTGTTGCACAATAATTGAAAGATGCATGTGTGAGCCTTCTCCATTGTCATGGTCAGATATATGTGCTGTGGCACATCATTCCTTTAAGTCTTTATCTTTTTTGTCAAGGATAAAACTTATTGGATTTTGCTGTCTTAATAGCAGTGATATGTTGCTTGTTTTAGATGTATGCAAGTGTGTTTCGAAATGTTTTAGCTCTTTTGTCTAACCTACGGTTTTATAGCTGCTTCAAGATATCACAAACCGGCTGGGAGTGTTCCTTCCCCATCTAGAGGTATTTCTTTAAGCTGAAGTGTAGAAATAGGAGTATCTTTTTATTCTGAAACATGAAATGGTGAGCTGGTAGTGCTGTTTTGGGGGATTACGTGGTTCTGTTGAGAATTCTGCTATATTCGTGCAGGCTGATCTTAACAGCTTTTCAGATGCTGCAGAATGTGCTACACGTTTTCTTGCAATGATTGCTGGTCCCCTTTACCCAATTCTTCATATTGTAAAGGAAAGGTTGGTATCCCTGATTTCTTGTACAAGTTTTTTCTCTAATAGATCCACAAATTGGTCTGTATTGGATTTTATCAAAGATATTACTTGATTATTAGCTATCTTCTTCACAGTGACAATTGAATCTTTTTTATTCTTTTCCCTTGAAAGATTTTATTCTCTTGGATTCTGGGGATGTATAATTTGCTTGAGATCTCAAATTGGTTAAGGCTTCATTCCTAGTTCTTAGGAACACACTAACATAATGAGAAACTAGATATCCAATTTTTCGGTCTAGTAAATTATCATTACTTCTATTTTAGTACAAAAAGTTATTATTGTGATACAGGACAACTATTGTTTGGAGGCGTTCTTGCCGGGTTTAGAAAGTTACTATTAAGCTCACTTGTAATGATGATTGGAGTTGCCTTGGCTAATAGAAAGGTCAAAGTGTGGGGATGCCTAATATTCAGGAATTGTATTAATACCATGGTGAAGGCAGCCTACGAACTTCTAGGTCCACTTAGCCAATCATAGAGAGTTGGTCATGGAATCTTATTTGTAAAAGCAAATCCACCCTCCCCAAGATAAGTTGCTTCCGGTGGACAGCCATGCATGAAGCATGTTTGACACAAGATAACCTAGCAAAGAGGATGTTTCAGATGGTCAACAGATGTTATATGTGCCTAAGGAAACAGAAACACATAGCCACCTTTTCCTACAATGCCCAGTGGCCTCGGATCTATGGAGCATGTTTATAACACTTTTTGTGCTCAAATGCGTCCTGCCACAAAACATCAAACATGCATTTGAAAGCTGGAGCAAATGGAAAGTTGATAGCCCCATCAAGATAATATTGAATATGATACCAACAACTATTTGTTGGAGTATATAGAATGAGAGAAATATAAGATACCATGATCGGATATCAACTACCTTTCAATCTCTAAGAGCTAAATGCCTTGTGTATCTGTATACCTCGTGTTTTTGTTTTATTTTTTGATGACTAGGGAAACCCACAACTGCTATCCTTTTGGATGCGCATAGGGTAAGATCCCCCCTCCTATGCAATAGCTTACAAACCACGCAGGAGAGGTAACCTACATTAGGCAAGTCTGGTGCGGCGAGTTCAACCCAGAAGACAAACCCTTTGCGTTCTTTGGCAAGGGGTTTCGAACGTATATCTTGGTTTATTTTTTCCCTATAGATTATCGAGATACCTTTTTGAACTTTGCTAGCTCCTTGTCTTTAGTATAATGACTGCAATGCTTGTAATGGAGCTTCTTAGTTATTTTTGCTATTACTCTTTTAGTAACTTATTTGCATCTCCCTGATGCCAACTATGAAAACTTTTACTTCATTAAAAAAATAAAAAAAATAAAATTAATACCGCGATGACAAGTTCTTGCGGAGGCTGGACGCATAATTTTTAGGGCAAAGAAAAGCTTTAACAAATTGCTTGATCTTTTATTAAGTTCAGAATATTCACTTTCCTAACCAAAGATAAGTGTTGTGTGTGTCTAACTGACTGGTTCCATGGCATAGTTTTTATCCTGTATTGAAGAATTGGAGCGGGTGGATCCTCCTTGTTTGGATGATCCTTTACTTGGAGAAGGGGGGGGGGATCACAGTTGTGCTTTCTAAATATTTTCCACTGTCCAGTGTAGGGGGGGACTTTTACTGTCATCATACAGAGTAGTCTTACCAAAATAGCTTCTGACCACAATCCTGTTGTTCTGACCTATGGAAATGAAGTGTGTAAGAGTCTTACTTTAAATTTGAAACATGGTGGTTAGAAGTGGAGGGTTTTAAAGAGAAAGTAAAAGAATGGTGGGAGTCTTTTTGTGTGAATGGCTGACCAGGTTACATTTTGGCTGAGAAGCTGAAAATGCTTAAAGTAAAGTTGGAGGAGTTACATCCCAACTTGTGTCGGGTGGACACTTTCAAAGAAAAGAAATACCAGCTTTTTTGAAGTCAAAAAGAGCAACAACTTTTGGTGTTGGACTCTCTTCCCACCTATGTGATGTCGCTATTCCCTATACCTGCAAGTGTGATAAAGAAGCTAAACAAGTTGAGAAGAGATTTCCTATGGAAAGGCGACAAGGAAAAAGGGGGGGGGGAGGGGATATAATCTGGTCAAATCGGAGGTAGTACAACAGAGCAAGGATCACGGTAGTACAACAGAGCAAGGATCACGAGGGCCTTGGTATCAGAAAGCTGAGGATCCAGAATAATAGTCTACTGTTGAAATGGTAGATTTAGTGCAGAAGAATCTACTCTATGGAAGGAGGTCATTTCCCACAAGTTTGGCCAATTTAGTCCATTGCAAGTTTACTTCACAACTGTGGAACCTGTTCCTCGGCCTCACAAAGATTGAATGCACAATGCCTGAGCATACTGCTGACTTGATGAGCTGCTGGATGAAAAGAGGGGGTAGCAAGAGCCAGATAAAATGGTGGAGGATAATTACTTCATGTGTATGGTGGACAGTATGGAAAGAAAGAAATGGGAGATGTTTTGAAGACAAGTTCAAGTCCATACATGATGTGAAATGGAGTTGTCTAGTGTTTTTATTCTCATGGTGCAAAGGGAAAATTGTATAGAGAAGTAGATGAGCTGGTAGATTTCTTAGGTGCTCTGTAAAGCTTAGAGTCTAACCTTACTACCATGTAATTTTTTTGGAGGTGGACAACATTCCTTAATGCTGAAGAATACGACAGTACTAATTATCCAAAAAAAAAAAAGAGCAACAACTTGAAGATTAAGATACAGTGCCTTTGTTTACTTTATTCTAGCCAGAGAGATATTGTCATGACCCAAGTCTACACTTTGGCTGGGACAGAGTTCCTGAAACCACGACCGACTCCAAGCTAACCCCTGGCATACATATTAAGTATAACATAAAATAACTAAAGCGGAAGCTAAAATATATCCATCAAAGGTCGGATTAAGAATGTAAGATATTCATGATGCCTAAAAGAAGACTAATGTCTGAAACAAGCTGCTAGTGTCTAAATCAAAGAATAGGTCTGTCGGGACATGACCAATACTAAACAAAGTACTAACTGAATTACTCCATAAGCTCTCTAACAAGGACTCACCAACTGCTGATTGGAAATCTACAATCCTTGCTAGCGACGAGTCTGAGAATGGGCACTAACATCTATATAATAAAACGATGTAGCACAAAGAAAAGTGTGCATTAGTACGTGATATGTACTTAGTATGTAAGGGGCACCTCTATACTTGGATAAAATAACATATGAATGAGCAGTGAAGAAGGAAAATACAGTTATAGACATCCTAGAGGACACTGACTCAATCATAGACATGCTAGGATCTTGTTAGAACTTGAGTCAGCCATGTCTTTTCTATTTTGTTGTAAATATGGTTTCAGTGCAACCCATGTACTGACTTATCAATATACGCAAATGTTACCTTCCCAAAAAAAATAAAAATAAAAATAAATCACAGTTCTAGTAAAAGGGACTGGGAGAAAACATTTGTAGATTATATGGATAAGTTAAAAATCAGTAGCACTACATAACCATATTCATAAATAATGCACTTAGAAAAGATCATAGTGACTTGAGAGCACATCATAAAAAGATGTAGATTGATCTTGTAAATTTGAAATTTTTTTCTTTTGTATTCTTTAATGACAAACAACTAGATTAATTATATAATGAGAATTGAGGGAGTTTCTTATAATCGACATACATCATGTGAGCTCGTGATACTAACTTCTAATTCCAATTGGAAGGGCTACTCTATGCCATGCCAGAGTATAGAACCATATCATATCTATGTAGATTCACTAAATTGCCTCTCAGGGCTCTATGGAGTTGTCCGACAAAGCGGTATACTCAAACCTACGGTGGTACGTAGTTATGGGATGTCTAAACCTATGCCCTCTCAGTATTAAATAGTCCTCCCAAATATGACATACATACATATAATGCTCATAGATATGAGATCATCTATTCATTGAATCATAATGTGAGACTAAACTCAAATTGTATGATACGTTAACTTGCTTTAAGATTGAAGTTCATATCATAATTGTGTGCATGCTTAAAAGCCATTAATATCTAATGGGTCATAGAAATCATACTAAATCAGTGAAGAATTTACTCTTTGATATGAAATTCAAAGATGGAGAGCCTAGGATGAGAGGGAGAAATTTACACATTGTGGAATAATGATGGTCAAAATAATGACTTGGAATGTGAGGGGGCTAAATGATAACAGAAAAAGGGGAGTAGTTAGAAACGTGTTAAATCAATGGGGGGCAGATGTTTATATATTGGCGGAAACCAAGTTGGAAGACAATGTCAGCGTCCTGCTTCCGAGCATATGGGGTAATAGGTGGGCCGGTGAAATTCACTTGGAAGCAAATGGCAGCAGTGGAAGGATCATCATTCTTTGGTATAAGAGGATTTGGGAGGGCGAGCTAGTAGAGAAGGGAGATCAGTGTATTACCTGTAGACTTAAAGGTAAAAATAAAAAATTAACTTGGTTCCTGACAGCTGTCTATGCAAAATGCATTAGACTAGAAAGAAGAGAACTATGGTGTGAATTAGGAGCCATGAGAGGTCTCTGTGAAGGACCATGGGTAGTGTGGTGACTTTAATTGTCATCAGATACCCTTCTGAAAGAACAAATTGTTACAGAATTAATGGTTCCATGGCAAAATTCTCCGATTGCATTGAGGAGCTTGAGCTCATAGATCCTCCTTTATTTAGAGGGTCTTACACGTGGAGAAGAGGGGAAAACCAAAGAACAACCTCAAGGATTGATAGATTCCTTTTATCTTCTCAATAGGAGGAACAATTTGTCAACATCAAACAAGAAATTCTTCCAAGACTTGTTGAAAACTAAACTTGATTTGGGCTTTGATTTTTTATATTGGACTTGCAAGTGTTGGTCCAATAAATAGTCTATTATCTAGAAGTATCTTGTAATGAGTAGTAGGGTCAAAG
>JAABOM020000001.1:22142152-22166304 GCA_011800125.2 Solanum clarkiae
GATTCTCCGAGATAGATACTACTTTTCGCACCCTCATCTCCACTACTCTCTCCCAGACCTTCATAGTGTGGCTTAACTACTTGATACCCCTGTAATTGTTATAGTTTTGAATATCTCCCGTATTCTTGTGCAATGGAACCATTGTACTCCTCCTCCATTCATCAGGCATCTTGGCCAATGACTACTCTTATTATAATTTATAAAAGATTGATTGTTTTGTTGTTGGCATCAACATGCCTGGCCTCGACAAAGGTAGTCCATACTGTTGATTATCTTGGAAAGAGGATTTCTGTACATCTTTGAGTGACAAAAAAGGGCAAAGCTTTGTCAGGTAAAAGAACTTTAATGGGAAGATTGTTGTGGCGAATCTGATTGGGCTATTTTGCTAGCCTTAATTGGTGAAACAAAATAGTTACTATTTTATTGAGCTGATTCTATATGTAAAGGTGTTTTATGTGTAGTGAAAGAGTTACCTGGTATCCTGAATTCTGTGTGGTAACTAGTGCTCAAGTGCATATGATAGTAAGCTTTTCCCAAGATATACATGCTGCTTGACTGCACTGAATTTGTCTTGAATCAATGAATATGCAGTGTACTTCTCGCAGTTTTGGAACCTCACATGCAGCTTCCTTCTGACGTCAACCTTCGCCAATCTCCTAGTGCTGAGCTTCTAGGACCACAATTATTGAATGTTTCACCTCTTTCTTCTGTCCTACGCAATGGTGGAGCTTCTTCCAGATCTGGTAGTCATGATGATTCTGATGCAAAAGTTGATGCTGATATGACTGGAAAAGTGGACATCCCCGAGGAAGTGAACCTGACTGTAAAAGTAGACATCCCCGAGGAAGTGAACCTTCTCTTTTCCCCCCCAGAGCTCAATAGAATCTCACTAGTCTCTGGGAACCTAGAGAAGAAGTGCAGAGACTCAAGTTCTGATGTCAAGAAGGAAATTGATTACATCGTTGAGAAGTCCACAAACAATCAGTTTGACAATGGCTTGCTATCTGCTATTGATAATACTATGGAGTATTCTAATCTGCATGATGATTACTTTCAGCTTGTGAGTTATCGAGATTGTCAGATGAAAGCTTCTGAATTTAGGCGTTTAGCTCTGGACTTGCACTCTCAGTGTGAGATCACTCCCGAGGGTCATGATGCTGCTATAGATGCTTTGCTTTTAGCAGCAGAGTGCTATGTTAATCCATTCTTTATGGTGTCTTCCAGTGACAGTTCACCTATCATGAACAAACCGAGTACTAAGAAGCCGTGTAAAAATCATGAAGTTTCTGTTCTTCGAGAACTTTTTGAGGAGGGCAATGACTTCAAAATTTTTGCTGATCTTGAGAGGAAAAGAGACAAATTTGTTCTTGAAATAATGCTTGAAGCAGCTGAGCTCGACAGGAAGTATCGGCAGAACTCGTATGGGGAATGTATCACTCCCTATGTTGAAGGGAATGATGAAAAACTTGATTTATCTCAGGAAGATATAAAATCAGCAGATGCTATCACCTTACTTCGTCAGAACCAAGCACTTATATGCGATTTTTTAATTCTTCGTCTCCAAAAGGAGGAGCACCCGACACACGAGATACTATTGCAAATTCTGCTGTTTCTTTTGCACTCTGGAACTAGATTGAACTGTCCTCCTGTTCTCATTGTTGACACAATCATAAAATCTGCTGAGCACTTAAACCAACAGCTGAGATCTTTTTACTATCAATTAAAAGAAGGAACTGTCCAGTTGAATGAGTGGAAGCTGCTTGCAACTCGACGTCGCTGGTTTCTTCTTCAGAGATTGATAGTTGCTTCAAGTGGTTGTGATGAAGGGTCCGAGCTTTCGATTAACTACAGGAGCGGTTTTCGGTTTGCTAATCTAGTTCCTGCTTCAGCTTGGCTGCAGAAAATACCTGCATTCTCATCTTCAACTTTCCCTCTTGCCCGTTTTCTTGGCTGGATGGCAATAGCTCGTAATGCTAAACAGTATCAGAAGGAGAAACTCTTCCTTGTCTCAGATCTTCAACAGTTGACGTATCTTCTGTCTATATTTTCAGATGAGCTTGCTGTAGTAGGTTACCTGGAGCAGAAAGATGACAAGAAAATTGAAGAATCTGTTAGCAATTCAAGATCTAGGAAAGGGGGTGAAAGTTGTAGTCCACAGAATGTAGATCAGTCTTATTCTGTTATACACCCTGACATAAGTCAGTTTTTCCCCAAATTGCAAAAAGAGTTTGAAGTTTTGGGGGAATCTATATTGGAGGCTGTTGCTTTGCAATTGAGATCTTTTTCTCCTGCTATTGTACCTGATTTATTATGTTGGTTTTCTGATTTTTGTTCATGGCCTTTTGTTCGAGAAGAGAACCAATCTTTTTGTAGAAGATCTACTGGGTTTGCAAAAGGTTTTGTTGCTAAGAATGCAAAAGCAATTGTCTTTTATGTGCTTGAAGCCATGGTGGCTGAGCACATGGAAGCACTAGTACCAGAAGTACCAAAGATGATGCAAGTTCTTGTTTCCTTGTGTAGGTCTTCATATTGTGACGTGTCATTTCTCAGTTCAGTGTTGCATTTGGTAAAGCCAATTATCTCATTTTCTTTGGGGAAATGTTCTGCCAATGGAAACTTAGTGAGTGATGATGATTCATGTCTTGATTTAGAATCCTTATGCTTTGATGAACTTTTTGACATTATCAAAGGTGAGAACCATAACACTCCAAGAGAAGATGGACTATGCAAGGCGATGCCAATTTTTGTTTTGGCATCGGTGTTTCCTGATCTATCTTTGCAACGGAAAGTTGAACTATTGCAGTCTTCTATATCCTGTGCTGATTTTGCTTCTTGTGAGCCAACTACTTCATTTCATGATTATCTTTGTGCATATCAGGCTGTTTTAAGAAATTGCAGAGTTTTGCTCCTCGAGACATTGAGAGGCTGGGGTGTCATTCCCTATGCTATATCTCCATTGTCTGAAATGGATTCTGCACCATGTGATGATAGATCTGAACGGCACTCAACTTTTCTTTTGGATATCTGCTCAACTGAGATGAATGAAATAAACATGGATGATGACGCTGTTGTGAGCAAAAAACCTCATCTCAAAGTTGTGGAAGTTGTAAGATTCTTGAAGGACCTAGAAACACTCATTTCTAAGCTCAATCCAACTATTGAACGATGCTTTAGGATTCACCATAAATTAGCAAAGAGTCTAGCCCTTGTTTCTGCCGAAAGTTTTGTGTACTCAAGATGCTTGCATTTGGTTGCTGAGAAATTTCCAGTTTCTGAAGGCAGTGAGGAGGGAGTTCTGCTTAAGATGGAATCTATTTCTGATAACACTGATTTTTGGAAAATCAGTCTTGAAGGACTTACAGAAATGATTCTATTGTTTCAAGAGAACCACTTGTGGGAACTTGCTTCTGTGATCCTTGCTTCTGTACTTGCAGTTCCTCAACACTTCTCTTTGCATAGTGTTATTGGCAATGTATGCTCTGCAGTAAAAAAATTCTTGCATGGTGCCCCAAGTATTGCTTGGAGGCTTCACAGTGATAAATGGATCTCTCAGCTATGTGAAAGAGGCATCCACGCCTTCCATGAATGTGAAGGTTCTCTGATTGATTTGTTCTCTTTCATGCTTTGCCATCCGGAACCTGAACAAAGATTTATTGCACTGAAACAGTTGGGGAAGCTCATGAGCCAAGACGGACATAGTGGATCTGCTTTATTATGTTCTAGTATTTGTGATGAAGTATCCTCATCATTAAGTCAGTCTTCTGCATGTGAGCCAATTATATCTGCGCTCGTTTCTGGTACATGGGATCAGGTAGCTTTGCTGGCTTCATCTGACCCATCACAGCGTTTGAGAATCCACGCAACGGCCCTTCTTGTCAACTATATACCATTCTCTGAAAGACGCAACTTGCAATCATTTCTTGCAGCAGCGGATACAGTTCTACAGTGTTTGACAAAACTATCGCAACCAACCTGTGAAGGACCATTAGTGCAACTCTCGATTATACTTTTTGCCAGTATTTGCCTGTACTCTCCAGTTGAAGATATTTCACTTATTCCTGAAAATTTTTGGAGCAGTATTGAAAGTTTTGCATTGGGAGCAAATGGTATAATTGTCTTGTACTTTCCTACTAAAACCAAAAGCAGATATAAGATTGAGTTCTGTCAATGTTGTGCTTATTTTGCTATCTGATTTGTCGCATTTTTTCCAGGAAGATTTCCTGTTGGACTTGAGAAAAGAACTTGCCAAGCTTTATGTAGACTGAGAAATGAAGGGGATGAGGCAAAAGAGGTAATGGACCAATAACAAGTCGGATATGTCACTTTCTTAGTAATTTACGTATAGAATTTTTCAACATCAAAATGTCAAATTCCTGCTCTCTTTTTCCTCTATCCCATAATCCTTACTATTGCCTTGAAAACATTATTTTTGTGAAGTCCATCTAATGTGAACTTCTTTCTATGGTTAAAAGAAGTTGAAAGAAGCTCTCTCTTCAAATTCCCAGCAGCAAATGGATCCAGATTTTGGTCATACACGCGAAACAATCCTTCAGGTATAAACAATCTTAATCCAGTAAGTCTCTTGTTAATGATTTATTTTTCAGCAAGATGACCCCCTTTTCATCTGGCCCGATATGTATAAAGCAACTCCAGTTGTACCTTTGAAAGTTGTCTAGAACACAGATGGTATTTGGTTTGATTAAAATTAATAATTGCTTTCTATGATGAAAATATCAGCTGATTTATATTTGAGTTTAAGGTAGCAGTCAGCCTCAGCATCATTCATTTTTAGTTTAATGTCTGATGTGGTCTTTTCCTGTTCACATTTGTGTTGATTTCTCTCCTGTGAGGAACTAACAGAAGAGGAGAGAATCATAGGGTACAGGATACATGTGTTCTGTGTTCATAGGATTATATACAATACATATATTACATTTTCTCAATGTGGGACTATGTATGTAATATTTCGTAACGAACAATCTTATGGTCTTGAGATGGGTTTGCAAATTGTTGAATTGTGTGGACCATCTCATTTAAAAGCTTAAGTTGTTTGAGAGAGCACAGTTTATTTACTTAATTATATCCTCAACACGCCCTCTCACATGAAGGACTGCTTGTTTCATGGGTTAAGCACGTGGAGATTCTTTTATTTTTGTAATCAAGGGGTGTGGTTAGATTCAATCCGTGATCGCCTGCTCTAGCATCTGTGGAAGTGTGTGACCATCTCATCTAAAAGCTAGTGTTGTTAGAGAGAGCACACCCTACTTAATTATATTCTCAACACAAATTATGAATACACTACCATAAAAGGTTGCTCATTGTAAAGAGGCACACTGGTGAGTTTTCTCTAGTAAATAGCTGGAAGAAAAATTACTGGCAGAAGTGTGCCAAAGCATGTTTAGGCGCTACAGCTAGGTTTAATGGCCCCTTAGTGTGAAAGAATCTGAGTTTGGCCTTGGAAGATGATATGGGAAGTCAACATTCCATACAAGGTTGCATGCTTTACATGGTTAATGGCAAAACAAGTTGTCCTAACTCAAGATAAGCTAATGGACAGGGGGTCTGCATCTATGTTCTAGATGCTTTTTGTTGAAGCTGAAGAAGAAACGATAAATCATCTCTTCTTGCAGAAGAATCTACTGTATGAAAAGAGGTCATTTCCCTCAAGTCTGGTCAATCAGCACATGGTGCTCCAATGAGGTGAACAACACTTATGGGATGGGGATTTGGAGGACTATCAGATCACTATGGCCAAAGCTAAGGGCAACTCAGAATCAAGGTTGGAGATGACGCCAATGCCCTGTTCTTGAAGGATAATTGGATAGGGCAAGCTCCTTCTCAGGAAGCTTATCCTGATCTTATGATGGTAAGTAGTAATCTTGAAACAGCCATTCTTGAGAGCTCGTCAAACTCAAGGGTGGAATCTGAATTTTAGAAGGCATCTAAATGACTGGGAGGTAGATAGGTTAACAACTTTATCGAGTGAAGTGGAAATTTTCCTGGCGCTACTAAACATCTGATACATATAGGGCGGAGTAAAAGTCAGAAGAAATGGTGGAGCATGATACCTTCTTGTATATGGTGGACTATCTGGAGTGAAAGAAACAAGAGCTGCATGGAAAACACTGCAGAATCAGTACAAAAGACTAAATGGCTTTGTATGAAGACTTTCTTTTTTTGGTGTAAAGAGGAGGGTATAGAGGATGCTTGGACAGATCTTGGATTTTTTTTCCTACTTGTAAGCTCAGTAGCAGCAATTCTTAAGTCTGTTTTTGTTGGGCTACAGATGTAAATCTTTTTGTTGGTTGCCAGCATTCCCTCATTGCTGAAGAATACAACTTTACCTTTATCACAAAAAAAAAAAAAAAAAAAAACTATACATCTGATACACTGAAATGGAGATATTCAGGATGGGATTTTCTCTATGAATAAAATGTCCAATCACACTGATACACTGAAATGGAGATATTCAGGATGGGATTTTCAAAATGTACAAGGACAATAGTGTGATGAAAGGTGAGTGCCCAAACATCTGGAAGAGCATGGCTCCCACCAAGGTTAAATGCTTCCCTTGGTTAGTGGTGAAGAGAGCATGCCTTACACATGAGTAGAGGCGGATACAGGATTTAAAGATTACGGGTGCCGTATCGCTCTTAAAATAGACATATTGATTTAATTGATCAAATATTTAACCTATTTTTTACCTTGTAAATTGCAATTTGAGACTTCCATTTCGTTATTCATCTTTTCAGTTTATAAAGAAAATGAATTAAAAGAAATAGGGAAAATGCACAAGTAGCCTCCAAACTATAACCAAAATTTCAGAGACATACATAAACTTTAACTTGGTCTTATTACCCCCCTGAACTTATTTTTTCGTAATTTAATGCCCCTTCTTTGCCTACGTGGCATGTGGAGTCCGTGCGTGTATTACACACAAAAACTTAGGCGTGTAGTTAAGGATAAATAAGGTGCATTAAATTACGAATAAAATAGGTTCGGGTGGAGGGGGGGGGGGGTAATAGGACCAAGTAAAAGTTTAAGTGTGCCTCATATGTTCGAGTGTATTTTTAGATCAAAAAAATTAGTGGAGAAAATTTGAGAGCGATATGTCACGACACGCTACTTGACTTCAAGTAAGAAATTCTGATCTTCTAGTTCTTTTTCTTTCAAAACTTGATTAAAATGCTTATATTGCATACATATATAACGAAATAAAAAATAGTACTCATTTTTCCGATTGTGCAGTTGTGCAATATCTGTGCAAAGTGTGTTCATGCAAGAGGGCCAAATCTTTGATATATTTTTATACCAACTATATTCATTTAGATGATTTTTTTTAATTTTATTATAGAGATTGTTCAAGATATTAATTTGTTAACATTAATAACCCAAATTCCAAAGACACACTTAAACTTTTACTTGGTCCTATTACCCCCTGAACTTAATTTTTTTCGTAATTTAGTGCCCCTTCTTTGTCTAGGTGGCATGTGGGGTCCGCGCGTGTACTACACAGAATATAATTTAGCTGGTTAGGCGTGTGAAGTAGACAAATAAGGGGTATTTAATTACGGAAAAAATAAGTTCAGGGGGATAATAGGACCAAGTTAAAGTTTAAGCGTGTCTGGAATTTTGGTTATAGTTTGGGGAGGGGGGTACTTGTGCATTTTCCTAAAAAAATATGACAACTTGGTGCAAAAAAAAAACATCCAATATTTTCTCTAATTGTACTCTATGAATGTTTATATTCTAAATACACTTAACGATGAAGTAATTATTTCTATTTATTAATGTTTCACGCTCTATATAACAGACTAAATATAAAGTGACCTAAATTTTTTTATATACATAATTTTATTTAAATTTAGATGAAATAAGTATTTACATTTATTAATACTTCACGCTCTATATAACATATTCTAAATACACTCACTTAAGTCATATGTTAAAATATTGACTCACAACAGTAAAAATCTAAAAGATCAGCGAAATCATATGAGATTTCAGTATAGCTTCCATGTCGTTCTTTGATGCAATGTGCATTTTATTTTGTAAAGTTGAATTCTTGGTAGAATTTAAATTATCATAATTTAAATTATTTCCTTTTTCATATGCATCCAAATGATTTAGATAATAGAACAAAGAGTAAGAGAAACTCCGCATCAAATTTCTAAAATTTTGACGAAAAAGCTAAGAAAATTTTGAAGGAGAAGGTCTAAAACAAACTTTAATCATTGGTGTGAATATAAATAATTCCATTAAGGGTAAGAGGAGAATTATAAATTAAGGTTGTTCTAGTTATAGAAAAGTAACATTTATTAGGATAGTCTAAAAAAGAAAGTATGTCATATAAATTTTAAGATAGAAAAGTTATATCTCATGCTTAAAATAATGATAATAATGATAAAAGAAAAAAAAGTCGGCAAAATTCAAATTGAGAAGTTTCATACCATTGATATAACTTATTTAAAGTACAAAAAAATCATGAAGCACCCATGGCCTAGTGGATAAGTTTCTTTCTATTTTTAATGTTGATGGTTGCGTGTTCAAATCCATGTAGTGAGTCGGCTTTTTCTCAAAAGGGAAAAACGCTATGGATATAAAATGTGCAGGTGTAGAGTCGAACCCGTGTCCTTGAGGACAAAGTCTCGACCTTCCACCACGCGCACTATGTTCATATTTAATATTCTAGGCGGCACGTTTAATATTTGTAGGTTTTCTGATACATATATATATACATATATAAACAAACTTTCTACCGAGGTCACCGGGTGCCGTCGCACCTCACGGCTATACATAGATCCGCCCCTGCACATGAGGTTCTACGAAAGAAGGGGAGAGTAGTAGTGGCAAGATATCTTTTGTGCGAGGGAACTGGGGAGTCAAATAGCCATCTTTTCCTGCATTGCAAGTTCACTACACAACTGTGGAACCTCTTCCTCAGTCTCACTAAGACTGAATGGTCAATGCCTGAGCATACAGCTGATTTGATGTGATTCTGAATGAGAAGAGGAGGTAGCAAGAGTCAGAAAAAATGGTGGAGGATAATACCTTCATGTATGTGGTGGAGAGTAAGGAAAGAAAGATATGAGAGATGTTTTGAAAGACAAGATCAAGTCCATGCATGATGTGAAATGGAACTCTCTGGTGTCTTCACTTGTTTGGTGCAAAGGAGATTGTATTGAAGAATTAGAGGAGATGGTAGATTTCTTAAGTGCTCTGTAAAGCTTAGAGTCTCAACCTTAATAGCTTGTAATTTCTTGGAGGTGGCCAGCATTCCTTAGTGATGAAGAATACAATTATATGAATTCTCAAACAAAAAAGTGATGGAACAACTTTGACAGATTTTCATCACCTTGAGGCGAATCAGGTGGACTATGCCAAGGAGTACATTGGAAGTTTTAGCTTGCCAGAATAGAGATGATAATCTGTAAGAATGGATGGAGAAATAGAGGGGGAGATGGAAGATTGTCCTAGTATGCATGTGGTGGACAATTTGGAAGGAGAGAAACCAAAGGTGTTTTGAAGATAAGAGTATTTCTCTTCTGAGGTTGAAGATTAATTGTCTGGTTCTTTTCTACTTTTGATGTATTCATGAATATTCTTAGGAGGCAGAGGACATTCCTCGTGTTTCAGTTTATTTATGAGGTTTAGGTGGTGGGTTCTGCTCATATGAATACTACTTTCAATTATTACTGAAGAACACCTTTGGTGTAGTTCTCTGTCTATAATAGATATGTTAACTGCTCAGAAAAAAAAAGTGGGACATCATATCTAGCATACTGCCTTATCTGACACTAACACGGATATTCTAGGAATAAGCTATGCTATTAACAAACAACTAAAGACCCTTCAATTTAAGGAATACTAATAAGTAATTTAAAGTGAATGAAAAATGAAAATACGATCAAAATGCTAACAAGAGAAGTTAGTAAAATTCAGTTCTCTTTGTTGTAGCTAGCCCTTGTACCTTTCATGGCCTTTCTTCATATAAATGTCTTGTCTCTTGTAGAATAATAAGCACAAGGCAGTTTATATTGATTCCTGTTTCTGAACTCTTCATTATGTCTCTTTCCCTTGTCTTATTAGTTATTTATTTTGGTGTTTGGGCATCTTTCTGCAGGTAGTTCCATCAACTAGTAATTAGTAGCCTCTTGTATTTCTATAAACCATATTTTCTCTAATTTGACCTTAATAGTCTTCTAGAATGCTGTATTAGGTATCCATTTTTTCATTCAATTTTTCAGGTCATAGCTGATTTGTCCACAGTCAACTCATACTTTGACTTTTTCTCAAACGAATGCCACCAAAAGGTTCTGGTAAGGGTTTAATAGCTTTATGACATTCATTATTACTTGAGCTTTTCTCTTGACTGTAGCTTCAATTCTTCAAGGAATTGGAGGAGGCCGAGATTGAATTGGAACTTCTTCAGAAGGAAAAAATAATGCAGGAATTATCAGCTGAATTTAAAGATTTGCATCAGCTTTCCTTCCTAACTGGTAATATTTTCTAGTAATATGTGCATATTTTGTATAATGCTTTGGACCACAAAATTCTATCCATCATATCAGTGCATGTTTTCTTGTAAGTGAGACTGCTAGGCACTCCCACTGAATAAAAGGCTGACTTGATACTGGTGAATGAACTGCCGCATAGCAAAGTTGCATGAAGTGCCACAGAGCAAAGTGCTGTAGCTAATTTTTTGTTCAACTACACCGGTTGACGGGGGCACATTCACATTTTCTGACATTCACCTTTTGAAATTTTATCGTGCAGATTCCGCCAGGCAAGATAACCGGTTGCAGCAAATCAAAGAGGAAATCAAATCCTTGTATGCACCATATTTACTTTAGATAAGAGTTGTATTTCGTAGCTGTATTTTTGGAACAATTTTATCTTTTGTTATCATGCACACACACTTTTACTGTCATTTTGTAGCTTCAGGGCTTCACTTGTTTGCCTGGGCATGCCAACTCTTTCTAGTTAGAGTTTTTTATTTTTATCCTTGTACTTCATTGAATGTTAGCGTATACCTGCTTTCCTGTTTGCTCTCCTCCCCCCCTCTCCGAAGAAAAAGAAAAAAATGAACCTCTGATTTTTCTTTGTTGCCTTTGACCCATTTTAGGGTTGGTGAATTCGCTACACGCTTGTTTAGATTTGTAATTTTCGTTAGGGTAACTGAGATGTCTTTCAATGTCTGAGATTTCACTTGTATAAAATGTAGGGTTGGTGGGTCTCCTCTATGTATTTGATGCAGGATAAAGGTTATTTTTGCATTAGACTATATTTTTGTTCTCTATTTATTTGTTCTGGTAAGTTCTCTTTAATCCATGCACTCTGCTGAAGTGAGCTGATCTTAGTAATTTAACTTTCAATTGAACATCTTGCCTTTCATCTCCTACCTCCATCCCCACCAATGGACAGTAGAACTGATTGATGGAAGAAAATGAAACACACTATTCGATCTGAGAATGCTTGTTGGTTCTAAACTCATCTTCCCTAAGCGGAAAAAGAATTAAAGAAGATTGACGTTGGACTAATTTATTAAGCTCTTCTTTGTATCTTGTCTTGCCAGAGAAAAGGCGAAACTCAAAGAGGAGGTTGTAGCACGCAGGCAAAGGAAACTACTCAATAGGCATGCCCGTCAAAAGTTTTTGGAAAAGGCAGCTCTTCGAGAAGCTGAACTTCTACAAGAGATGGATAGGTTTTCCTAGTACTCCCTCAAATCTCTTGCTTACATTATTTGATGATTACATGTTAATTGTAAAATGTCTACATGATGCTACTGTGTTAGAGAGAGGATGGCTGAAGTGGAAAAGGAGATTGAGAGACAACGTATGCTGGAGCTTGAACGTGCAAAAACCAGGGAGTTGCGACACAACCTTGATCTAGAGAAAGAAAAGCAAGCACAGGTATGAAAGATGATCATAGCTTAGTTGTCATCCCTCGCTTATATGACAGATAGGACAAAGTGTTTCAAACTACTACAACAACATACCTAGTGGAATCCCACAAGTGGGGTCTGGGGAGGGTAAAATGTACGCAGACCTTACCATTACCTCATAGAGATATGGTTGTCCAGGACACCCTCGTCTCAAAAATCAAGGCCCATAAGCAAAAGATACTAGATATGGAAAAAAGGAAAAGAAAGGCAAGAAAGGAAAACGACTAATGATGAAAAGCAAATGATAGTATGTAAAATACGATAAAGTAACAAATATGAGACGGATAATGACAACACAGGATATAAAGACACGACTACTCCTACTAACCTACTATATCACAAGGCTAGATATCAACCTACCTCGACTAGACTATTAGCCTTCTACCCTGATACGCGCCCTCCGCTCCTTTCTTTCTAAGGTCATGTCCTAGGTGAGATGAAGTTTCACCATATCTTGTTTGATCACCTCCCCCCAGTACTTCTTTGGTCTAACTAGACCAATTAAAATGATGCCTAGTGGATGCTTAGGTTTTGTTTGCATCAATGATATCTCCCTTTATGCCAAGTGACTTCTCTGAATATTGTGGATATCTTGTGATACACCTTTTTTAATATGTAAATCAGCAGTACACAACATATCAGCTTCATAAAAACAAAAAGCTTCTGTTTTTGTACGGAGGATTCAGACACCTAATACAGATTATGTTTCTTACTTTATTTAAGTTTCACTCCGAGTTATTTCTTCTTGATTTTTCCTTAAGTCTTTTCCTTTCAATTTTTGAACATTGCCTCAGTTCCTGGTTGCTCTCTCCTTTGAATTGTTTGTCTTAATCCAGCCTTAACAGCCTAATGACACAGTCCCATAAGCGGAGAGTGTCCAGACATTTCAGCCTTACCTTTATACTTGATTAATCATTTCCTTGTAATCTTAAAAAGTTAGTGTGCGACACCATTAGGTATTTATAAAGAACTTCTATCCTCATAGTAAGTGATTATGCTGAATTATATTTAAGTTTCATATGATGGGATGGAAGCCTTGCATGCCTATTTCACCGTATCTTCTTGCAGAGAGAACTGCAGCGAGAACTTGAGCAAGTTGAATCTGGAGTTCGACCATCAAGACGAGAATTTTCATCCACAAATAGTGGGTAAGTTTTTTTGCCTGATACTTTTGTTTCATGATAAATTATAGCAATACTGTAGATCGCACATCGCAGCCTCCAAAAATGGTGGCAGTGGGAGTAAATTGTCCTGCTTTTGCTCTCTTTCTCTCGCTTGTCAACAAAAAAGTTGCAACATCAAACAGCAACTAACTTGGTCCATCTGTTTCTCAATCAGTATCAAGTGTCAACTGGGATTATTATTACTGACTTGACTATTGGATTAACTTTTTTGCTCTTGACAATTGAAAAATACAGTGGTTTGGTGCAACAGAATCTTGAAATACAAGGAATCGTCTCTTGATGTGTTTTTCAATCTAATGCAGTAGGCCGCGGGAAAGATACCGTGAAAGGGAAAATGGAAGAGCAGGTAATGAAGGGACCAGAACAAGTACAGGGATGACACACCCCGAAACTGCAACGAGCTCATCAATGGTAACCATGCCTACCGTCGTTCTCTCAGGGCCTAGGCAATTCTCTGGTCAGCTTCCAACTATTCTACAATCACGTGACAGATCAGATGAATGTGGCAGCAGTTATGAAGAAAACTTTGATGGCAGTAAGGACTCAGGAGACACGGGGAGTATTGGAGATGCGGACTTAGTATCGGCACTTGAGGGACCATCCATGAACTTTGGGTCGTCTCAAAGGCATGGTCCCCGGGGGAGTAAGTCCAGGCAAATTGTGGAACGAAGAGAACGGGATGGCAGACGGGAAAGTAAATGGGAGAGAAAACATTAAATAAGCAGTACCAAGATCAATGGCATTGCCTACCAAGTTTGATGGAATATACACTTCCATGACAGGTAGTAGTGCTATAAGATGGTTATCAATATCTGGATAACTAAAAATGTTGTTGTGGTATATTGTGATCTGTAGAGGAAGAAGTTCAAGGAAGACTGTAAATACAGCAGCATTTGCCCTCAATAGTGATTTAGGAGTACCCAGTCCAACTTCTGTCCGTTTTGTAAAAGTGATTGTACCTTTATCAATTGTAATGACGTGAATTTTATGTTTTAAGATTTTGGCAATATCTGGCTATTGCCTCTTGGATTTTTTTTTTGGGGGGGGCTTGCAGCCTAGTGGCCCCTTTTCTTTGGGGTGTGGAATATGTTCACCATCACCATTGTTAAGGTAGAAAAGGGAAATAACTGATATTTCAGGCTGTGTTTTAGTAAATAGTTGGTGAAAATTGAACATCTACATGAAAAAGTGGACTCGGAATTGTCTTTCATTCCAAGGTATAAGCTGTATTCATGCACTTCATATTTGCCCGAAGTTTGCTCCTAGAAATATAGCCACCCCACCCCCTCACGTCAATCCCACAAGCCTTTAATCCATTCTCATTGAATGTCCACAACAATGTATAAATATATATGGTGGGTGGTTCAAGAGAATTATTTAACTTACGGAATAGAATAGGGAAATCTAATATACAACATTGTTTAGGTATAAAACTCACTCGCAAAAACGTGATTATATATTGACCATTAACAAAACTAGATGGTACAGCTGCATTCTGCACGAAGTAACATTTGTTTCTATCATTATGGAGTAATATACTACTGACAAGTTATAAATGAGAAGGGAAAACTACTATCTTCTACTCTATATCTGTATACGTCAGTTCTCTAAATTTCTCAGTTATATGCGTTGATATAATTGACTTTGACATCTGGAAGGCTTTCAAATCCAATTCTTCAAGGATACTACGTCCAATGTTAAAAATGTACGTTACATGTAACATCCATAATATAAATACGCGTGGAGATATTCCTTGTCGAGTGTAACAGGTGGAGCATGAATCTAGAACTTCGTCTTCACTAATACTTGCATCACAATAATGTTCGTTCAGAACTGATTCAGATGGCAAGGACACGACAGAACCATGATGGCCAGCCATTGAATCACGTGACCTTAGCAATCCAATTAAACTTCCACGTGAGTAAGAACCGAAATGAACAACTTTTGAAAAGACGGTAAATAAATATAGATTAAGTTGGTTCTATACAAAGAAGTCAAGTTGTTACAACAATCAGGAGAAATACAAGGGTGGCTTGGCTTAGTTCATAAGAGAAGAATATCAATCAGTATCCCCCATCATTATGTGCGTACATCACCAGGAATGGCGACTTCCTCTTCGTAGCCTTCTGCGGAAAGGCCTGCATGCCTCGATGCTAAGATCAACTGCAGCAGCAAGCGCCATGAAAATGGCTGCGTCTTCCACACAGGTCACATGTCGCATGGCAAGTTGCACGAGGGGTTTGCTGCATTTCCCTTCACCTTGTACTCGACAGCTCATGACAAAGCCACCTGCAACAGGACTAAGTGCTGCAAAGTCTCCGCTGCTTCTTGGACTAGGCAATGGACTTGTTGCTGCTCGAACCTGTCTGTCCGTGTCTATGTAGAACTCACCACCCTTTTCTGCACTGATCAAGATCTCTGACATGAGGAGATCACCACCATTTTCTTGTCCCTCAGATAGAAGATGGAAGCGACAGCAAATGGTATCTCTGATCCCACGTTCGCGCCATGCTTCAAGCTTTCCCCATGGCTGCCAACATCCGGGCCTGCAAATATCAGGATGAACAATCAACCAAGCTCCTGGGTTGGATTTGGCAACCCAATCACAACCTGTTGCTGGAACAAATGGAGTTGTAATGAACGCTGCTGCAACAGCCGAGCCAGAGAGATCATGTATCTTCACTTTCCATCCTTTCCTCTCTCTTTTCTCTACATCTAGTTCAGAACCGTCAAGTGAATTTGACCAAAAATTATTTAATGGATCTACCGGAGATACCCTGTAAGTTCAGCAGAACACAAAACAATTACAGAAAAGACAGAACTCTAAAATGGAATCCTGAAATGGTTGTGGAATGAAAACAGCACTAGACAAGATATGCCCTGTACAAGCACTTTGCACAGTCTCTAGCGAAGGACTACAGACAGACAGATTTAAGAGTAAAGTATAGAAGTGAACCAAATTAAATGTGGTACCCTGAAAAAAGTAGATAACAGAAAGAACTTCAGCTATCTACTTCTGAAGCATACTTGAAAAATAAAAAGAAAACTATATATTACCTGTCCTGACTAAACTTGCAACTGAAAATAGGTTGCTTGATGCTTCCCTGAAGCTGCACTATCTGGGGGCTTAGTTTTGTTTTATCTTCAAACTGGAAAACATATCTTGGATCAGGGTCCAGCTTCACTCTCAAATGAAGCTCGGCTCCAGGTTTCCCACTCTCCTGCTTGTTCTTGCCAATTCCTGTCCAGCCATTAAACAGAGTGACTGGCTTTCCATCACCCCACTCAGGACCTACTTCCAACTTAAAAGTCCCAACTTGCTGTCTCTTAATACCAACACCACAGTGGCCGCCTTTGTGTCCAGTGAATACAACTATCTCCAGACATGCGTGAGGCGCATAAAAACACCCAGGTTCAAGTAAGGCTTTCAAATCCGATTCTTCAAGATAAAAGCTGGACACAACATTGTGAATATCCACGGTAGCTTCAGGCGAGGAAATAAAGGGAACAGGTGATGTTTGTACAGGGAAACCTCGAAGACGGATCTCGCATATACAGGGAGAAGATAGTGCACTTATCCCGGATTTTGTACCGTTTAAAGTTGAACTGGAGAGTCTCAACCCCAACGACCCTATTGACAGCCTAATAAAAGCCTGAGGATCCATTTTGGTCAAAACACCACCATTTGTTGTACGCTTTGATCTCAGTCTATTAAATCCCGCAAGTCAAGAAGTGGTGGTCAGGATGGGGACATTAGAAGTAGTTAATAAATGTCAAACAGGAATGATATCAAATTCTACATTCAATTGCAGAAAGTAGGTTTTCCTATTATTCACTCAATGTAATAAGAAACATTCAATTAAACACACTTCTATTGTACATCCAAAGAGTTCCCCAAGGGCTAGTGGCTCATGGTTTGAAATTCGGTATATAATGGGTCTGTTCCTGTATTCTCCGCTTAAATACCAGCCTTTTTTCTACAGCTAGCTTCAAATCCGTGATGTGTGCCTAACCCACACATCACATGTTCCGGCTCTACCATTGCATATTAATTCAGCTTATTAGCTTCTTAAGGTGAACTTATGTGTAGAACCCTTAGAATATGACCAGGCAGTGCAAGATTTAAATTGCAAACAAATAGGACGGACTTTGCAAACAAATAGGACGGACTTTTCACAAAGGAGAGAGAAGGGCAACATTTTTTACAAACTTGAGTTCATCCAAAGTTAAAACCATACAGATCAAAATTGAAAAACAAACTGGAACTACCAGTAACGATAAAGGAGAAAAAGAAACGAAAAAGCAGTTGCATTTTTTTTATATTTCGCCTATGGAACGCCATTCATGAACCATTTACTATCAGCCAACTGGTGAAATCGTGGATTTACTAGATTGGCATATGCTGCATTTTTAGGAAAATGTCAACAAATCCAGCAATCAGCTATCTAAGATCCAGCATTATTTGGCAATTTCTTCAATGAGAAAACAAAGTTAAATGCATGAATGAACAATAAAAATCTCTGCTATTAAATTTGTCCAGGGAGCACCATGTCAACACTTACGTTTGGTTAATCATCAAGCGTATCATATCTATTATCAAGTGATACTATAATACAAAGGAAAATCAGGTGTCAAGTCCGTGGTTTTTATCATTGTTGTGTAATGCTAAACGATATTGACAGTGTAATTTTTATAGAACTACAGACATCACATCTCCATGAAATGCCCATGGGAATGGAGATGGCAACATAAGTAAATGATTAGATTTCAGAACCTTTTGCCACCTTTGCTAAAAAAGGGGCTTAATACATAGCCAGCCCATTAAATTTGCCAGGATATTTCATTTAGACACTCAAACTAAGCCTTGGTTCAACTGAGAACCTCAGCTCCTAATAAAGTGTTTCAATAGCACTTTTGGTTCAAATTTCGTAAGAACTTTTGCGCGTGTTTTTATTCTTCCATTAGGTAGTTAAATTAACCCATAAAATATGTCATCTCATTTAAATAATATGCATTAATCTCAATAAGCCGTAAAATGTTTGTAATAATTTAGTACATATAGTCAAATGGTGATTAAAGGAAATGTGTGTGTATAGTCTATCAAGTGCAAGCTGATGTCTTTTACTGAAGTGCATCTGATAAATAACTTACCTCATGGTTCAAGTAAATAAAACTAATAAACGACGGCCATCTTTGGATAGTCTGAGAAAAACATGAAACACATTGAGCTAACTGTAACCTCCCCAGTGGCAGCAAAAGGTAAGGTATCAAATTTTACTACAAGAATGGTCACCTACCTTGAAATCCTAAACTTCATAGGTAGTAACATAACTTGCTCAGTTGACCCACCCTCCCCAAAACTCCCCACACTCCCGCACCCACTATACTTACGGGAAAACCTCAAAGAAGAAAAACGACAAGAAGGGTAACGACTAGTCGACTACACATAAAAACTATCCTAAGATCAAACATTACATCCCTTTCAAACTGGCCCTTCTTGAAGCTTTTTCACTATAATATTTAAAAGTCAGAGACAGAATATTGTAATTGGTGCAATTGTATTATTCACTATAATCTTTGAGCCGTCTTCTTCTATAACGGTCAAACCGTTTAGCGGATCTAAAATATGTTGTTTTATGTGCTGTTATCAAAGGTTAAGAATAAAATGAAACACATTTCCAGGTATAAAGGCTCATAAAACATTTTCTAAATAAGGAAAAAGTTAACTAAAAACTGCTTGAAAGCATGTATTTTAATCCTCCTTTGCCTAAAAACTCCCTTCTTCCCAACTTTTTACACAATCAATCATATCTAGCATACAATTTAGATACTTCTTGAAAAGGATATTCACTGTTTTTCTATTAATTTCCATGTTAACTTCACTGTTCTTTTTTTTTTCCATTTTCATCACTTCTTTGTTAAAGACTGAATCACTTCATCTAACATTTTGCTGACAAACAAGTTAAAAGCAAAAACCCTTTAATTCCACTAATTCTTTTTTGGGTCTTTCAAGTTTCAATCCCTCTAAAAGATGCAATTTTTACCCATTAATTGTACTTGTTTCAAACAAGAAACATGTATTACTAAAAGTTAGCACAAAACCCACAAAAATATCAAATTAAAGACTCATATAACACTGTAATAAGTGAAGAAAACAAACAAAAAACCCCACCTTTTTAACTATGAAGCTTTCTCTTCCTTTATAGCAAAACCAAAGCCACTTTTACAGCTGCAAACACTCAAATCCTTCCAAAAGCCTGAGAAAATCCTCATAACTTTGTCATTCAAAAAAAAAAATTTGAAAACCCCCAAACCCCAAAATTCCAAAATGGGTGTCACCCCTTAGTAGATCCCAATTAGTAGTATAAAGTAAATGATTCAAAGAGAGATGGATATATAAGAATGATTGAAGCAAAGCCACCAAAAACCAAGAATCAGTATCATGTAGACCGTGCACAGATCACGAGAAGAACCGATTGTATGGTAGAAATTAATTTATTTATATGCATAATATTTGGAAGTATGGAAAGAGTATCTCTGTATATTTATTTATTAGAGGAAAAGGAAAGAGAGTGAAAACAAAGGAGACATTATTTACAACGAAACAGGCGGAGATAGTAAAAGGACCCTCCGTTGGTATTTGGTACAAATAATTATCATAAATATTTTATTTTAATTATTTTATGATATACTTATTATTTCAAAAAAATTAAAAGATAAAATTAAAAAATATTATTTTTATTTATAAATTTTTTAAACGTCGTGTAAAATAAACAAGTGAGATTTAATAGGAAAGGGAGGGAGTATTAATTTAATGTTGTACTATGACTAACCATAACAATTATGCATACCTATTTATTGTTTGTGTTTCTTAAAATTTTCTCGTTATGATAATTGATTTAACACAAAGATTAAAAAGTAGCAAATAATATAAATAATTTTATCAAATTATTTTAATTAAATATAAGTCATCTAAATATTAAAAATTATATATTATTTAATAATAAAATAAACACGCACAAAATATAAATTATTCATTGATTTTATAAATTGAACAAGATTGTTGGTATTTTGAAATAGTGCAGAAGACAAGTAAAAATAGATAAAGAGAATATACAATCCCCAATTTCCTTTCCACCTCTCTCTGTTAGAATTTACTTGTCAAATATTTTTTAATTTAATTTCTATTTTTACTTATTAATTTTTTACAAATGAAGGAAGGTTGATTTTTTTATTATACCATTAATATATTTAATACTTTATAAATTAATAAGAGTAAAATGATAAACTCAGCATACCATTTTTTTGCAAATCGATAGTATAAAAAAATTGTATTGTTAAATTATTTTAAATATCATTATAAATAATAAGCCTCTCTACTTCTATAAAGTAGCGGTAAGGTCTGTGTACAATTTACCCTCCCCAGACTCCACTTGTGGAATTATACTGGGTATGTTGTTGTATTATAAATAATAAGTGGAATAGTACTTTTTTTATTTTCATTAACATAAAAGAATCAAGATCTGTGGGACCTTTTGTGCATTGTTTTTTACCAATCCTTTTTTTTTTTTTAATTAGGAAGTGGAGAAAATGATTTTGGAAAATGACTAAGGGAGTTGAAAGAAATTAAATTGGATACAGCTGTAACCAATCCTTTCGTTGTAATTTAAATGAGAGAATCATTTTCAAGTACAGCTAAGTTGGTGCTGAGAGTGACTTCATTTCCCTAACCAACTATTCCTTTTTTTAAAATAAATTCTAAAGATAAGCTCAATATTTGGTGGAAAAAGAAAAAATCACATTTTTTAAGGAAAAAAGCTCAAGTATGTGATAGAATTTTATTAAAAACTTTATTTATATCCTTCATTAAAAATTTTGCTCATCTATGATATTATTATTTGTGAAAAGGCTCATTTATGTCTTTATTTTTTAACTTCAATTTTACAAAATCATTCAAACGATTTTTAACACTTTTATTTTTTAACAGTTTTGGATCTGTACTTTTTTTGCTCCTCCTTCTTCAAGAACATATAAAGAATACCAAGAACTCTCAAATTTTTAACTTCTTCAAATCTTCACAAAATCACCCTTAACAGTGGCGGATTCAGAATTTTCTGTAAGGGGTTCAAAATTTTAAGAAATAGATACACGAACTAATCAAAGGGGGTTCGACATCTATTATACATACATAAAAAAAATTACCTTATAAAAGTAGTATAATTTTTCACCGAAGAGAGTTCAGATGAACCCCCTTAGTACTATGTGACTCCTCCACTGACCCTAAATTTTAAGAATAGCATTTCTCCGAGCTATATAACAAAACTCAATACTATTTTTTAAGGTTATTGTTGCTATTTCTGCAACTATAAATTAAATTACTTGTATTTTTTATTTTAACCTAATATGGAAAGAGACATTTATTGATAATTAGTTACACAATGGTTGATCTTATAAGAAGAAATATCTCTCAACTCTTTAATTATCTTGAACATTTGCAATGATATTCATACTTTTCAAAGACAATATTCTGATTCGAGTTCAAATAACTTGATGAATGAAACTCATTCTTAAAAGAGTTTCAATAGATGAAAACAGTTAATAGGCCCCTCCACGCATGCATATATAAACAAAAAAACCCTTCCATGCATGTAATGGCAGAGTCACATTCACTTTACGATGTCAATCAACACTTTTTGCTCGAAAAATTATATTGTTTAGCTTGATAAACATATTTTTTAATGCATTTATCTATATATTATATATTGACATTTCTTGACTTTTACATAATTTTACCTTTTAAAATTGTGACACTTCCTAAATAAAATTCTTACTCCACCATTAATCTTGAGCAATCATACATAAAAAGCCAATTTTGTAAAACCGACAAATAAGAGAACAATGCATTTTTCTCGAGATCATATATATAAATCGTAGATTTGCCTGGCCGTGAAGTGATCAATCAAAAATTTTCACTCTTTCTTATTTTAATTGTGAAATAATGCACATATATTAAGAAAAATATTCAAATACAAAATTTACACCATACTTCTTTTTATTGTCCTTTCTAAAATCATAAATATGTAGTGTCATTTATCTCCTAAAAATACATAAAAGTTTAATAAATGAAAGGACAAATATGAAAAAAAATTCAAATATTTATCTTAAATTTTAAATAATTTAAATATTTTTAACATTAAAAAAATCAAAAATTTAATTAAATTGAAACAGATGAAGTAACTAAACTAGGTTTAATTTTTTTCTTTTTTTTCTTTTATACATTTGCATAAAATAAATGTACATCTTTTTCTTTCTTTTTGTTTCATTTCTGGCAATGTATTAATTAAACTTGTTAAACAAGCTTGTATCTTGGAGGAAAAGTATTTTGTCTTGTGATATAAAGACAAAAAACTTTCTGAAATATTTAGTCCTACCTCAATAACATAAAGGCTAATCAACATGGATTGTGATGCATTGGTGAGAGTGTTTCACCCTTAATAAGACGTTTTAGGTTTGAGCCCTGAAAATGAAAAAAATATTGTTGAAAGCATCACCCCCAAATGGACTTTACAGTGCGTAATTTGAATTTAGTTGAAGCTCCACAAACTCCGAACATCGAATGAAAAAACAAAATAAAAAAAACATAAAGCCTAAACTTTCTCTACAAATTTGAGTAAAAGTTTTTAACCATTTCCTCGTCTAAAAGTATATGACTTTTTGGACACATAAGCTAGTGTTATACTATAAAATTAGATGTACTTTTCCATAAAAAAAAATATAAAGAAAAAGAGCTAAACTTTTTAATCATCACCAAATGAAGGAAAATCAATGAGAGTTCAAACTTTGTTAGATAAATTATTATTTGGTACATGTTATTAATTGACTAACCTTTTGATAAAAGTTACTTTATTCGTTTTAATTTATGTGACACTTTTTTAATTTTGAGATTCGAATAAATCTATCATTAATCATAAGTTTTTCATACATTTTAAAAATATTTTGAATTATCAATTTTTTACGTAGTTTACAAATATATATAAATATCATATCAAAAAAATTGAAGATTAATTTCTTGCATAAATTTCCAATCAAACTTAAAATATCTGACTCTCAAAAAATAAAAAGTAACACATAAATTGAAATAGAGTGAGTATATAATACAGATAAGTAAAAAAAAAATATTATGCTTTATACTTATATTAATTTTAAATACTCTTGATAATTTTTTTAATTTCTCCACGACTTCCTTATCATACTCAAAAAGTAAAGAGAAAAGATGTGTACTCCTCTAGTTCTAAATTATTTATTTATTTATTTTAAAATTTATTTTTTATTATATAAAAATAAAAAAATGCATCTTATATTATTTTTTCCTAATTTTTAAAGTTTAATTTTAAAATGCTAAATTAATTTTGCTCCAAAAATTAATTAATTGATTTTTGAGTATGTGAGATAAGGAGTAGTAAAAATAACGAAACTTGGAAAAAGTGCAATATAGTCAATTTCAATAGCCAACAAAATCTTTGGATTAATTATACTAAGGTCTAAAAGGATGTGGGTTCTACTTTCTTAAAGTGAAAAAAACAACATAGAAAATCATGATTTTTGACAGATTAATGTATGCAAGTAAAATCCAGGTGGACCAATAATATGGACATTAACATCCAAAATATTTATTGGTGTCGGATTATCTTAGGAAAAGATATAATTAAAATGCCATTTTCAAAGAAAGTGAGAAAATAAAGACAAAAAATCCATTGCGGATTTCCTTATTTATTTTGCTTCTTTGAAATTGACAGATGATATAAATAATAAAGTTTGGAACAGGAAAAGTCAAAATAAAAATAATTAATAATAATATATACAACTAGTCTCACCAAAAAATTTGCAATATATTAATGATGTACAACAATCGTCATGTTGAAGTCATAAAAATGAATACATATATTTATGGTATAATAAAATTGTTTAACTATAGTACAATTTATAATGAAAGATGACAAGAGATTTTTGTTGCCACATATTTT
>JAABOM020000001.1:22170803-22192143 GCA_011800125.2 Solanum clarkiae
TGACTCTTTAAACTGTCTGCGCTTCTTTCAATTGTTAAGTAGCAGTTAGTCAATGCAACTTTCGACGCTCATCATGGTCATCCGTAAACAGTCGCGCTATGTTTTTAAATATAGGGTCAGGCTGCGTACATCCGACCCCTCCTTACCCCGCAATGGGCGGGAGCCCTTTGAGGCATTAGGGTAATGTTGTTGAAGATAAAATCTATATCGTAATTAATCAGAAGATAATTTTTTAATCCTAATTATAATTCAATATTAATTTTTAAAATAACCTTATTTCCAACTAAATGGCCTCCAACAAATAGTACTTAAACCTCTTTAAAATGTTATATTCTCTCTTTTCCCCTATAATTTACCAACTCCCTCATTTTTTTTTTTCAAAGAGGTGGATAGAAAGTAGGAATAGAATGACATAATAGTTTTTTTGTTTAGATAACAAAGGAAATTATATCTTGAAATTGATTTTAAAAGCTTAGAAGCAATAAATACTAAGAAAATGATTCAATGTATTACCATGATGATGACCTGATGGGCCTGGAGAGGATAACCTGCAAGAGGATATCCACCAGGTGGAGGATATGCATGTGGTGGGTATGCCCCTGGAGGAGGAGGAGGATGATATCCAGCTGATGGGTATCCACCCGTGATGAGGATTAGCCAGAAGGCGGGTACCCAACTTGAGGTGGATATGCCCCGCCTCCACGGTGATGTCCCATAGCATATCCAACAAGACTAGAAAACAGTCCTTTGTCAGCATTTCCATGCCTATCCGCCATTTTTCTTTTCAGATTCAATTAGCCAATCTCGGATAGTAGCAAGAACAACGAGGATGTAAATATTCATATTGGATATTTTGGCTAGGTAAAAAGGAGAGATTACAAACAACAACATTACCCCAATGCCTCAAAGGCTCCCGCTCATTGCGGGGTAAAGGGAGTCGGATGTACGCAGCCTGATCCCTATGTTTAAAAGCATAGCGCGACTGTTTTCGGATGACCCATGATGAGCGTCAAAAGTTGCATTGACTAACTGCTACTTCACAATTGAAAGAAGCGCAGACAATTTAAAGAGCCATTTTACTTTATTCCATCATACCCCAAAGCCAAAAAATAGTGAATCTTTGGCTCCATCCAAGATTGATGGAAATGTAAAAAGGAGAGATTAATTTCCAAAAATTGAATACAAGCCAACCTCCATCAATTAGCAATTCAAATAAACTTGTTTCGCAAGAGGATCTATGCTTAAATCCATGAATCTACATAGTCACTCGACATCAAGGAAAACATGCGACGTAAGTAGAGAACGACCCTTATAGCGAACAAATATTTGGTGAAAGACAAACGAATTTCAGACTATCCTCTAAGCCAATTGGCTAATTTGATATGATTAAACTCATTACTGCATCTTGATTTTAAAGGTCATAAACAACTAGCCTGATGAACATAAAACAACTCGACACATCACAACTTGATATACTGCATAATTATACAAACACAAAGAAGATACTGCATAAAACTAAATCATTGGACAAGATCAAGTTTTTCAACACAAACACGAATTGTTTCCCTGATATTGGAAGGAAAAAGTTATATCTCTCCCACCCTCAGAAAGAAGATCAATCATCAAGTTAGCACATACTAAATCCAAAGATATGGTTAGTTCTGTTTCACCCCTTTTAACCTTTCGATACAAGATAGGGCCGTTCACATGAAAGAAAAAAATGTTCTGTGAGATTAGGGGATACAAAATACAAAAGGATCAAAGATCTAACAACACCAGAATTGGGCCTATTTATGCTGCAAAAACAGGAATAAGCATAACTAAAGATCAACACAGAAACACAAGTAAGATCAAATCAACTGTAAAACAGAAACACAAAGAGGGGTATAGAATATTATTATTACACTAATCCAAAAACCACTTACAACAACAAACAAACAAAAACCAAGAAGAAAAGTATGTTGTACAAAAATGATCATATTTAAAATAGGTAATTGACTATGTACATTATAAAACACAAAAAGAATATATAAAGAAATAATGACTATTAATTAACGCTTAATCAATCTAATTAGTAATTACCATTGAAATAAGTTATTCAACTGTTTAGCATGCATAATTATATTTAATTAGGCACTCCATTTAAGGTTCAAACTTTTAGTACTACTCAACAAACTGGTAGTTCACCAAATCTCCGTCCTCTAGTGATTATTATGCAAAAAGTAGCATGCTATGTACGGTGGCGTAGCCAGAGTGAGGAGTTCATTCGATGAGAAATTATATCATTTATATAAGGTTAATACATATCGAATCTCATTCGGCTATCTTCATATTTTGAACCTTTTAATTAAAATCCTGACTCCACCACTGGCTATATACGAGCTTTTTTTTCTTTTTTATATGCTAATGTTAGATTGTTAGACCCTATAATAATATGTAGTCGTCAACAGTATATTTTCATAAAAATACCATTGGTTTGATGAAAAACTGGGTCTCATCTCGAAAAAGCAAATAAGAAAATTAAAAGAATATTGCTTTTTGTAAGTGATTGAAAGAAATTCTCAGCAGAAAATCAAGCAATTATGATTGTTGCAACAAGTATGATAAGTGCTACTCAACTTGAACGGTTGTGTAATTTTTTGCCGGTCTGGGGAGGAGCCAATGAAGGAGATGGTGATTAGAGTGGAAGAGGAGATAGTAACGGAAAAGAGGAGGCAATAGTTATTGTGGCGTGGCTGATGATATTGGAGGAGAAGGTACTACCGAAAGATAAGGTGGAGGTGACGGTGACGGTGGCAAGTGATAATTGGCTGTGGCATATTCTCAAGAGGAAAAAGTATAACAATTAAAAGGAAGGATGCATCTCATTCTGTTTTATTCAATTGCAGAATCTCATGCTAAATCTAGCAATTTTGGCTTTCAAGACCCATAGGCGATGCCCCATTGCCGACTTCAGATAAATTTTGCTTAATCATGTATGTTATATAAATAATTAGTTACGAATCTAGGAACTTCACATTTTTGACTCCATCTTGAATTATAAAACAGGTGAAACATGACCAAAATCTGGACCAATTCGAATTTAAATCTTGACATATATGACAATTTTTTATTGAAAGAATTTTGGCTTTAATTGCAGATGCCATAAAATAGCCTCTTTACCACATATCATGCCTTAGAATATTTATTTCTTGTCCTTTCAAGAATCAGAGGATTAAACCTGTCTGCACTTATAGTTCCTCTTGCGGTGAAAACAACACAAAACTGTTATACATTGGCCAGTATCTTTGCCTAATTAGCCAAGTAACTTCTCATTTATCAACTAAAAAAACAAACTCCATGGTACAAACTACAAAGCTAGAATGAGGAAAAAAGGGAGCTACTGTTCATATGAGATGTAGGTTACATGCCCTCATTTTAAAGGGGCCTCATTATGCCATCAAGCCACTCCCTCGACCATCAACTGCTGAACTTCAAACTCCATGGTTTTAACTTTGCATTGTGGGAGACATTAACATGAGTTGTAGAGACAAAGATGTGTTGACGGGCACTGCAAAGACCCTACTAATGCCAGGAGAAAACTAAGAGCAAAATTGTGTGATCCTCAACTCGAAAACAGCAAGTTATGAACCACAGAATTAGTGCTAAAATTTTTTGTAAATCCTTCTGTAGATTTTGCAACCTTCATATTCAGCATGGATCTCCCTTTCAGTTCTAATGCCCATTGGGTTGTTCAAAACCCATCCATCACCATCACAAGGTAAACTTGGATCAACACTATCTATATGTACAAGTTTATCAGGTTCAGCATCAAAATAATTCCTCATGTCAAGCGCCACATCGAGCACATCAGATTGTATAAAGACCTATCAACCATCAATTAGAAGCTCGGGCAACAATGAAACAAAAAAGATTATGAATGTGATGCGCAGCTAAAATTATAAGTGCGTGCTCATTTTTGGGCTTTGTTTTGTTAAGAACATAGAATAAGATGGAAATGATGTGCAGTATGTTTATGAAAAAACCTGAAGCTAAATTTTGTTCAAGAAAAAAAAAAAGGAAACCTAAAGATTATTATTATTTGATGACAACGGAAACCCGCAGTCGCTACCCTTTAGGTGCACATAGGATAAAATCTCCGCTTCTATGCAATAGCTCGCAAACCACTCAGAAGAAGTAATCCGCACTAGGCAAGCCCAATGCGACGAAATCGACCTAGAAGGCAATCCCCCTGCTTTCGCTGGCAAGAGGTTTCAAATTTGAGATCTCCAATGTGGAAGTCCCAAATCCAAACCACTATGCCACCCCAAAGGATCAATATATAGATCATTATAATCAGACAAATAGCTCGCTTTACTATCACTTTTGTGTCATATGCTCTGCTCTCAATCAACACTGACTTATTTTAGGGCCTACCATGAAGGTTAGGTAATGGTAGATCATTTTAACATAAAATAGGGTAGATAACCTGTTAAAGCACTGTGATATGCCTTTCCACTGAAACCACTGAGAATTGACATCATCACATTTTGGTGATTCAAGCAAAGTAGATTAAAAGTTCGGAGAAAAGGGTCAAAGCCTAAAAGGATCTGAGACAATTGGAGCTAACACCTTGAGTAGTTGGGTACAGGTTTTGGATCATCAATTTTGAACAAACATGGATTTTAAGTCCATATGCTGCATATCCCTTCACTCTCCCTTGCCAGTCTCTGATACCAATGGGAACTAATGTACGCGTAGTTGGGCAATTGGTGATGCTTCAACTTCAACTTTGGACAGTTGATGATGCTTCAACTTCAATTGAACTGACATTGATATATATGTCTTTTTCTTTTCGAGATGGTGATATATATTTATATGTCATTGCAGTCAAAAGTACATAAAGCCAACGACGACCATAACTTTCTTAACTGAACTAACTTTTAGCTCCTCAGCTATTCGAAAATCATTTCCGTGTTTTTAGGTAATTAATATTTAATATGATCTGTGTCATCTTACATCATCTCTCATCCTTGGACTATGGACTTTGTAAACCATTCCATTTGCAGCAATATCTTCTTTTTCACAAAACATCTCTTCTACTACATCCAAGATAAACAAAATCATCTTCAAGCACTGTATCAATTAGCTTCAAATTATTGTTAATAGATCAAGGTGAATCCTAATTCACAACCGGAAAGGATAAATCTTGGAAACACTTCATCCTTACGTTAACATTTTTGTTTTTTAAAATGTCTTCTTTTTATTGCATCAATATAAAATAATCATCAGCTAAAGCAACTACAGTCAGCTCTAAGTTAGGAAACTGGGGGTAATTCTACACCTTGAACAATTGCTTAAAACCTTTTTTTTTCCCCTGAAGTGAGGATTGAAGCACTGCAGCCACAAATGTGTAACCACATAACTGCTGCACACATGAAAGCTCATATTTTTTACCCTTTTTTGGTCGGGTGGGTGGGATGGGAGGATCACAAAGTCCAATGAAAAAAAGTGATTGATGTGCTAGATAAACTAGGATCAAACATCAAATAGAGTTGTCAGCTGTGAGCAAAATATTTGGAAGTGAGATAATGGACAAGATGCAACCTTAATTGACAGAGTCATCATATGTTATCTATGCTCAGTAAAAGATGCAAAGTAGTCCTCAGTACATTCTAAGATGTCCCAGTGGCCAGATCATATACTTCTTCCCAAAGACGATGAAACAGTGTTAAGTAGACAGTTATTCTATACAAGTTAGGTTTGAGTCACTTAAAAGTTCAAACACTGTGGCACGACCTAATGATACCTCAAGTCAGGAGCTAAAAAGCCAAATAGAAGTCGGGCAAAATGAACAATGCACAGAGCATCAACAAGTACAGCAAGTAATCTATGCACACAAAAGAATGGTCAACTAATCTACACTCTAGAAGCTCCGAGCAGGTACCTGTCCACCATGTGCTAAATTATTCAGTATGGAATCAACCAAAGGCTTCTGAAGCACTCTTCTTTTAAGATGTTTTTTCTTGAAGTGCGGATCTGGGCACTGCAGACATGAGCAACTAACTATTCAGATCTAAGTCAACCAAAATTCACGCAAACAAGAAGGGTCATTGGCACAAGAAAAACCTTTTCTGCATACTTCCAGCATAAAAAGGAACTCACCAAGATTGAAACTAGCATTAATGGTCCAGGATATGTAGATACAAGTCGTTGGAAGGAAACCATGGCATTCGTAGAGATGAAATGTCTGCATTTAGATATACATTAACAGGTTTTCATAAACATTTCTTAAGTGGAATATCAGGACTTTTCCAAGCCTTACACATTTTTCAGACCCAGCTCATTTACCCAGTACTCAGCCCGTGTGACCAACTGCAGAAGGAAAAGATAGTCTTAACCATAAGTACCACAATACGGCAATTTTTTCCGATAACCCACAAACTGTAGTTTCAGAATCCAAGAGAGAAAAATATACTAGTACCTAAACAGAATGAAAAGTACTTTTAAAAAACAAGGTTGCTGCTGACATACCTTGGGCCGAATTTCCAAACCCAGATAATTCATGGATGAAGAGTTTCTCTTAGAAAGCCACATAAGAAATCTCCCACTACCTGCAATTTCCTTTCTAGGATCTAAGAAATTACAAAACCATAGAACAACGGAATCTATAGGCTCAAAGGAAGAGAAGAGATAGAAATATGTGAGATAAATTGAAAGACTAACAATATCACATGGGAGTGAATGTTGGAACTAAAATATCCACAAGGGTGGCCATATGAGATTGGAAAAATAAAAACGGATATAACCGACAGATGACTGAAAATAAAATACATAAATGATCACATGAAGGTCATTTCAGATGGTACATAGACCTGGACATAGGCTAGCATGTAGATGCAACATGATTGAAGGTAATAAACAGGCGATATTGTCTAAAAAGTCCTTTAATTGAGTCCTTGTAGATTTTGGCAAAAGAACATAATAAAATGGAAGTAGAGGATCCATATAGTCGATACCAACCAGCTGGAATTGATGCTTCACTGTTGTGGTTACACCAACATTAAGTCTGGTATTTATCAAGACTTCTTTTACTCTGGTGAAAGACTTGATTGTAACTTAGCCTTGAGAAAAAAACTAAGGTTTAGTGATATGTGGCACACTAAAGCAAGTCCTACTATTGTCTGAGAAACATTGAACTGAATCTGTTTACCTATGCAGGGGCTCTAAAAAGTTCAGAATGACATCAACATCAGTTACAAGTCACCCTATTCATAAAGGGTACCAAGTAAAGACTTTTAGCTGTTGCAAAGAATATCAGTGTTACTTTCACCCTTCATTACTACAAATCAGATAAAGATATTTTTTATGCACGGACCAATTAAAAAGTTCAGCCTATTCCAAAATTTCAACTAGTAAAGACCCTTAGCTGATTACAAAGGTAATCGGATAATTCAATTACCCTTCATTTACTACATATCGCTTCTCGTTATTTATTTTCTTCAGAAAACTATGTCTTGCTGTCAAATTTCTTCAGACATAGTATTTTCTGAAGAAAAATAAATGGAAAGAGATATGTAGGCAATGAAGGGTGACCTTTTTTTAATCTGATTTCCTTTCCAAACAGCTAAATGTCTATTTGTTGAACTTTTGGAATATGGTGACTTTTTAAATTGGTCTGTAAGTAAAAATGTGTTTATCGGATGTGTAGTAATGAAGCGTGAAAGTAACACCTTATGACCTTTGGCATAATTTGCTATTCTATTTGTACAACCAACTACATTTTTTCAGTTTGAAGCAAGTTTTCCACAGATAGTTCATGGACCACAATAAACTACAAGATCTTAAGCGGTAAACAAGCAAATTAAAAAAAATAAACTATAAGTAGAAATAGAACGGTAAAGAAATCAAAAGGCAAACAGGTTCCTACCACTCCCAATATCCACCATCAAAGGCAATGTTGCATCCTTAAACACCTCCTTCCAGTTTGGTGCTTCCGCAGGAATCTTCTCATGATAAATTATACAAAAAAAAAAAAAGAAATCATTTGAGTCGAAAATTTATGTTCTATTCTATCTTTGAAATTTTGTTTTCTAAAGTTTCAGAAATGTTAGGTGAGGTAATAAGAAGAGAGAAGCTTCACATATATAAAGAGCCATAATGTGTACCATGAGAGCACGTCGCAGAGGATTGACATGCTGCCTTATTCGAAGATTGCCAACATCCTAGTACATCATTTGATGAAAGTGAGTATAAAAATACACACACATATCCTTGTCGAGGGCCTGTGCACCCGCAGGATTAGTCGGGGCTCTAAGAGGCTCGGACACCCAGTGCAAATCAAAAAAAAAAATAAAATGCACACACATATCAATTAGATACTATTTTTCAACCCATCATTTTTACGTTCTCGTCATTAAATTATGAAATTTAATCCAAATAAACGACTTCGTGAAAAGCTTAACTTGACCAACTTTTGGCAGTAATTATGCGACAAGAGAATCAGAAAAATGACGACACTATACTATCCTAGGATAATGTAACTACAAATAAATCTGTACGAGAAGGATCAATTATTAACCTGATAAAAATGGTACTCCCTCTGGTCCATATTAAGTGAATTGTTAGTGTAAGATACACCTCTTAAGAAAAAATTTAAGGCTACTTTCTGCTATTGCCATTTCGATTATTTCCAAACTATTCTCCTAAAAAATGTAAAGTGATTAAGAACCTGGTTGAATGAACTATAAACATGGAAAAAATTCCAACAATTCTCTTGAGCTTTGAACAATCCATTTATTTTGAACTATAAAAGGAGTCCCAACAGTTCACTGATATGGACTAGAGGGAGTAACTGACATGCTATCCTAGTCATAGGTTAAAATTACACCTTATATTGACAATATATATAAATTCTACCGTCAATGAATTCATAATAGCTGAATTTGACCCTAGCAAAATTAGTTGGTAATCGTGCAGGAAAACTCAGCAGAGTAGTACATTGAACTTTAAGAAAGGTAAAAAAATGAAGTCTTTAAAAAAAAAATTTCAAACCTCAGAAAATTTTTCAGGAAGATTAAGGTCAGCATATTCTTTGGCTACAATTCCAGGACTTGCGTGACGGTGTAAGTGTTCATCTGCCTCAGCAACAGAAGATGAAACAGCCGATACCCATGTGCAATACCCTCGAAGACAGGGAAAAATTGATGGAGTTACAGCAGAAGGAACGTGTTTGTGCACAGAACTGAAGATGTAATCGGGAGAGCAAATGAAGACTGAGGTTAGAGGTTTTTTCGTTATGGTGGAGTACAAGGAGTAAGCCATAGCTATAGGCTATAGTTCCCTAAAATCACTGTTTTCCCCTATATATAAGTTGGGAGAGATAAATATATGAAAATAAACATAAAAAAAGCTTAAAATAAATACAGCTAATAATATATTTAATTTTATCAATAAGTAAATTCCGAGGAGGGTAATATGTACATAAATTTTTGAAGGATAAAAAAATTATTTTAATTCAAAAAAAGTTATTTGAAATAGAATTACAGTAAAAATATAATATAAAGTGAGCAAAAAACAAACTCACATCCAGACCTCATCACGATCTTTGCTGCGCCAGAAGAGATTATTTCCTATTGCTTGAAAACTCAGAACTTCCATTCAATTTTGATATTTACACCATTTTGCCTAAAAGATTTTACTACCTTTTAATGGGAATCAAAAGAATTATAGGAGATCATTTAAAAGAAAAGGAAGATATTGTAGGAACTAATGTTTAAAAATCATTGACTCATCGAGAGCCTAAGAATAATTGGTAAAGTTGTTGCCATGTGAGCAGGAGATCACGAGTTCAAACTTCGAAAATAGTCTCTTGTAGAAATACAAGATAAAACTACGTATAATAGACCCTTGATTCTTATTATTTGGAAAAAAAAGAGACTAATATAATTCTAAGATGGGACTTTTGCGTTGATTGAAAATGCCCTTTTTGGTATTCACAAAAGTTGGTATAAATTTTTCAACAACTGAACTTGCAAAACTTGAAACTGCATTTGTTTGCCTTGCTTTCTTTTTTCCCCTTGTTGAGCAGGACAGCAGGCTTTTGTTGAGAAGCCGCGGTAGATCCAATAGTCTCTTGAGCTAAGTCGCTACTCTAGAAAGCAATACACGCTATGAATAAGCTTTGCTCCCCGATTTCCTTTTCATTACTTCTTTCTTGACAAGGTGCAAGGCTAAAGGAAGAGCTGAGCAAGATGACAATACTTATTAGACACAAGAACAATATTAACACAAAATTATGTCTATTTCCCACCCAAATAACATATTTTTCATTGTGAACTAAACGAACTACAAACTGTATTGATGTTCAACAAAAGGCTAAAACAAGAGAGTATTGTTGACTTTTAACAGTCAACTTATTCATAACTGAGCTTCACTTCTACTCAATGAAGCTGGTTTGAGGCAGAACAAAATAACTCCTATGAAGTCACAAACTTGCAAACTAATGTAAAATTTTTGTAAGCTACTCTATTCTTTCAAACAGTTCATGAGTATGGCCATGCTGCAGCTGCTCCCAGGAAATTAAAAGCATGGTCATTCCCAGAAATATGTTAGAATACATTTTGAATACCATCTTTCTAAAGTCGCATCTATGTGGCTAAGATGTATCAATTGTGAACCGTAAACTGTTTCTTTGCAAGATCTTCCAGGTACCATAAAGGCCAAAAACCAGTCAGTCTCACATTAACTTTGGGAAGAACTCTAAAATTTCAACCCTGAATGGATTGCGACAACTCCACCAACAAGGTTCTCATATTCTACCTTTTGAAAGCCAGCTTCTGCAATCATTTTTGCAAATTGTTCCTGCATACAGTTATAAGCAAAAAGTAGTGAAGAAACTGGAGCAGTTGCACAACTTGTATGTGAATAGAGGATTATGTTCCTAGAAGACCAACTCAAAAACTTTAAAGCACTGAGTGGACAGATTTAAAACCTTTAGATACTCCCCTTTATACATCTGATATGGGACATCCTATAATGTATACCCTCTTCCGCAAGGGGAACCCAATTTTTGGAGTTTACCTATGATTTTGTTTTCCAATGTGAAAAGGCTTACCAAAGGTTGGCTTTGATATCATATGAAAGAACTGTGGAAATCATTCAACGCCAGAAACTTAAGGCAATGGTTGGACCCCCTTCTTTGGATGCCCTATCTATCCTATGCAGAATATTTAAATTTAAAAATAAAAAAGAACAATAGGACAAAGGGAAGTAACAGAGAAGGAAAGTTCTCCAACATATGAGATTTTCCTGTTATTGCAGGTGAAGACATGAAGTGCTGACCATACTTCTTCATTTCATTCCAAGAACCATCTAAGAATTCAACTTTTGTTTAGAGAAGGAATCCATCCATGATCACAAGAACTACAATCTCACCATACTGGGAAAACAAAGTACACAAAAAGCAAAAGATATGCAAACGAGTTCTTAAATCGGTGATGTATAGCAATCCCCAAGTAGTGGTCATTAGCTGAGATTCACCATGGTGCAATTACTGTGAACAAATCATCTGATGCTGCAACGAATGAAAGAAAGTTCCACGATTAATACCTGTGGAGGGAAACGGCGGACGCTCTCAACCAAGTACTGATAAGACTCTCGATCACCTGTCACTAGCTCACCAACTGCTGGGATCACTGAGAATGAGTAGACATCATACCTGAAGAAAAAGGGAGAGTAAAAAGAAAATGCAAATTTGAAACCTGCAGGAGAAAACTCATACAAACACTATCATAAGTAATGAATCGCAAATCTCAAATTTCGACTAACCAAATCCAAGGAAAACCAGCATATATTACAGAAGGTTTGCATAAAAGTTCAAGTGCAACCTGATTTTTAATCCGTTGACATAGAGAAGAATTGTTGCTAATCATGTTATCTAAGTACTAATATTATGAGTAATTATTAGATATTTCGAATTCAAAATAAAATTAACACAAGCAGCGAAATACATGCAGTCTTCAATTTCACTTGAGCAAGAAAACTCTATTGATTGTCTATGTTCCACCAGATTGTTCCAGGCTGTAAAAGTTCTTGTATATAAAGCAGCATCCATTAAAGGCAATTCAGAGTACATAGTTATTTAAACTTCAAATTAGACCTGAGGGAATGCTTTCTTTTGCTTTTGCTTTTCCCCCATACCACTAAGCTGTCTTGGGCAACACCATTAAAAGTGATGATCTTTGGAGCGCAGTTACAACTTATCCAAACAAAGAGGGCAAAAGGGGGACAAAGTTGAATATATGACTATGGCAAACAGTATTCATGGACCTCTTATCAATGTGCTGAACAATTGCATGATGATAATAATTAATGAATAACTGAAATCAAATAAGCCATCCATTCTATGACAAGAAAAACTTACAAGTCCTTATAGATGGGGATATCAACATGGCTTAATTCAAGGCAAAGAAACCTTCCTCCCTTTTTAAGCACCCTGACAAACAAACCAAAACAATCAAGTTTAACATAGTAACCACTAGATCAGTGCTTGAGACAAGAAAAAAGGGTATTTTGATCGTGGCAATCAACCAGATAAATTATCGCCAAGCACTCACATGATTACATTTAAAATCCTACGCTTCAGTACTCCAATAGATGGTAAAAAGCTAATATAAGTTCCTTGAGATTTGCTTTTGCATCAGATAGTTTATCAAATATCAAAAGAGCACATTAAAAACAACGATTACCATAGTACAATTATGAATTACTGGACATATCAAAGTCCTGTAAGCTCCAATGCAAAAAGGAGGATTGTATACACTCTGATATCTTGACTTTTATAAGGACCCTACATCAACTGCTAACCTAGAGGAAACAAACTGTCTCCATCTTTATATACCACCGAACTGCTAAAGATGGAGGAGACAAAATCTAGCAAATTGTTACCTGATCTAGCTCTTTCAAACTTTGGTTCACCCCAGTTCTTTTCAAGGCACAGCTATTTATTTTTAACTGTTAGGCACAATACAGCTTTGTTATTTGTCCAACGTGGAATGATTTAACAACTTAAGATGTGTTGGCCACCATACACCTATGTTATTTGTCCAACGTGGAACAATTACCATATTTAAGATGTGTTAGATACAATATACCTATGATATTTGTCCAGTGCGAGAAATAACAACATCCAACTTAAGAATTTAATTGTCTAACATTCTACCACGCTCCCTCAAACTCAACAATAACAACATACCTAGTGGAATCCCACAAGTGGGGTAGAGTGCACGCAGACCTTACCACTACCTCGTGTAAGTAGAGAGACTATTTCCCAAAGATCCTCAGCTCAAGTGTAGCAAATCCAAGTAGAAAGAGAAAGAAAACAGTGAGGAAAAAAGCATAGCAACTAACCAGGGAAGCAAAATAGTGCAACAATACGGAACACAATAAACAGCAAAGTATGATAGATATCAAAAGCAAGAACCTCAACATTACAACTAGTACGACGATAAACACCAACATGCCTAAACCGCCGGAATGCAAGACAACACTGCACTACCTACTAACTTGCAACCCCAATATGCGTCCTCTGCACCCTCTGATCTAAGATCAAGTTCTCGGTAACTTGAAGTTGAGTCATGTCCTGTCTAATCATCTCTCCTCAATACTTCTTCGGTCAAACTCTACCTCTCCTCATACCAACTATAACTTGCTTATTTCGAGAACATTGAAAGCAAACATTAATACAAAAACTTGACGGAAAAATGCCAAAAGAGCGCTGCCACCAGAATCTCTAAAAGTTATTGCCAAAATGTTGGATGGAAAGGATGCATTGCCATTGGAGCGGTCACCAACAAGAATGGTGCCACTATAATAATTACAGGAAATAGATACAGAGCCACGGGAAAGTTGTCAGAAAGAGGTGTCTCACCATCAGAAAGAACGGCACAGCAGGAACAATCACCGGAAAGAGGTGCTGTGACACTCTCAATTGCCTGAAAGAGGAATGTGTCATCAAAGAGGTCGCCGCAAAGAAGATAATGCCGCCAAAGCCAGTCAAAGAGGCACAACGTGGTTGTAGTGATTATCAGAAGAGACATGGTACCACAAGAATGTTCAAAGGAAAGAGGCGTGTTGTCACCCAATAGATCATCATATATTACTAAAAGTGCTCAAAGTTGGATTATCGTTTTGACCCCTACGCTAAATCCAATTACCAAAATGCCCATTAAAAGTTGATCTTTTTACCTTTCAACCTATTAATACCTTATAATCTTTTTTAAATGTAAATGTAAATACTCATTCAATAGATATTGTTTATACATAGAATATTAATATTGTACAATGTATATTCAATAAGCCACAATAATGTCATACAAGGACATTATTGAAACGTTAAACACTTATTCATAGTTATGGTGTAACAGTTGAGTTTCATCCGCTTCTTCAAAATGAAACAGCAATGTTGTACTATGTCTTTGGTTCCTTTCCAAACTAGTGTTTATTCTTGGAATTTAATGCATAATGCATGTGATAGTAATCGAAATTTTGGAACGTTATGCTCTGTGGAATTCAAAAGTCTTTAAAGAGTAATGAGTGGTCTGCTTTGATTTGTAAAGTTCATGAAGACTACAAGTATTTATATTCGCAATAAGTGAAATTTTTGCTGCTATCTTGATCAGCTTGTTGAATGAATTTGTTCATATCCAAGTTTTTTATGTGTGATTGCTTAGGTAAAATCTATTCGCCTTTCTGGTTTCAGTTTTAATTGTTCTATAATCTTTGGACTATGTTCTCTTTAATATAATGCAGATATGTACTAGCATTTGTGCATGTAAGTTTTTTGCTTTGAGTATTTTTATGATTTTTTGGTGTTTCTTGTCACACTTGGAAGATTTATTAGTAATTATACATTTTATTACTCATTATACGCATGTTTTCATAGAATTTTAATCATTTTAACGATAAAAAATTACATGGGACACACGTGCAATGCACGTGTCTAGAAACAAGTCAGAAAGAAAAAAGCAGACAAAACTTTGGCTGCACAAGCCGCATAAGGCCAAATGCTAAAATGTGAAGCTACATAAGACCAAAATGGTAGAAGCTTTTTTTTAATATAAAGGCAAAATTTTATATAAGCACCATCATTAAAAATACGAAGGTGAGCCTTGGAGTAAAGAGTAAAGTTGTTATCATGTGACTAGGAGCAGAGACGAATCTGGGAATTCAAGAATATGGGTGGTACCATTACTATTTTTTTAGAAAATGGACAAAATGGTGTTGTTGGTTGGGATTGAACCCTCAACCTTCATGCTAAAAAAGAGCCCTTGGACCAGTGAATCAACTTGTCATTTTGAGAATGGGTTCCTTTTTCTAATATCTAATATATTCTTTAAGAATTATCCCGCTAATATATCGAATTTAGTCGGATGACCACGAGTTCTCGTCAAAAAAGACACATAAATTCGCCCTTGACCAGGAAGCAAGGTTGAAAACAGCCTCCGACAGAAATACAAGATAAGACTACGTACAATACACCCTTGTGACCGGTCCCTTCCTCAGACTCTGCGCATAGCGAGAGCTTTAATGCACCGGGCTACCTTTTTTTACCATCATTACGAATATGGTGTCACGCACAACAAAGTCCTCAAAAGAAGATTTTACAAGATGGGTAAAGAGCTAATAAGGTCAATCATGGCCTTAACATCGTGAGTATCATGTACATTTGCCATACTACTGCAAACAGAAAGCAAACAAATACAGTTAAGAGAGGCGAAGAAGATACATTGATGAATTTAAGACATGATGACCACCAGCATGACTATTTTATAGGCATTAGTTAGATGCGATACATATATTTAGGTTCATTGTTCTAGGAGAAAGGTTGTTCTTCCGTTCATTAAAGATGTTAGAGGTGCTCCAATTAGAGTGTTAAAGATGTTTCAAGGTCAATACCATAGTGGACTCCTTTGAAAGAAATCAAAGGTGTTTAGAGGCCATCTCCAATCCAGTCACGAAGATCAAGTTCTATTGTCTCCTCTTATTTACTTCTTGGTGCAAAATGTATTTTGTGAAGGATGTGGATACCATCCTGGAGGCTCAGAACTTCAAGATGCATAGATTTTTTTTCTTTTTGATTAGTAAAAGTGATTAATTGATATACAGCAACAAGTGCTGTAAAATTTTTACAATAGATAGCTATATAACAGATTGTCTAATAGATTCAAGAAACAACTATGGACTCTATTTCACTAGCACTAGCCGGTTGCACCCAAAAAAAAAAGTACCAAAACTATATATTTGTATTTAATGCTATACAGATTCCATTTTGCTCCCAAAAATCTCACGTTTCTTTCTTCCCAAAAAAATCCACCAAATTACTGATGGAATGGTGTTCCAAGTTTTCCCGTGTCCCCAGCCCTGGAAAATTCTAGCACAACAGCAGCTCTGCATGTATAAATGAGGCTTTAGTAACCAGCCAAATCTTTTTTGCCTTTTGCTCCCCTTTTTAGCTAACTGATTCATCGATGTTGTAAATATTCCCAGCACTTAGTGTTGTTTTATCATCAATGAAATATCACTTACCCAAAAAAAAAATGAAAGAGTTGCTAGATCTCCTTTTTGTAAAATAAACTAATAATTCTACTTGATATGGGGAAAGAAACCTTGTATACACGTAGCATGCAAAAGTGTTGATCTAAACAAAATTATGGTTCTCTAAAATTGAGGCCAATCATCTGCGCTAACGGGAACCTCATAGATGCTCAATAGTTAACGAACAAAAAGTGGTTCCATTAATTTGTATGAAAAGTTCTTCACCCCTTCAAAGGCCCTAATTTATCTCCTTGCACGCTGTCAACACAATTGTTTGTGGTACTATGTAACATCAGTCGAAACTAGCATAGCATCTTTCACTAGCACACATGAGCACCCATATGATCCTAGTAAATCAACCAAATTATCCCTACCTCAATCCTTTCAATCACATCCAGAAAAATAAATGTCTGGGAAATTACCTATATGCTTCAGCAAGAGCTTTCTCTATGTGTGTAACATTCCTAATACCAAAAGCAATTGTGTAACCATCCATTGAGTTGTCTTCGAAGCTCAAGGCTTCTGCATCTCCTTCCACCCAAACGAGAGACTTTTCCCGTCCAAAACCTGCATATTGTTAAAAAGAGATTAAAAAAGATTTCCAACAACAGAGATGCATTAATTCACTTTGACTTTCTCTACCAGAAATCCCAAATTGACATCCAACTATCCACAGAACGCCAACAAGATAAAGCAAAAAGAAGAGGCGTTTACCTCTCTCTTCGGCCCTCTTCTTACCAACATCCAACATGTTTGGATTGATGTCGCATACATAAATTCTAGTTTCTTCAATCAGGTCATCAAGAACATCTTGCATAGCTCTGCGTTTGACATTTTTTATGTTTTCAAGGATCCTGAAAGCAACATCCCCTGTAAAATTAGGAAGTTTTTTTCACTCAAGTGGACAGAAGGAAATGCAAAAATAAATAATTACTACCATGAAGAGAACATACTAAAAGTAAAAACAGGCAAGAAAATTTATACACTTTGCGTCCAAGACAAAAGAGGAATAAGACCATACAGAAACCAATAAAATACTAAACCCAATCTTTTAGAGCATACCAGTGTGTATTTCGCGTAGCTAAATGCTCAAATGCAAATCACTGTAGTTTGGCCAATCATAAGTTCAGTTATTTTTTTAATGGGTGAAGTGTAACAAACTGGAAGAGTTACAACCAAAAAGATGCAAACATTACAAGTTGCGTAATGAGCTAATAAAGTCAACAATGGTCGAACTATCACATATATCTAGTGGAGCCATGTTGCGCCAAAGCCTAAACAAAAATATACAATTGTTATTCCTCGAAAATTAAAAAAAAAAAAAAGATATACAATTGTTCTTGATGTTAAGCATTGTGTTTTCCTTGTTCGCAGAAACGCTGTGGCTCCTTTCCTTCCAAATGATCCACCAATCACAAGTTCAGTCATTCATACCAAAGTTCCAAATACATGGACATTTCGGCTTTGATTGCTTATTAAGCCTTATCTCCCCCTACCCCTCCCCACCCCTTCCCCACCCCCCAAAGAATATTAGAGACTAATTGAAAAATATAAGTAGTACATAAAAGAAAGGTCCCCTGAAACATTATACCATGTAGTTAATTCAGGTTGAACTAATCGGGGAAAATGGACAAATAGATCCAGGGTTCACATTTTATAATTCTGCTATTTACTTCCATACAGAAAAGGAATTCTAGCTAGACTAATTAGCTGAAGAAGCAAAGCTGCGTGGAGGTTTTTATCGCATTACGCTCCTCCGTTGGACATCAAATAGGACATTAAAAGAGATATTTTCAAAGGAAAATTTTCACTTCTAGATCCTTCTTCGGATCTGCTAAAAGCATTTTTCTGCTCTCATCTCACTAATCAACTGTGTGGCTTGCACTCCTCAAAAACGTTGCCGCACCCATGTTGGATCCTCCAAAATGCACTACTTTTGGAGGATCTGGAGTGCACCCTGTGGCATGTTTGAAGAGTCGACCAACATTGCCAATCAATAGTTCTTTCCTTATTTTTAATCCAAGCTTTACATAATCAAATAGTAGGATCAATGTTCAATGCCAAAAACATCACCTGTTCCACCAGCCACATCAAGATGCTTCATTCCCGGAAATGGATTCAACTTTGAAACCAATCTGACAAGAAAATTGAGACAAGGAATAAAGGAAACAAAGATATAATCAGGAAATGGTTTCCATTTCAACAGTGATACTTTTTACTGTCTTTCAGGTGGGATCTAACCTGTCCTTCCACAAACGATGAAGTCCACCACTCATTAGATCATTCATGAGATCATAGTTTGAAGCAACACTGGTAAAAACATTCCCAACCATCTTGCTCTTTTCTTCTTCTGCAACGTCCTTAAAACCTGGAATGCAAACCATGAAATTCCTAACTATACCATACAACACAAATATAAATCTTAAATAAAGTAATGTTGACGTGGGATTTGTTTCAATCAGCCAATGGAAAGATTGAAAAGTTTGTGTATGCAACATAACACCATAACCTGATACCCCCTTAATCATTAGCAGGGACATAGGGAGATCGACCACCCATCTTCCATACAGTCATCAGTCACTTTATTTTGCATAATCTCCTTGAGGGGTAGCAGTAAGGAGGCTCACCTTCTTCCGTTTCAATTTATTTTAATTTCCTATTGTATTTCTATGTTGTGTTTTGAAGAGTTCGATGTTTACATCCATTCAAGGATAATGGTTCAAAGTAAAACAATTTTTGCTATCCAACTTCTTGATACAAGAATCGTCTGTCAAAAAGATTTACCATCCATTTACATATAATTCCTATAAGTGAAATGGCAAGTACTTTACCAAAGAAATTAATCATCAACTTGAAGAAATCGACTAACTCAGAAGCACCAAGCTGCAAAACTAATGTCCCCAGCGCAAAAGGTTGAAAAAGAAGAATCAAAGAAAAGAGAGCCTTTTTGAAGAAAAAAATACATCCGAATTATTACTTCAAAGAAAAGTTGTTTTCTTTTGGAAAGCAGTAGCAAAGGGGATAAAATCATGTTCTCTTAGGTATCTCAACAAGTTTACCAAGTGTTCATCATGGCTAAAAAGTCAGCTTCTCAATAAAAACCCACCAAAGCTAAATTGTATTCCTTCCAGTATGAGACGCAAGCATAGCAATCTTGTGCAGTTCATTTGAAAAAAAAAATGTAATCCTCATAATGCACCCACATACTAACACAAAAAAACACAAAACGTAAATATGCATAAACAAAATTCAACAATAAACAAACAATAGCACATGTAAATTGAACAAAAAAAATCTATTCTTGATGCAGAAGAAGGAGAAGAAGAAAACTGACCAAAACTGGTGGCATGTGAGTGCAATGTAGAGGCTGGGCAATACATTGAGGATAAGTTCTTTCTCCTGAAATTACGAGCAACTGATCGAACCAAAGATGCCATTATTGATCTAAAATTATGTAAAAATCAAACAAACAAACAAAAAAATTGAAGAATCAACGAAGGCAAAAAAGAAGCAGGAAGAAGTTGCCGCTTCAAAGACAAACCGGGCCGGGTTCGGGTGTAAGGAAAAGCGGGTTTGAGTTCTTGATTGTTTGGCCGAAGTAATTAACGTCAAATTTGGTTCTATATTTGTTTCTTTTTGGGAAAGATTCATTTTCCATTAGTTTCTATTTATTATTTCCTCCGTCTATTTTACTTGGCCCCTGTACTATTTTGAGATGTCCAATCATATTTGTCCACTTTATAAAATTAAAAGATAATTTTACCCTTATTATTAACTATAGAAATTAATTATAGTCATTTCCTCATTACATTTTTCAAGACATAATATTTATTATATTCAAAGGTATTTTCATAAAATTACCCTATCATTTACTTTTTCTTAATCCTTGTGTTAAATCAATAGGAGTCAATTAAAGTTGAACGGAGGGAGTAGATTCTTATATTAAAAATAAATATTTTATTTTAAATATTACTATATATATAAGCATCTTGAAACAGACACTTCATGGTCGACATATACTTGCTTAAATAGGTAGTTGCTGATTGATGTATCTATTTTATCTGCTTGATTTTACTATGTCATCGCTATTAATTATTTCTTCAGCTACTGCAGCTATGAATTCACAATATTAACCTTAATTAATTATTTTTCATAAAGGCAACTACCGATTAACGTATATGTTTTAGCTTCTTAGTTTTACTATATTGTTTCTATTAATTATTTTTCAGCTGTTTTCAACTATGAATATACAATATTACTCTTAATAAATCATTTTACTTAAAGAAAGTTGTGGATTGATATGTCTGTTTCAGCTGCTTGATTTTATATTATTACGAGGTCCTTCAACTATTCACAATTTAAAATATTTAAAGTAACATTTACTATTTAAACAATTATATAAAATTTCTTTTAAGTTGCAATAATTAACAACTTAAATATTTATAATATATGCATACAAATTTTATCGATATCATGTAAATCGAAATAAAAAAAGCATATGTTGGGCTCGTGCTGGCATAGACTCCTATGACTAGTACGACTAAGGAAGTCTTAATATTAGTTTATATATCTTTAGTATTAAATCACTATATAAAATAATAGTAATTGATTTAAAATTATTAAATTATTCTTAATAAAATTAATTTAGTAAATTAATTAAAGCTTTTATAAGATATGTGTTTGTATGCTCATTTTCTTTTGTCGAAATTTCCAACTATGTGACCCTCTTGATGCCCTGATTGAGTGGATCATATTTGTGTGGATC
>JAABOM020000001.1:22208238-22237313 GCA_011800125.2 Solanum clarkiae
GGAAATTATTTTTGGGGAAAATGGGGACGATGGGCGGGGTATAGAGGGATTAGGGGCGCGTGTTAGTCACGCGCCCGTTTTAATTAAAAATATTTTTTTTAAAAAAATACGAAAATTGTTTTAAAAATTGTTAAAAATATAAATAAAGTTCTCGTAAAATAATTTGACACCGTGGAGGGTAAAAATTGAGTGTCAACATATGCAACATAACAAATTTAAAAACAAAAAAATTCAGTAAAATTACGTTAGAAACATTAAATTACACCTTTTATATTTAGTAAACTTTAGTCATATCAAATTTTAGTCAGTCAATTATTTAATTCTAAATTATTACTTTATGTATTCAAAAATTATTAACATATCTGTATTATAAACAATTGAATTGATTTTCTCATCTTTATCATTTCATAATAGACTAAACTATTGCATCAAATTAATTACATTTATTTAATTTGATTTACATAAATATTATATTTATTTAATAATAAATACTACTTATATAAGATTTTTATATTAATATGATACATACGTGCAAAACATATACGTTGTACTAGTAAATCAAAAATCATAAATTATTATTATGACTTGAATATTATTTTACACTAGAAATAAGTGCTTATAAACATTATTTAAACACTTGAAAATTATTTAGAACACGATTTTGACTTTAAATATCTAAAATAATACAATTAATTGGTCAAAATCATAAATTTGACTGGAAGCTTACTTGACAGGTCACTAAAAAATGAAGGATAAAAGACCTATAAATAAAAAGAAAGAGAAAGTGTGAAGAGAGAGAGTCTGTGTAGACGAAAAGTGGAGAGAGAATGAAAGGAGGGAAAAGGAAAAGCTCGAGGATTCCGTCGGGAGCCGCCGGAGCCGGCAGCTCTAGACGTGTCCGTCAGTTGGATTTAGAGGGAGAAGCTTCTGAGCATCAACAGAGAGATGAAACTCCTGAAGATTCCTGCAGCGAGGTCGAGGAGGAACCGTTGGCCGGAGAAGAAACAGAGAAGGATGAAGATGGCGAAGAAAAAACGTATGAAGAGTCTGAGATGCTTCAGATACAAGGAGATGGCGATGGTGAAGCTAAGAATCTAAAACCAAAGCTTGCTGAAGGCTTTTATGAGATTGAAAGTGTTAGGAGAAAGAGAACAAGGAAGGTATGGTTGATTAACATTTTTACTAGTTGCTTTGATAATCTGATGTAGTTTTCTTTTGATTAATTTATCCTGATTTTTGGGCGTTAATTTCTATGATTTTCTTCTGGATTTGGGGATCTTGGAAATGCCGTGGAAACGAAAGGGTCAAGTCCAGTATCTGATAAAATGGTGAGTACTCCTATAGAATACAAAACTTTAGCTTTTGTTGTACTCTTTCCTTTTCATCTTATACCCCGTGAGAAAGCTTTAATTAATATTGTACTTTACTAAACTTACTTTATTGATGATGTTTTGTAACTCTGAATTTGATTGTTATTGCATTATGTAGTTATTACTCCCTTCATTCTTAAATGAACAGTGTTTCAGCTTGGCACTCCCCTTACGCTCTGTTTGGTTGGTTATTAGGTATTATTTAATAATGTATCATATTGCATTAGTTTAATGGCTACAAAATTTCAGTAGATTGTATTGTACTCTGTCAAAATATAACACATCAACAATTTAAATGATAAACTTATGAGAAAAAGTAGGACATGGGTAGAGTTGCCGTAAAAAGGTTGTGTAAAGAATAAAATAGGATTACTAAATAATAAGTAAAGACAAAGTGAGAAGAAAATATTTAGGTAATGATACAATCCCACCAAATTGGTCGTCAACAAAATGAGATTTTTTGTCTTTACCTATCAATGGATTTAAACTATAGATACAATAAAATTTAAGTAACAATCAAAACAAATATGGAATTATGAAACTCACAATACAATACTCCCTCTATTCCAAATTAATTTAATTTTTGAGGCAACACATATTAAGAAAAACATTCAAAGACATAATTTAAATGCATATTTTCTAGGATTTCCCTTTGTAAAATTATAAGTATAGCTTTGCAAGTAGTGTAATATCTCCTAGAAAATATAAAATAACGTTGAAAAAGTTTCAAATATCCATCTTAATTTTGAACAATTCTTATTTTGAACAATGAGAAAAGCCTCAAAAAATTAAATTAATATGAAATAGAGGGAGTACGACAGGTAAAAATCATACAAAAAGGTGTATGTAATACTCAATCCTAGAAACTAGGAAGTGTTTTACTAACTTACCCCAGTTAAATGCCTTTGAAGAAAGAATGTATTAAAACTTGAAGAAAGAAGTGATACTTTAATGGTGTAAAACTCCATGTATTAAAACAAGGGTAAATTTGAAGGTCAATACCTTCTTGAAACTCTTAACAGCACATATTTTGAAACAAAATAGAAAGCTAACACACCACATATATAGGAAAACACACCACATATATAGGAACAAAGTGAGTAATACTAAGGATTAAGTAATGCCTGAGTGGAACATCAAGGTTTGAGCCAAATTGAGCAAGGGCGGCGACTGAAGAAACTCTTTGACTGTGTAGATCGACTAAGACTTTCAAGTAAAGGAGCCGGAGAAAGAGAAAGCGGATCTAAAGGATCAAACTGAATTCGCTGCAGCAGAGAGTTCTATACTCCTTGTTCTTGAACACTTGTCATGTTTTATCTGCACACTCCTTAAAAAATTTAGCTAGAGGGTAATCATCCTTATTTGTTACTTCTCTCTTTTTAATTCTTCTACCATATCTATGACTAAGGTAAAGGTGGAAACAAACAACTAATTATGACTTTATTTTCCAAATGACAAATATTGTGAACCATGTATTTTTAGTAAGGATGGCAAGTATCTAGAAGTGGAGCGGGTAATACACAAGTATTTAGGAATGGAGGGAGTAATAACATTCTGTTGATTAATTGGACTAGTAGATTGAAACAACCAATTTTAATATAGGGGTGAAGTAATATAAAATGGAGGGACTAGTTTTTGGTTCCAAGTTTCCACCTGTATAAGTTTGTTGGTGATAGTTACACATCAGTAAAGCCCAAAGCTAAGAGCCCAACATTCAAATTGTAGTGCACGAGCTCGTATTTCTTCATGTCATCACTGTCCGGTCTGTTTTTTCTGGCTCCAGTAAACTATGTGAAAAAGAAAAATAAGTTGAAGATGACAGATGTTATGTGCATTTTTGTTCAGGCGTGGCTGGCCGGAGACGGCAAATACATGGGAACCTGTGGAGAATCTGTTCTGCTGTACTGATGTTATTGATGCATTTGAAGAGAGGTTTCTTCTATTTATAATCCTTTTTTTATTTTCTTATATTGATTAATGCATAGGGGATATTTCTGGTGTTATCCTTTGGTACTTTTCTTGATCTATTTTTCTTTCACTTTGAAGTTTGGAGTCAGGGAAACACCGATCAACACGCAAGCGTAAGCGGAAGTTTGGGGCTACGCAGACTCAACCCAAGAAAAAACAACAGCAGCAACAGCAGCAGTGTTCCCCTGCAGCTGCTACATATAATGTGCCAGCAGTGAAGGTTAGGATAATTGAGGAGCCTACACTTTCACCCCCCTTGAATATTTCGAAGGCTACGAGTCCTGCAGACAGTAGTGGTTTGAGTATGAATTTCTCCTTAGAAGAAACTGGAGAGAAAAATGAGTTGAATTTGAAGCTGAGTGAATTAAAAGGAGCAATGTCAACCAATGAGAACCCTGTGGATATATCTGGTAATGGTCTCTCAAATGGATTTCCTAAGGTTAATGGTGCAGAATCTTATCAATTTGATCGCCGTACTGGAGCCAAAAAGAGGAAATCTGGTTCTGTTCGGAGATTTAAACGGGAGACTACCTCAGCTGTGATGGATAATCTAAAAGATGCTTTAGCAGGTGGTCCGTTGGCTTCTTTTGTGCCGGCAGGAAGTCATAATCATGAATTAGTGAGCGGTGACTTGGTTTATAGAAACAAGTCTGATGATTCCAAAGATGGGCATACCATCGCACAACTTATCCATCCTATAAGCTATTCAACTACTTACTCCAATGATATGCTGGATGTCTCAGTGACCTTTATTGCCAAGAGGTATGTGAAATAAAACCTACTTTTCTATTTCTATATCGATGTTTGGCAGCTAATTTTATCAATATGTGTATTGTGGTTTTGTGATAATCAGAATGTGAAATCTCTAAACTTTTTATTTATTATTTTATAAGTCAAAATGATTTCATGGATGATCAAACCAGTACATTGTCACTATAGATGTGGGATCACATCAAACTTCAAAGAAATTTCATTCATTTATAAGTCGAAATGATTTCATTGATGATCAAACCAGTACATTGTCACTATAAATGTGGGATCACATCAAATTTCAAAGAAATTTCATTCAACTCTATATCATAAAAAATTTATTGAAGAGGAGCACCCACCGACTATTCTTAGATGATAATATGATTTCACCAAATCTTTCATTGATGATCCGATCTATAAACTTCATCTTCTTTTACAAACTTGTTATAGTTGTAAATATCAACATCATCACATTTCCGGTCTTGAACTCCTAAAAGCTATTTCCAGGTATTTTGCTTCCGTTTCTTCATGTGCATCAACAATGCATCCACCTATGTTATGATTATAAATAAACAAGAGAACTGATCTTTCAAAGCTCTACACCATGTTATGATTATAAATGAACAAGACAACTCATCTTTCAAAGCTCTACACCATACTACCAACTAGGGGTGGCAATTGGGCGGGTTGGGTCAAATTTGAAGGGGTTATAATGGGTCAAGACAACAAACGGGTCAAGACCCAACCCAACTCAAATTTACTTGGGTCAAAATGGGTTGGGTCAAAACGGGTTGAGTGATGGGTTATAGAATGGGTCAAGACCCAACCCGACCCAACTTTAACTAAGTTTTACTTTATTTGTTCTTTTCAATATTTTAGTACTTAATTAAATTATTTTTTCTTTTATTTTGACTATATAAAACATATCAAATTAAAAAAAAGTGATTTAAAAATATTTTGACAAGATCTCTCTCGAGTCAATTTGGGTTGAATATCAACCCAATTTTAAATGGGTTGGGTTGAGATAGGTTGAGCAAACTTCAACGGGTTGGGTTTAATTTTGCCATCCCTACTACCAACTAGAATTGAATATATTTGTCACTCCCAGTAAAGCTGATGTCTTACCTTATTAAAAAGAAGAAACAAGAAAAGCCGATGTATCTTGTAAGCTTGTTCCATATCCTTTCACATCTCTCTTTTGAACTTGGACCAACAAGAAGGGCTTAGATCTTATAGATACTGTATGAATGGAAATGACTTAGATCTTCTCGATACAGTATGGATGAAAATGGTGCATGCAGTTTAACAAATTCATCTTTCAGCATGTCTGACAGTGTTGGAAGAAGTCAAAGTGAGACTACTAATTTGGCCATTGGGTGCCTCATCTCTTCTTCATCTTCTCATAGCCTCTTCTCCATCGTCTTCTCCGTCATCACCGTGACCTTTATTCTTCCTGTTCATCATATGGCAACCCATATTGTAAACCCTGTCTAATCTCCTTATCCTCTGAGAGTTCCTTGTTGGTGACATGTAACCTCTTCATGTAATTATCTTCTATGTGCCTTATTGGTGAATATAATAATTTGTTTCTTAATGTCTTCTTTGTCTTGTCCGTGCTCATATAATGTAAGAGTTCCCACCCTCTGACTCTACAACTCATCACTTACAATGCTTGAGGCAACTACTATAAGTATATACAAATCTTACTCATGCACATGCTCCAGGCGTCAACTGTAAACTCATCTGCTAGCCTTGTTCCAGCCTAAATCAATGCCTCTACACTCAAAACAAACAGAAACAGTGTCATCATGTAGAACGTGTCTAAAATTGAAAATAATTTTAAATGATTAGTATACTCAACTTGATGTGTTTTAGGAGAAATATCTGTTTCTTTCTTTATAGTAGTGATGCTTGATGATGTTTTGATCTCTACAGTGTGTCTGGGAGTGGATTAGAAGGTTCAAGAGCATGATTAACAACTATGAACTTTTCATTTGATGTGTACTATGATATTCTTATAATCTCCTAATCTTGTCTTGTATTTCAATATAGATGTTATTTGGTTGTCATTGTTTTTTTCCTTTTCTTTTGTGTGGGACACTCTTGATTGAACAAATATCTTCTATGCCTAACAATGTGGACATTGCCGTTTTTGAATCTTTTTAAAGGAAGGCATGAAAATATTAGCCTTTTATTTTGCTTATCAAATAGAGAGAGAATCATAACTTGAGTCTTTTTTGACTTTCAAGTTGTTGAGATTAGCTGATTAAGACTATTTCTAACAATTAATATATTAACATGATCAGTTATATTAAGTTCCACAGAAGTTGATTTATGAAACAAAGTCCTGCATTGGGTATACAAGGAGCAAGGATATCCAAATGAGTTTATAGATGTCTTGAGTCACTCTACCTATTGTTTTAATGTTTTAAATTGGATGTTTAGGTTATTTCACATGATTTTGTTCAGTCCTTTCTTACACTCAGTAGTTTGTATCAAAATTCATATCAAGCCCCAACATTGGATTACACGTGTTATATGATATTGAGTTTTAGGAAGTCCTATGTAAGTTATACATAAGCACCCAAAAGGTACATCCAAGGGTGTGGTTTAGCAATCAATGACATTGCAATGATGGCCAGGGGAGACCAAGGTTTGGATTTGGATTAAAACAAGAATAGTTGTGTAATTTCTTCCCATCTGCCTAAACTGTAGTGGGTAGAGTTACCCTGTGCTTGTACTTGTGGATGGGTGAGGTAACTGGTGAAATAGCCGAGTTGCACGTAAGTTTGCTCGGAAAGCACTGGGATTAATAAAGATCTCAGGTCCTCCCCTATTGCTTAGAGGTTTGGATTCGATATTTTGATATGAAATACCAAATCTAATCTTTTTTCAGTTAAATGGAATATATCACATCTAATCTTACTTCCCACTGCGTGTTTATACTGCATTCCGTTTTGCTTTGTGCTTTGTTTTGGTAACCTGTCCACCAAAATTGTTGAAACAAACTTTTTGTTATGGTCAGAATAAGCTAAAAGTTCTCAGATTTTCAAATCAATTTTCAGTCTCGTCATTCTTTTGTTCCCGTTACATCGTAGTTTTAGTGGTAGTTAGTTTTCTCTGGTTTTTTCCTTAAGAGTTGTGTCACGTGTTTTTCTATAGCAGCAGTATAATGCGTATATTAGATGCAAGACCAGTGTGATTACTTCCTTCTGTTTTTGTTTTTTCTCTTTTCTTGATGGAGGGAGCTTGAACTTGATAGTTTAGTTCATGGTCACAGCTTGCTCATACTCTCAATGGCTTCACCAATTTTCGTAAACATCTTGCTAGATAATCTAATCCTACATTTTCAGTTTGATGATGCTTTCCTTATTCTTTTATTAGTTTTTACTTCACATTACAGCCGTTCTTAATGGTTGCCGACAGGTCCGATGGAAAGGAAATAATGGTGGATAACAAGTTTCTGAAGATGAATGATCCACTTCTGGTAGCTGTTTTCTCTTCTCTTATTGGTTTTTGCGTAACCATAAAATGCAACAATTTACATTTTCGTATGGATTAATAACAGTCGTTTTTCAGTTTTACATAAATATAGAAACTTTTAGCATTTAGTTTTAAAATCACCATAACTTTATCTTCTGATATAGCAATCAAAATACTTGCTGTGAACTAATTTTGTTATGGTTTAGAAGTACTAAGTTGATATGGTGCCTGGAAATCTGAATTAGTAGACTTGATCTTTTCCTCACTGTATTATTGTGATTAGAGTCTCACCAAGTGTTTTGGCTTATCACTTAAAGATAAATACCTACATTTTTTCATTTGTCAAAAGTAAACATTATAGCATTCTATTTTGTTATTATTGTTGTTATTTGACAACTTCAGTGATATACTCCTAACTCTAGTATGTTGACAGTATTTCGTTCCACCTTTAGTTGAATGATTCTCACTAAGATGACTCTTAATGGAAATATTTTGTTTGTTTTTTGTTTTGGCAGTTGATAAATTTCTACGAGAAGCATTTGCGATACCATCCCTCTTAATGAGTTGGCTGCAATGAAGGAAATATGTGTAGCTCGATAAGCTTCATCTCTTGCCCTATCTTATGTATAAAATGTTGGAAATTTGCTTGTTGTAACAAGCTTCAGGATGTTAACCTATTATGTTTATTAGGAAGGTTAGTAAATAGCATGCTTCAATATATATTGTGAGAAACTTATATTAGGTTTACTGTTTCACGATATAATATGCTTAAGAGTTTTATCTCGATGTGTCAATTTTGAGACTCGAGATTATGGATTGAGGAATCTCGTCTATTTCACTAGAGACATTGGAGAAGTATAACATGCAAAGACAATGCATAGGCATCTAGAGACATTAGCTTCCAAAGGGAAGAATAAGGTGATGTGACCATGACAGTTGCAGCCAAAAGCCAAAGGTCTCTTTATATTCTCATGTTTGCATGCTAGGAGATATCATATATTTTCCTATCAACTGATACTACCAAACGAAGTGCTTATTGATATGGGGGACATAGGGCCATCACCAATGGTTCCTTCAATGATTGTAGTGTTTCTTAGCTTGCTCATTGTTTGGCCAACAATTTCTAGTATAGGTGGAGGTGCCACCATTCTTCTACTAGTATTGTTATTTCCCATCTCCTTGACACTCCTTGGATACTTGCTGTCAATTTTTGTTCCTGTACAAAATCTATCATCTGCTACATATTGGGAAAACAGTAATACTGGTTCTGTTGCATATGATGGAGAAGGCTTATTTGGGGTTGGGACTATGCTCCTAGTTGTCCTCTTCTTTGTTTTGTACAGTTTCTTGGGATGAGTTTTCTTTTCATCTTTTTGTCAAAATTTATTTATTGTAAAGTAGTTTGTTTACTTTCTCCAATTCCGTCTTAATACAATTTAGTCTGCAAATATTGAAGGTTAAGATGTTTTAATCTAGAAAATAATAAAATAAGATCATTGTTAAATATCATATTTGCAAAATATAAGAGAAAATCTTGAATGTGATATTGTAAAAACTATTTGTTCGATGAAACATACTGTAAAACCTAGCGACTCGAGTAATTCAAGGCAGCGATTATAGTTGTTTCAAGTATAAGCATCCTTTGCTTTCGCTTGTTAGTTGGAGTTATGCATGTATTAATACTTAAAGAGAAGAGACATGAATCAGTTATTCGATCATAAAGTGAGTCACCTTTTTTGACATCGATTAAATTTTCTCACCGATCAAATATTATATGAAAACAGCAATGCAAGAACGTATTCCCTCATTCCATACATGTGACACTCTTTAACTTGGCACAGTGTTTAAAGAAAAAAGAAAACTTTTGAAATTATGACCTAAAACAATTTTTAAATATTTGTATAATAGGAAATCATTATAATAAGATAAAAGTAGAATTTTAAAATTAAATTATTCTCTATTAAAGTAAATTAATATTTTTTTGGAACGAATTAAAAAGAAAAAAGTACCACGTAAATAAAAAATTTATAGTCCCAAAATGTGTCACCACCTAAATAAAAGAAAAAAAAATTAGAGTATGTTTTTTCAATTATACCCTTATACTCCATCTATTTAATAGTATTCAATTTTTAGGATATATTTCTTAAATAGGGATAATTTTAGTAAATATAGTATTTATTGATTTCTCAAGTGACAGCTTATTTTGGTGGAACTGAGAGTTCCTTGTCCTCTTTTCAGCTCTTTCTTCCGGTAGTGTCAGCATTCTCCGACGATGACTTCCTACCCAGCTCCAATAAACCCGACCCGAACCCGAATAGGATGGATAGGAACAGGCGTCATGGGTGGCGCCATGGCCTCTCGCCTTCTCTCCGCTGGCTATTCTGTCACAATCTACGCCCGCAATCCTTCTAAAGTTGTTCATCTTCAATCGCAAGGGGCACTTCTTGCTGATTCCCCAGCTGATCTTGCGCGTAATTGTGATGTTATTTTCACTATGTTGGGTCACCCATCAGATGTTCGACAAATTGTCTTAGAGAGTTTGATTTCATCTCTCAACCCCAATAGCGTCCTTGTTGATCATACAAGCAGCCACCCGGTTCTTGCCAAACAAATCTTTGATGCTGCCCGAGAGAAGAATTGTTGGGGTGTTGATGCCCCTGTTTCTGGAGGAGATATTGGGGCGAGGGAAGGGAAATTGGCAATTCTTGCTGGTGGAAATGAGGATGTGGTGAAGTGGTTAAACTCTTTGTTTGATGTGTTGGGGAAGGCGACTTTTGTGGGTGGACCAGGAAAGGGGCAAAGCTGTAAAATTGCGAATCAGATTGTCGTTGGGGCGAACCTGATGGGGTTGAGTGAAGGATTGGTGTTTGCGGAGAAGGCGGGGTTGGATAAGAGGAAGTTTGTGGAGGCAGTGAAGGGAGGAGCAGCTGGTTCTATGGTTATGGAGTTGTTTGGAGAAAGAATGATTGGGAGAGACTTTAGGCCTGGTGGGTTTACAGATTACATGGTTAAGGATTTGGGAATGGGTTTAGATGTCGGAGCAGAGCAGGGTGACGATGTTGTGGTGTTGCCTGGTGCTGCATTGAATAAGCAGCTGTTTTCTGCCATGGTTGCTAATGGAGATGGGAAGCTTGGAACTCAAGGACTTATTACTGTTATAGAGAGGATCAATGGCAAGTGAGATCATGAAATGGTAATCTTGTGCCAATGTTCTTGTTGACTTGGGCATCTTTGCATCTCATTCAGTTGCAGAAGTGGCAGCAGCTATATTGGTGAGTTTGGTTTTGGCTATTTGGATCTGCCCATCATTGAAGATACTAAGTATAAAACTATCACTATTGGTTTGACAATACTGTGCTGGTATTTGCCTTACAACTGTTTGGTATATACCCCAGAAAGAATAAATATGGATTAGTCAGCCATTATTTCTTGATGATTGATGGCTTTAGGCTAACAAGTGATAACATCCCATTTGTGCTGTACTCAGTTTCAATTCATGGTTAAACCGCGCAATGCTATTTGAGATGATGGTCTCATTTCTATATTAATTATCTCTTAACATTCTGGCAAATTTAGCATCTCAATTTTGATTTTCTTTCCGACTCAAGTGGACTAACGTAGTCCTTGGTTCAATGCCTAGCTATCATGTAAGGTGTTCTCCTTGGAATATTGGATAAAATTTTCAATGTGAAAAAGGATCAGCATATGTTTAGAAATCAAGTTACTATTTTTCATTTTCAAACAAGAAGACGCTGCTTGTGAATCTGTGAAGTTGCAATATTGAAACCATAGATTCAGACATCTACAAATCAAAGATGGAGTAAGCAGTCAAATTTGTTTAGAATTTTGATACTCCTCTTTGTTCAACAGTAGTTGTGGAATCAAGAAGCAGTAAATGATAGGCATAGTTTTTACCATATCACCTTTTGAGTATAATAAATACAATTTCTTAAAAAATATAATAGGAAAATGATTATAATTAATGCTAAGGTAAATTAGGAACTAATGGGTCGTTTGACGTGAAGGGAAACTGACAATTTTTGCTGGTGGGAATGAGGATGTGGTGAAGTGGCTAAACCCTTTGTTTGAGGTGTTGGGAAAGGTGACTTTCGCAGATGGACCAGGAAAGGAGCAAAGCTGCAACATTGCAGCTCAGATGGTTGGTTCGGGGAACTTGCTGAGTGAAGGAGTGGTGTTTGCGGAGAAGGCGAGGTTGGATAAGAGCAAGTTTGTGGAGGCAGTGAAGGGAGGAACAGCTGGTTCTATGGTTATGGAATGGTTGGAGCACGAATGATTGAGAGAGATTTTAGGGTTCACTGAGTATATAGTCAAGGACTTGGAAATGGGTTTAGATGTTGGAACAGAGGAGGATGACAATGCTGTGGCGTTGCCTGGTGCTGCATTGTCTAAGCAGCTCTTTTCAGCCATGATTGCCTAACAGAGATAGGAAGCTTGGTATTCACGGACTTATTACTGTTATCGAGAGGATCAATGGCATGTGAGATTACATATTCTGGTTGGCTTGAACCTAGGGAAGTTGTGGGAATATTTTCACTTATCACTGCTACTGTTAATATTTGATCAAATTTGCAAAACTTTCTTGAAGCAAAACAATTTTGATAAATGGTAACTCAATTGTCAATGATAATAGATGACACATCTATGATTCTTTCTTTTCCTCTTCACTATTCTCTACTTTACTTCTGAAAGAAATCGAATCGAATCTAGTAGAGAAAAAACAACCTTTATTACAACAAAATTCTGATGCCTATCACTTTTCATAAACATCAATCAAATGCAGGTTTGACTGTGACTCCGTTCTAATTCTTCAGGCTTGTAATCATCTAGAATGACGATAAATACCTCTTGGAATTAAATATACATTCATATTGCAGAATCCCATCTACAAAGAACTCGGTCCGATGTCTGACGGGCTGGTAATAATCTGGTAAAACAAAATAGGCATCAACAATGAAATTTAAGTAAGATGGCAGTTGTCTTTTATGAGAATACAAGTCCAATGATCTAAGTGACAAGCTATTGAATAGAAGCTTACAGTCACTTACCCTATTTCTAAGCTCCATTCCATCCGGAATAACTATTTTCATGCCTGGTCTAGCAGTAATAATGACTTTCCCCTAAATTTTCAAATAAAATTGATTAGGAAGTATTAGAGCATTTTGAAAATGAACAAACGCCTAATAATTCTTCTAGAAAAAAGTAAAAACTCCTGAATATATTGCTTACGACCAAAAGAATGCATCAAAGCAGCATGTCAACACGACAAGGTATTTATTGGAAAAAAAGAAAAAAGATAAAGGCGCCATCCTGATCAGATTATTGATGTAGATTTCTTACCTTCAGAGTTATGCCAGTGCCAAACCAAACATCCCCAGTAACCTCCAAGCTATCAAGTTCTATAATGCTTGGAATTGACTTGAAACGACTACGGAAATCATCAACCTGATCAACAATTTACATATGTTTACAGTATGAAATAAATTAATAAATGAACATTGTAAAAAGATGGAGGAACATATGTACATTTCCAAATTCGGTTCCCAACTCAATAGAAGGATCCTTGGGATTTGCTCTTGCTACATTTCTCACCACAGTGCCTTCGGCTAAGGTGTAAAGATCTGACTGCAGAATAAAATAATGATGGCAAAGTTAGTCATATGTTTAATATCATGAATAGAAATTCCAGTTAACAAAACCACATCCCTACAACCTGCAAAATGAGCAAATCTGAAGTTCTTTCAACTGGACGGTATCTTGACCACGGAATATCAATAGCAAATGCTCGGTCGAAAAACTGGATCACATTAGAAGATAAGGCGACAAAGAATATCAAAAAGAGCAATGCTAAAACTATAAACAAGCTTTTGATGTATATATGTAACAATATATTTCTACTTTAAGGTGCTACTACTTCAGGAATATATCTTGCGACTTTGGGATAATAATACCTTTGAACTTGTAAAACCCAGATCACTTCTTTGTAGTAGCCTCTCAACGCAGCTCATACTCATCCACCTGAAAAGAAATAACAGAGGCAAAATGATTTGATTCCACTATCTTTTCCACCATAAAAGAAAAAGAAAAACTAGATCACTTACATTGTATTGATTGATTTAACATTCACCCTTGACTTTGAGCCACGAACAATGAAAAACAAAAATCCAAAAATAAGATTCGTCATACAATGCAAATCCTTGAAAACTCTAATATACTGCACTGTAACAGTTCACAAATACATAAATTTAAAGGGGCGTGCAAGGAGGAAGGAGACTGATTCTGAAAGCCCAAGTCACATTGACTTGATTCTGGTACTACTTCATAGAGTAGGCGTGCAAGGAGGAAGGAGACTGATTCTGAAAGCCCAAGTCACATTGACTTGATTCTGGTATTACTTCATAGAGTAAGGTAAGAATCCATTATCAATGCATTCAGAGTTTAGAATATCTTTTGGCGTCACAACAATAGCAACAACATATGCAGTGTCATCCAACAAAGGGGATCTGAGAACAGTAGACTGTTCACTGTACATAGACCTTACCCCTACGCAAGGGAAATAGCCAGGTTGTTTCCGATAGACCCCCCCAAGGAAAAAAAACAGGTCTAAAAAATATATATGAAACAGCCATACCCTTGTCATATTAGTTGAAATGAACAACATCAAGCCAAAGGAAGATTTAAGGAAAATCATTGGCTGGGGGAGTTGGGGAAAAACATCTTGACTAATATCAATGCAACTTTCACCTAATGGATCCATAATCAAGCAAGAGAGAACTGATGCATCTGAACAATAGACATGGTCATTCAATTTAGTGATTCCTGCAATTTGATTTAGATCTAATGAAAAAACAAAATAGCCAAAACAAATTTGTTTATGCTCATTTGTCTTTTTCTCATGGCATATAACTTGACCCGTTAATATTTAGATGGCAAAGTTTACTGTACCCAAGTTTTAAACAAATATGAGCCAACACTAGAACTCTTTTTGATAATGAAGTAAGATAATACCATTAAAAAGACATGACGTAGATGCCGGAGTACAAAAGACAAAAAACATATTAGCTCTAGTACAGAAGTCTAAAAACATGTTAGCACCAATACAGAGAACATACGCTAAAACCAGGGACCTAACAAAGTCCACAAAATTGTCAACACTATTAACAGAGATAAGGGAAAATTCCAACTGAAAAACTAACTAAACATCTAGGCTTTAGGGAGTGCATTGGAACTTATATTTTGTCCAACTAACACTTCAACAGTTTTGCAATCTTTTGTACTGTATAACCATCGTACTAAGCACAAGTTAAATTATCTTTGGTGTGATAATGGACAAGAACTTTCTTTTCTGACTTATTCCCTGCTTTAGGAACAAACTTTTACATATTTAAAAAGAATGAAAGAAAATTATCACTTGGTATCCAGTTTTGTCTGGTGAATTTTACTCGTCTGCTGAGAGCCATATATTGGTTTCTTACATTTTATCAAAGCTTTCAATCTGTGGTTGGGGTTGTTTACAACACTAACTTTTTCCAGGTCAAGTGTAAAACTCGTACCTCATGTGATATTAAACAACAGAACAGGCTTTCTTTTTCTTTTTCTTTCTTTTTTTTTTTTGAGAAAGGTTCAGAACAGGGACATTGATAAACTCCAAATTTCTCTGGTCTGGTGAGAACCACACACTGGTTTCTGATGTTTTCTCAAATTTTTAGAAACGGTGGTTGGGGTTATTTTTGACAGCTAACTTCGTTCAGATCCAGTGTAAAACTGGACCTCTTGCGTGAAATTAAATGTAGTCAGAATATTGTCTAACATAGTGAATTCAGACCATAACCAACCTGAATCCTTCCTTCCTGAGGTGGAAGACCCGTCTCTTCTATTCCTGAGGTGGTAGGCATTACCTGAAATACTGAAAATTATAGCAGCAACATGCAGGTACAGAAAAGATCCGAAATTAGCAGCTGTTTAGTGATACCTCGACGCAATGTTCTATGCTGTTCTTAATCAAATGATTCAGAATTTCTGAAAAAGCAAATCAAGGAGCTGTCCAAAAGAGTATCACTCGGAAGATAAAAGATTCCAATCACCTCATGCAGAAAAACAATAAACATGTTATAAAACTAGCAAAAGGATACTTGGGTCAACAACTTCAGCAAGGTTTTCTGACTGCAGCAGTAGAAAATACTCCTTACCCTGTAAAATACATTGAAGTATGTTCATATTCAGCATGATATCCAAGTTAGCAAGCCTCACATAATTGAGAAATATATTTACATGTATGTTTCTATAAACATGCTAGTTGATAGCCGAGAGAACTCGTGCAATTACACGAAAGAATGTTCTAGATTTGTTCTGCGTTTAGAATAAGACAGAGCAACCCTTCCTAATTCTATCATAGTTATGAATCTCAATTTAGGTAATTTACCTCATTTTTCAACAAGAGGGAACTTTGCTTGTTTAGTGTAGCCTAAGAGTCCTCTTTTATATTGTTACCAAATTCAGTAAGAAGCCCTGATCCATGGTATCAGAACTTCTACAGCCTTGTGAAGACTAAAGTAGCTTATGCGCATTGCCGCCTGCTTGGACAAAATTTTCATTCTTATCAAAATTTATTGTTCTTGTATCTTCCCTCATGTCCAAGCGCATCAGGCTTTTTCTAGTCATTATTCTGGCAACATCATCACCCTCGACCAGTTTCCAACCATTCTTCATTGCAACTTCTCAAGCGAACATTCCTTAAAAACATTTTGTTCCCTTCTTTTCTCCTTGGTATCAGAGTTAAGAGGTGTTAAAGGTCATTGCTTTGAACAATGAATTTTAGTTGTTGTTCCGGCAATATTTTTAGCTACTTTTTAGCCGTTCTGCCCAAGCAACACTGATGATAAGATGGGGATATAGCATCTCCTAACCTTTCTTCAATAACAGACAAAAGATTCATCTACACGTCCCATGGAGAAAGCACTTTCTCCTATATACCTTTTCCAGTGATTTTTCTGGGAAATAATTCCAGCAACCTTTTCTCCAGGGATTGTTCATTATTTTGAGAGATATTATCCATGTGACTACTTTAAATACCTTGAGTTCATGCGACTAATTTAAACACCTTGATTTATGGAATTCTCTTGTTTTCATAATTGACAAACTCAAGTTGATTCTCACCAATTATAAGAGGGTATGTTTAACTCGTGAGAATAAATGCAATTAAATGTTTAAATTAACCAGATTCGTTCGATGAATTTTTGTCAATGGCATAAAATATTTTTCTAATTCTTTCATAGTTAGGAATATCAATGCGTAGGTTTATTTTGGATGCCTGAGAAATCCATATGGGGTCAATCCTTCGGACAAACTGCAGCTATTGAAACTCAAAGACAATGGGCCCACTCCTCTACCCTTCTCCATTCAAATACCAAGCTTAGTTCACATGTTGCAGGACTCGAACCTGAGATCTAAGTCACAAGTCCCTCAACCTTTGTCACTTCAACTAAAGCCTTTGGGACAACTGCATAGGTAGTTTTCCTTATTTAGTACCATTTTTTATTTCATATATTACCTTCTTTCTTGTAACCATAAACTCCTATATAGAGGTGCTCTTTTACGTCGATAACATCTCAATTCAATTATTTCTCTTTTTGTGATGCGTGCGCGTGTGTATAAGAATAAAACAACACAAATAATAATACTGCCTACTTACATGCTAAGGTCTTAATTTGGGTAGCAATAAAACTCAAACCATACACATCTCTACCTGAGAAATTAGTGGTTCAAGCTTCCCACTGCTGTTCAAAGAACGGAAAACCTCCAGCAGGTTGGATGGATATCTACAATGTCAAAAAAGACATTTGATAAAACCAATATAGTTCAAGATGAAAACAAGCTAAGATTCATGGCAACAATCAATAGGTTTAATGATCACCAGAACAGCAAATGGAAAATAACGGTTGATTAGATACCACTGCAGCATAACTTATCTTTTTTTAAAAAAAAAATAACCGAGAAATCCATCTATGGCCTTCTTTTTGGACCAATCACAGCCTCCTAAACATGGTGGATAATGGGTCTGCCCCTCTATCCTTCTCCACTCAAATACCAAGTTTCGGTTTGCATAGTGTGGGGCTTGAACTTTTGACCTCTGCCACAAATCCTCCACCATTTGCAACTCAAGTTAGGCCACTGGGCTTATATTTGAAATGAAATATTCTTGAAATACCTTACTAAGGACATTGTAACAGACTCTTCTTTTGCTTCTTTAATCTTCTACAATCAATAATGTACCTTAGAGTCCCTCTCAACAACAAGAAAACCCTCACTTGAAAATCTGTAGTGTCCCTGTTAGTTACGATTTGTAGGTAGATTTTGTCCAGAAATTGCCTCACTAAATTAACATAACAACAAACTGTTTCGAGAGTTTAAAAAAATTGCGTCCAACTTTCAAATGCAGGGTTGTACCGTTGATCCAGCTTCAAGCTGATACACTTGCACTAATGCTTTAAATAACATACATGTTCGACTTGCTCTATCATCAAACGTGACAATGAATTAGTGGTAACAAGTTTTATTCTTAGTGGGTGCCAGAGTAGAGGTGTTTTGAGGCAGGGGATGGATAGAGAATCATAAACTCAGCGAGCAAATTTTTCCCTTTGTTTTGGTTCATACTATCACAATGACCCAAACCATGCAAGAGACGATCACTATTTGAAAATTAACTAGTTCCCCATACTAGCCAAAAGTCCTTGTCTAAATGCATTAATCAACGGGTCAAAGCTCTTCTACACAAATGCAAAATATAGATCACAATCTACATGATGGTGGATCAATTTTACTTACTCATTTTGATGTCATTCTTAAGAAATAGTAAGACTAAACATACGCAACATAAGTTTAGTCGGCATAAGAAGAGTGACGTGAGGAGAGACTTGATGGAATTATGGTGCCGCAATGCAATCAATTTCGTTGTTCCAAGAGAATGGAATGATAGATGACGACGTACCACAAGATTCCTTCAAGTTTCTCGGATTGGAAAAGGGGAAAAGGTACCACCAAGAAAAAAAAAAATAAATTTCAGCCTAAAATTAGATCTTCCCTAAAAGAAATTGCTCAGACTACTAGGGTCACACACTCACATTAACTGGTTTAAAAACTTTTTTCAAAAAGTTCTCCAGAAAAAAGAGTTGTTCTCGAAAACAAAAATAGCACCATTCAGCCACTTAGAAATTCAAAAGATAGATAAGTTGCAAATCAAGATTGGGTCGAATGGTGGATTGTCCAAGTGAAATAAATATCCAGCTTATTTTTATGTTTTTCATTTCTTTAATCTCCCATTCCTCATTTGAAGTATCAAACTTTGAATTCTCTGGCACAAAGAAGAGAAGTAGCAACTAATCAACTGATATCCTTTAAAAAAATAACAATTGCTTTGAATTCAATATTTACCATAACTTCCTATAATAGAGCCCCCCATCCATCAAACTACTAATTTTATTAAGAGTCCACATCTCTCTAGTATAACTCAGTAGAACAAGGCATCAACACAAGAAACCTAAAAAAAAACTTCTAAAACGAACAGAGCCACCAATTCTCATGTGCATTGTTTAGGCAGAGATAAAATAAAGAGATGCAACCATAAGTTCTGGTATAAATGAAACTTAAAGGATCCACAACGTTTCTTAGGGAAAAATACCCATGAAAAAACATATATGGAGGCAGAAAATGCATTATATTCATAAAGTGCAAGAAAGTTCAATTTTCCCATTCCGATCAGAAGGGGATCACTATTGGAGCAGGATATAATATCAATCCTTGATAAAATCTTGTGAAGAAACAGAGAAACCAACAAAACTTGTGGTTTATATGAAACTACAGAAGACCCACGAAGTTACACAAATAAAGTAGGATGAGAATGCATACATAGCAGTGAGAATGATATCCAATGGTCACGCCAAAAAGAATCAAAACTAAAAGAAAGCATGATTCAGAAGTAGCAGCTCTTCACGATTACTAGATTACTGAAGTGCAAAAAGGTTCAACTTCCAAAAATTTCCCCTTTTTCTTTATCTTTTTTAACTTCTTTTTTCAATTAGAGGAAAGTCACACGGTAAAAATTGTTGCCATAAAAAAGGCATATATGTCCTTGAATTATAGCATAGTACTCCTAGTCCAAGATTGACGCATTTGCAAATAATTTAAAATGCTAAATATGTACAAGCAGAAAGCGATACCAAAATGGATAGAAGAGAAGGACGAAAACATACAATTTGTCCTGTGCGCTTGATTTATTGAGGGTTCGCAACTCTGACATATCTCCACTATTTTCTTGTTGATATTGGCTCTAAAAATCCATTGTAAGAGCTATTTACCTCATAAAGAAATGAAGAGCAGAAAAGAATAAAACAGAGAACACATCACATGTCAGAATGTTTTAACAAACCTGAATGAAAGTGTGGATATTTTTATTTGGGTGCTTCTCCAAAACCTAATTTAAGTTATTAGCTGATTAGTTCACAGAAAATCACATTAAAAAGCTCAGAGTAAAAGTGATATAATGTCAGTCACCTTCAGGATTCCATCGTGTGTACTGGGAGTATTCATCATCAGCAATGGAATATTGCAACCATACTTTGTGTTGATGGACTGCAAACATATATACAGTCAGTTGTCCAAAAATTATACATCACAAATCAGCAGTAAGAGACTAAACAATGGTTTGCATAAGAAACTGGGAAATACCTACCTCAATATGATTGACAACCAAATCTAGACAAGTAAATCCATTACATAGTTCAAGTGCAGATCTACATATCAAAGCAACACTAAATAAATAAAGATGAAAGCAAGAGCAAAATAATTCATCAAAAAGCACTACAAATCGAATCTGTAATTTAACTGCAGTTACATGGGTCCTTTAATAATCATTTCAAAACACAACATTTCTGTGATTGAACATTGAATTCACTCCCAAAAAAAAAGGTATCATCTCTTCCAATACACTAAGAACTTCAAATCAGTACAGGTCATGAATGAGCTCTATTAAAAGTAAAAGACATTTCCATGGATGAAGATAAACAGGTAAAAGTCTTCCACCCCAGCTTAACTCGTATTTCTTCTTTTCTTCTAAGGTAAAAGATCAAATGCCATGACTTCAAAAATCAGCAGCCAATGCATTTGGAGATATATGAAATGACAATTGGAATAGAAAAGTGTGTACGACGCACAAATTTATAAGGAGATCTCATGCACAAAAATATTCAGATAATCAACAGTCCACAACCCATTTCCATAAAACAGAGCCCTACTGTATTTGCATATAAATTTCCGGAATTAGAACATTAGACTCCTCTATGGAACAATATCGAGAATCAAGAAAGAGAGCCTCGAATGTTATTACCAGAAGTTAACTGCAGCTAAATCTTATAACTGCAGAAGGGATACGTCAGTCTTATTATTAGTACAACAAACGGAATTGCTTATAGGATGTGATCACTTAGGAATAATAAGAGGAAAGAGATTTTTTGGACATCAAGCACAGTAAGAAAGGAAAACAAAGTGTTAATTGAGAAATGAGACAAAAATTGTTGTTGACTGTCATTTCTAAATAAGGTTTTATTTGCAAAACAGTAATGACGATCTAAATGGAATGGAAGTTTTGCAATCTATGGGTACAAAATCTCATTTTCTCCTCTAGAAATAACTAGGGAGGAGACTGTAAAATAAACCGGCAAGGTTCTTACTTCATTTTCTAAGCAGGAAAGCAGAAGTTGCAGAATTTATGAAAGTCTAACAGGCATGAAGTACCTCTAGAATAAACTCAAGTTAGCACAGCAGCAGTATCTATCAACATAATAAAACAGAAGTTCTAAGTGGTGCAAGTGTGCCAAAAGCCCAAATACCATAAATTTAAAAAGACACTCTTAATTAAAAAAAAAAAGAGAGAAATAAAAACATTTCTATCTGGAGAGATCATATATTCTAGAAAATATCAGCTTTAAGTAAATAACAATAATGTTAGAGCCACTAATCTTTTCATGTTAGTCAATCAGTATATCTCAACTCTCAACTGAATGCTTACTTTGGTCCACTGAAACCCATATCTGATCCCAAATTACCGTTAAACTTTAACACGACAAGTTTGTCCAGTAGCTGCTTAGTCTCAGTAAGATCTGCATAAAAAGGAGACCAAGTGATTGATATATCAATCATATACATAAATAAAGCATGATTAAGTTACCTAATGCCTATGTACCTTTAAAACCATAAGTATTTGTAAGAAGGATAAAGAGACAACACGAATATTTTTTTATAAGGAATAATCAAGAAGAGTATGAAATCATATACTTACCCTCAGAAGCAGGTTCTAACCTTTCATAAGGCATAACATAAATTTTATCCTTGCTGACTGTCTTGATCTTGTCAAGTTGTTCCACTTCCTCCCTACATCCAGATTTCAGGCAGAAAGAGGGGGGGGGGGGGGGCAAAAAAGCAATAAATTAAAACTTGAAAAACTTTTTGAAATCAAAAAAATCATAATAGACGCACTAGATGTTCAGAACTACAACTCTCTAGACTATATCTAGATATCAGTACTGTTTTAAATACTTCAGTTGTACACGTATAGCAATTCTATAGCTAGTGAGCAGGAAGAGATCGTTAGACGAAATTGAATTTCACATAGTAAAAATAAGATGCACAAGTGGTTTGTCCATTGACTAAGCGGATAAGGAACCAATCATCTCTTGTTGCATTTCAGATTTGGCTGGACAACTGTAAAACCATTGCAATCTCATTGCTTTATATCTCTTGGGCGTTGTGTTAGCAAGGGCAGTGGAAGAAGCAGTTACAACTTGGAGATTGGGGAAGATCGACAATGAAAGGAAGGAAACATGATGGAAGAGATACCTTGTCTCTTTTGAAGTATATGGAACGAAGAGCGTAGGAGATTGTTCCATAATAGTGAAACAATGCATGAAGCATTACAAGACCATTTTTATTTCACCTGTATTTTTGTGCAAGGAGAAAAAACCATGCTGTATGGATAATTAGTTAAACTTGGTTGAAGATATATGAATTGAGCAGAGTCACACGCACATCTTATACATATATCTTAAAACCGACCTGGTGCTTACTACTGAAGCTTTTGACTTAACAAGAAACAAATACTCCAAAAGCACTACTATAGCAGATGAAGTAGCAAATATAGTTCGAACCTAAGGTTCACTAGATTTTATTAATCATACATGAGACATCCACAACTATGAAACTTCCAAGCCTGCTTAAAAAAATCTATCAAGCCAGCAAAAGAAAGAAGACATTGCAATAAGATACATGAGAAGCAAACATTAAACCTCTCATTTCACTTGAGCAAAGAATCAGATCATATACTCATCCTCTTTAGGCCAAACTTTCAGCCTATCTAATTATTATGACCAGCTGGAATGTACAGCTAGTCAGTCTTAAATCATTGGTCAGAAATATGAAGCTTACTCACTTTGCTATCTCTTTTATACGTCAAGTAAAATGAAATTTTCATGGTATAGCTTTTCATGTTAATCAAGTAGTTCTTAATTAGTATACATAATCTAACTGAAGCTTTTGCTGTACTTTCTACTTCTATGAGGTAGCGGTAAGGTCTGCGTACATTCTATCCTCCCCAGACCCCACTTGTGGGATTCCACTGGGTATGTCGTTGTTGTTGTTGTTGAAGCTTTTGCTGTACTTTAGACAACATTTAAACTTCTTTTATCTTAAGAAGGTACTTTAGACTATACCTTCTGATGTTATTCCTAGTAAATTCTAGAACAACTTTTCTTCTTTGTAGTGTTAACAGAATTCTAGCTTGTTATCCGGACTACAAGATAACTGCTTTATATTTGTAAAAGACATCTAAAAGCTATGGTTTGAACTATCACAGCAATGCCATAGAGTTGGAGGCAGCCATGTTTTAATATTCATAACCACCGGTATTATCCATCAACGAAAATAGGCAGTCAAATCCTTTTCTCCTAGTTTTCAATGCCATCGTGCATCATTCATTATCCAACCATCAAAATAAAGTAATCAAATAGGTTAAAGTTACCCCTTAGTTTCCCCCATATCAGCAAGTCTCATAAATTTTACCTCAATGGGTGTGAAATTAAGATTTTTATGACATCATATAATGAATACAATATCCCCGTTAAGTCATCGAGACGGTTGCTAATAGACACGCATGTACAAATTTCAATTTACTGACACCCAAAACAAGCACAACAACACATAGTTTAGGCGATCAAAGGAAAATCAAAATCCTAATAAAAAGTGATAGTACCTAATTTCAGGTTTTGCAATTGCAGAAGCTCCCGAGGCAGCATTCAACCTTCTCTGCTCGTAAAGGAAAGTCTTTGTAATCAAATTACAAAACAAATACACAAATTGCACGGAGTCTTTGGCAGGCACTGGATAGGTGATTTTCTTGTAAATATCCCAAGGCATACTGGAATCAACAAGGCCCACAATCGGAATTTGCAACTTAGAAGCCTCTTGAATCACAGAAGACTTCCTATCGGTATCAAATATGACTACACAATCAGGTGGCTGTATAGCCGTCAAGTTCAACTTCTTATTCCTGCCTCTAAACTTTCTTGGACTCGAACTGTTTGTTAAAAATCCTCCAAGACGCCAAGAAGTATCATTCCTACATCCAATGGTTTTAGTCATCTGATCGATAATCTCATCGAAAAGGAAGTTGGTGTTGACGAAAATGAAGCGGGCTCTCTGACGAACGAGTTCCCCAATGAAGGAACAAGCGTTACGGAGGCAGATCAATGTCTTATCGGAATCTATGATAGTCATTGCATTCCGGGAGCCTGCTGAGTAGATTTTGAAGTGGTGTGCCGCCACACGCCGACCCAATTGGGCGTTAGTGCTTAGGAGCTTTTGGATTACTACTGAATGGATTGTCATTGTGTTAGAAAATGTGGAAATGGATGTACTTTCTTGTATAGATCGACAATGGAGGTTCAGGGTTTAAGGGTTTTGAGCACGAAGGGCTGAGGCCTCCGGCCGCTAAAGTCGTCCAATTGTACTTCCTCAGTTCACTTGTCCATATAAATGAAGTGCATATTTAAAATATTGGAAATAATTTGGGAAATTAATAAAGTAAAAATTAATTTATTTTTAGTACAGTAAACATGAAAAAAATTAAATGAAGAAAGCATAAAAAAAATAAATGAAGAAAGCATCATACTAGGTGCTCGATCCGACTTAATTCTTCTTATCATTCAAAAAATAACTTCGGGACAAAAAATTCCACAGATGCATTATAATTTATTCTTAAGTAAGTATTTGATGAGAGGAAGATGTAAGATTGCATTCTCACAAGCTCTAACGTGAGCCGCGACTAATATCTTTGATGATTATGATTTATCTTATTCCCATATTTCATTAGGCGAACAATATTTTGGTGTAAATTGTTCATAAATTTTGCTAAATAAATATTTAATTATTGAACTATTTTATCGAAACGACTTATTTGATATTATTTTCCTGCTATATATCTAAATCGTTCACAAATTTTGAAAAGTTGGCAACATTTATTTATATCCAATGGTTTTGAAAGTTTACTATTTTATTTTCGTTAAATACTTTCTTGATTCCAACCTTTGAGTAGTAGTGATTATAGGTCAAGCAACCTTGATAATAAATGTTACACTTACTTTTATTTATTTATTTTTGGTTACTTCAAAATAGAGTTCTAAATTTATTTAAATCATAAAAAGATAAAATTAACATAAATAAGCCATGTTTTTATATTGCAATAGATTTAGTGAAATATTTTCTTTTTCAAATGACAGTTGTTAAATCTATTAATGTCTAAAATAGATATAAGGTGATTTTTTTTCCCACTTTATAGAAAAAAAAAATAAATTCTTCCACTTTATAAAATGGAAGTTTTTCTTCCACTTTATAAAATGAAACTTTATTTCACTTTATAGAAAACTGCTTTACCAAAACTTTTAACTTTCTTCTTCACATTTTATAGTCATTTTTCTTACATTGGTCTCCCCAACCCAACAATTCAATCGTGCGTTAAAAATTTAAAGATTTTCTAGCTATAATTTAAAGATTTTCAAAAAACTCAAGGGATCAGTAACAAGATTTCAAAAATGAAAATTCATAACAAATCTTTATTCATTCAAATTGATAAGTTTTTAAAATTAGATATTTATTTCTTTTCATCTCTTATTCATTGATTCAAGATTAAGATAAAAAAATAGTGTAAGATTTAAAATAATGTTATTGTTGTTCTGGTTTATTCAAATTTTTGTTGATTAGATTGCTTTTTTCGTTCAAAATTAAGTTGTTGTTTTAGTTGGTTGTGGTGTTGTTATTCAAGTTGGTTCCGAACTCTCAAATAAATTGAAAAAGTTTGATGCTTATGTTGATCAAATATTGATGAAAAGAATAAAATAATTTATTATTAAAAAGGGGAAGAAAATATTAGTTGTTATAGCGTAGAAGACTACAACAACACGCAAACCTTGTCACTATCTTATAGAGGTAGAGATGTTATTTCCTGGGAACCCTCATCTCAAAAACTCATAAGCAGAATAAACTAGACATGAAAAGAAGGAAGGAAAAAAAAAAAAGGAACGACTAATAACGAAAAACACATGATAGTATGCAAATACGATAAAATTAACATATATAAGACAGATAAATAACAACACAAGATATAAAGGCATAACTAATCCTACTACCCTACTATACCCCACGGTCAAACATCAACCTAACTCTACTAACTTATTAGCTTGCTACTCTTATTCGTGACCTCCACTCCTTCCTATCTAAGGTCATATCCTCGCTGAGATTAAGTTTCACCATATCTTGTCTGATCACCTCCCCCAATACTTCTTCGGTCTACCTCTACCCCTCTGTGTAACTCCTGAATTCAACCTCTCGCACCTTCTAACAAGAGCATCAGTACTTCTTCTCTAAACATGTTCAAACCATCGCAGAGAAGAAGTACTGATGCTCCTGTTAGGAGGTACGTGAAATTTTTTTTTTAAAAAATAAAATATTAGGCTAGCTCATTTTATTCAATAATCAATGTCGACATCCAATTTTGACCCACCTTAACCCTCTTTTATGTTATTCGTTTATTTAAGCTTAAAAAGTTTATATTTTTATTATATGTATAACTTTATATTTTAGTTTTACCCGAAAAATTGTATATTTACTCACTTTTGACATTTATCTTTTATTTTATTTTATAAATGTTTGAATGAGAAAATTATAATAGTTTAGTAATTTATCGTAAATTACATTGATATTTTTACAATAAATATAATTAGTGATTTAATAAAATTTATTACATAATAATTTAGTAGTTATTTATATTATATATTTTGATAGAATTTTATTTAACCCCAATCATATTCAAAATTCAAATTTTTAAACTTGGCAAAATCATTTCATACTTGGGAAAAATCCTTCACAATCTTTTTTCTTTATTGTGGAAATATTATTTTTATCCAAAATCATCCCAAATTAGTGTTTCTTAAATTTTTTTTCTCTCTCTCAAAAAAAAAAAAGAATCACTTGCCAAATTTTTTTTTCCTTCACTCTCCCAACATCCTAACCATTTCCCTAATTTTGCTCTCTCTCTTAACGTATTCCTCTCCATTTTTACTTAGTTATTTTGAAATTTCACTCTCTCTTACGTTCTTCCTCAAAATCACTCCTATTTGGATGATTTTTTTTCCTTTTCTTTTCTTCCTCCGACGTCCCGTTTTTCCTTTCTCTCCAATTCATTCTATAAGACTTTGACCAATACATCTTGAGAAAAATCCTTGCCCTTCTCTTTCTTATTCCTTTTTTTTTCAATTTTACACTACTCAAAAAATTAACAATTTCAGAGGACCAAAAGGTAGCACTGGCTATTCTCCACGGATAAGAAAAGGGCAATTGTTCAAGTCTAAATACACACACAATGCACTACGAAGAGGAAAACTCATCAATATTTCTTGAGTTTCGACCCTTCCAACATTTGGTACGATCTTGATTCACGTCAACTCTTGGAGTCTGTTAGATAGTTCTCAGTCAAATCTGTATAATACATCATACTGACAAACACCGTATAAGGTTCGTTACTTTCCCTTTCTTTTTCTCATTCATATTATCATCAAAATGATTGAAAAACTTGAAGAACTAAGAATGTCTCTTCTTTGAGCAAACATATCAATCTAGTATGTGTTTTATTGTTAATAATGATCATATTCTACAATCGATAATTGTCTAAGTGTTGTCAGTAATGTTTTAGATTTGGTTGTGTTTTTTTTTTTTCTGTGGTGACATTATTTAATAAAGGCAGGTCCCATGCTTACATTGTCAATTCTTAAGATAATTCCCTCATATGTTAAAAAATATTTTGTTTACAATGTGTTATAGACAATCGTAATTATTTTTATATTGAGATTATGAGATATTTGTTGTGTTGGCATGTTGATTTATTCCATATTTATTATTTTTAGGTGAGATATATAGTTCTTATTTTAAGTGATATAGATTGTCATTAAGGGCAAGAACGAGGATAATAGGAACCAGATTAAGTTTAACTTGAGTTCGTTGGTGCTTAGATTAATAACTCCAATCGAATCTTGACTTTAGGAATAGGTGGTGTCGACCTATTGATGAATTTGTTTCAACTTTACAGTAAAATAGAAGATTAAAAAAATTCTAAAATCGTGATAAATAGATAATATTAGGATCTATTGGGTCTTAGGCGAATGCAAGCAAATTTTCAATATTTGAAGTGATATGACTTAATATTTTTCTTTAGACTTTTCATTTCATGCGCATATGCCCAATATTACTTCTCTTATTATGCTTAATATCTTCTTTTTTTTTTTACTTTGTATTTTGATTTAGTTTGTCATTTGCTAAGTTGTTCTCTATAATTATTATTGTTTTAAAAATTAAAATTTCAGCTAGTACTTGATTGAATTATGTTAGGATAAAAAATGATCTTTTTTTTGGTCATCATATGTATTCTTTGGAAGCATGTTTCTTATTCCAATATTTGAAGGTTGTGTTTAAATTGTTTAGAAATGTTTTATATTTTTAGAGAAAGAGCTTTGATTGTGAAAATTAGTTAAAAATAGAATTTAGTTATAATTTGGCTAGTGACTATCCTTGCATTTTAATGGGTCTATTAGTTTAAGTGTAGTGTAAGGCGTTATTGTTATTGTTAATGGTAAGGTAGCAAGACAAGTTGTAGACAAGTTGTAGATCTATCCAACTTGACCATTTGCGGGCGTCTTGGTCAATATACCAGGTCAGGGCTTCTCCCGTGAGACTTTTCATAAACAGTTTCATTCTAATCCTTTCATCTCTTCCAACCCAAGTAAGCTTATCACAATACATGTGCAAATGGGCTTTATTGTCCATAAAACAAAGCTCGCCTCTGCAATGTCTCCAACAAGTCGGTTGCTATATAGAGCTTTTGTTTTGTCATGG
>JAABOM020000001.1:22244905-22262117 GCA_011800125.2 Solanum clarkiae
TTTTTCTTTTATGATGTTATGTTTTTAGATAAGTTTATATAGATATAAAAAATTTATAAGTATTTTAATATTCTTTTTAGATTTATTTTTGTTACAAAAAAATGTGATTTTTAACGGTCATTTTTTAGGAATGACACATAATTTCGATTGTTATAGGATAGTTTTAGCGATCCAACTTTTTTTTAACTATTTAAATCATCTCTAATTAATCAATAAAGAAGAGTTATTTATATGGACCTTTAAGTGTCCAATTCAGGTCAGTACGGGATATATATGTTTAAACCATATCAACTGGTGTTATCGTACTTTATTATCATCGAACACTAGCTATTTATATACTATACCTCCTGGCGAATGTGAACAATTTTCAATTTTATCTAATCGTATATGAATTGCACATTCAATAAATTTAGCATCCACATCTTTATAACACTTATTTTATAAATATATTGACTTTAACAACCCAACATTTACAACAATCTTTTCTTTAAATATTAATATTCAGTTATACGACCAAGTGAGGCAAGAAAAGCAGTTACAATGACTTTATTAGGTGATAAACTAAACCAATAAAGAAATTCTCATTAATTAACTAACTGGAATTATTAAGATGTCTAATCTTTTTCCTTAATTAAGTTAAAAACGTTACTTGTACATTTTAACGTATGTTTGTCCTAAATTAATTAGCATGCATGTTTTCGCCCCTTTATTCACATTCCCCCTATTGTTCTAAAATCATGTGTGTTTTATTCAAAGAGAATAAACCTCTAATAAATTATTTATTACTTTATAAAACTAGAATAGAATTAATAATTTTTTAATTTTATCTTTATAATAATAATTATTTTTTGAAAAAATATAAAAAGTTAATAAAGTTCATTTTTTTTAAAAGGTAAACTAGTAAAATAATTTTTCTTATTTATAATTTCTAAAAATATATATATATAAATAAATAAATAATATGAGACGAATAAAAATATCAAAAACTTAATCCAAATAACGGTGAGTCAAAAGTCAAAACAATTGATTTTTGCAAGAAATCGAAAAAACTAATCCCCTGATTTTTGCATTTGATTATCGCGGAAGATCTTAATGGGACATAAATGTCATTTTAGTTTTCTTGGGGCATTTTTGTCCTTAGAAAACTTAAATCAAATTTGTCCAGCCGGCGAGCTTCTCATGAGGGATGGTGAAATCGGAAAAATAAAAGAAAAATTTATGCTATTCTTTTTCTCATTTGGTGTCTCCCTGCCACGTCCACTAAATTTAAATTCGCACCAAAAAAAACTCGAACGCTTATCCCTCCACTGCAACTTGTTAGTAAATTTTTGGGATTGTGTCTATATATCCAGAGTATTTCATGAAGCATATTGTAATGGTAGCTTTCTCATCGTATATCAAAAGGGCTTCTCTGCATTGCTTTTAGAAATTTGTCATATTGTTTTTGCGTATTTCTTCATGTACAGTTGGGTCAGTAAGCATAGCATTTTTGCTTGAACTCGCTTAACCCAAATAAGAAGAAGCGAATTCGACAGATACATGTATTTGTTACTCATTCAAGGTTAGTCTTGCTATTTGTGCTTGTTGGTGCATTATTATAATGGAGCATACTTTTGATATTTCTAGCTGCTTCTACCTGTTTACCATTTTAGTGTAGGTTCTAACATGAGTTATTTAAATAAATTAAGTACTATAAGCCTTGGTAGATAATGTAAGGTGTACATGAATGTAGGAATTTTTTTTGTTTTGAGTTGAACAAGTTAATGCCTGCGCTGAGTGTTTCGGAAAAATTATGAATGGCAATATAGTTTGTTTGATTAAAAATGTGCCATAAGTTCAAATCGGCAACTGCATATCGGGCTATCTGTATAAGATGTTAGCTGTTAAAAGGAAATGGAACAATGTAAATAGACCGTAAACATAATAAGGAAACAGAGGGGGTAAAAACCTCTTTCTTTCTATTGAAACTTTGAATGTGTTTTTCTTTGCTACACTCTCTCAATATATAATACAACAGGTTCTTCACAATACAATATTGATAGGATCATCACTTTGAGTGAGGAAAATAAATATGAAACACGAAACCAAAAAGATTTACATTTTGTTGAAAACTCATCACTCTCTATCTTACCAATCAACCAAAAAAAGAATTTCAATCAATCAAATCCTACAACTATCATTCTCTTTCTGTGTAAAATCAAAAGAAAATGTTCAAAACTCTTATGCTGCTGCCTGCAGCAGGAATTGAAAATCTGATCTTTGACGAAGGAGGGGAGGTGGTTCCACATCAGACAAGTTGATATTCTGGAAGGATCGCGATATTTCTTCTATAGAGAATGGTATGCTGTAATTTGGAAGATTAGTTAGTTGAAGAATGCTAGTCAGTTTCTTTTGTACACTTAAAGTTAATTACCTTGAATCCACATCAAGCAAGAATGTATTATTAGGAATGCTGGCTGAGTCTTCCAATGTTAGTGCTCTCATCTTGTTAATGACCTGAAATTGCGAAAATGATCAGCTGTTGATCTGCTGAAGAAAGAAGCAGTTCTCTTGAGTCTTGAAGAATATCTTTCTGTGGTCTCCTCGTGTGTTTTCTCAGTGTGCTTTTTGTTTGTTCTTTTAAAACTTTTTGATAACAGAATCAATAGTACTATTAACTGATAAGTGGAAAAGAAATGGTTAAGAACAAAATTAGTTTCGACATGAGTTTGTTGCACTGTCATTGCCTTACTTCTAAGGCTAAAGATGTAAAGAAGCTAAATATGTGAACTTCTCTCTAGGGAGCTATGATGGAATCTTTTGCAACATTGAGAGAATCCTGTGCTATCCACAGCCTTTGGATGTTTATTAATCATTAAAGTTGTTCTGGAACATATAGGAGGGTAAGCTCTTTCACTGTTTGATGTGAGAATAACGCAAGAGTGCTTCAGTAGAAAGCATTTACTAGTGTATGTGTCAACATGCAGAGCCTCTTGGCCTCTCTGTTGAAGAAGGTGATAGGATTTCTCTCGAGCCGAGCTTAGACGCACTTTAAGAAGATAGGTGGGCGGTTTTTATTTAATGTTTGCTTTATATATCTTTTGCTATTTGAGGACATCTATTGCCTTTTAGCTCTTAACTGATCATTTTCTTTTAGCAAGAGAAGTCTTATGCATGTGATGATTCTTAGTCTTTTACTTTTACATGATAATATATGCATGTGTTGCATGATGAGCTAGTTGGTGACCATTAACGTCAAACTGCCAAAACCTTGAATACCTTTACCAACTCTCATGAAGGTTAGAGTATCTCTAGTAATACTGAAGAACAGTTCTTACCTCTGGAGATAAACCATGGGCTCCATACTTGTCGTCCCAGAACATAGTTCCGATGCGATATATTTGAGCAATGCTCAAGATCTAAGAGAAAAGGGGAAAAAAGAAACAGGATATAGAGTTCAGTTTTCGGTTCTGAGTTCTAATAACAGCTAGAATCCTCTTATATTAAAAGAATCATACTTATATTCCTCTGTTACTTGATTCAAAAATCATTGTCACTCTTAGTGACTTGAAATGAAAAGAGAGTTCTTTTTCTTTTTGAAAAGTCAAAAGAAAAGTAGTTAGGAGGGAAGTTGTGGGGACTTTGATTTTTTTTTGAAGCACATAAGTTAGGTACCGGGCAGAGGTCACTTGTGATCTCATCCAATGCCTTTTGAGATTTTTGATGTAACACCTGCGAGGTTGAGTCATGATAATATAAGTACTCAGCTATGAGCAAATCTGCTTACAGAGTGATTGTCTGGATGATAGCTTACCAGAAATCCTACAGCTTGCCTTATGTGTTGAAGCTCATCCCTCGAAGATCCAGCATACTGTTTTATGAGAATGAATTAAAACATCGTTTCTTTATTTGAGCATCAGGTTATTACTCTGAACAACTCTTGTTTACCTGTTCTGTTGCTTTTGAACACCAACTTTCCAGTTCTTGCAGACCTGCCTTCAGATATTCCCCATTGCTAAATGAGCAGCATTCACGGCGAAGCAACAAGCTGAAAAGTTTTCATATGTCTTATGTTTGGATTGAGAACATTTAGGTTACTTCTAAAGTGAAAACAGTTAATTAGAATAAGAGCTGAATACCTGTTGAAAAGCTGGACATTTATGTATGAGAACACCTGACTAAATATTTTCCTTGTAATGGTGGAGGGGACCTGAAAGCAGAGATGCCACACATGAGAACTGGAGAGCTTTCTCTAGACATAAAATTAAGGAAAGCTGACAACAAGATGTTACTTCACTTACATTATTTTCTGAGAGTATGGTCAATGTACTGTCTAGGCTATTCACAATGTTTTGCCAGTGTACGCTGGATGCCTGTTGTTTCGCGATGATGTTTGAATGTATACTTCTAGATGATCCTTTTAAAGGTCTTATCCTTGCAGATCTTGGTGCCTGTCAATTTAATTTTAGAATTTACCTTGAGACTGCTGCAGAATTATAGATAAGGGATTATATCATTAAAATTTGGTGCTTACATGTATGCATTGATTGAGAAATGGACTTATTTGTTTCTTTAAGTTGTCGCGGATCATTCCATATATTTTCTCAACGCAAGCAGTTAGGTGTTGCTTAAACAACAGTGCTGGGTATTTAGCTTCAATCCTTGTTCGGATATTTGGGCTTCCCTCAATACCGCTGTATCCACTGGAAATTGCCATGCTTAATGAAGTTGAGCGAAAACCCTGCTGTTGACCCTTGAAATGTCAATGTTCTACATGTCTATACATAGTCAAAAGCTTATAATATGAGTCTTTACCTGTGCCATTCTTCCGAACAATGTGGTAGGTGAGCTGCGATTACGATATGGGGACCTAGTAGGCACATTACCAGCTTTAATTGTGCTTTGCAAAAGGAACAACAGAGTTGAAGATGTTGACAGCCAGTAGGCTAAATCACTGGTGTTATCCTGATCCTTCATTGCAATGCCAATAAATTGTTGTCAATTGAAAGTCTAAATTGATTTAGATTTGATCACTCATTAGGACCTTTCCAAGTCAACAACAGATCATAGTGAAATTTCACCTCTATAGATGATCGGATGGTATGTATAATCCTATCAAAAATATTCGTTTTTTCTGCTTCAAAGGATCTCCACTGCAGAAGTGCTTTGTATAGTGTGCATGCAGCTGCTGGTCTTCCCTTGTCAAATCGCTTGTCTTCCGCAAGGCACTTTATCAATATATCATGGTTTTCCTGATTATTGAAGAATGAAAACAGAAGTAATCAGCAAGGACTAGAAAACCATCACAACTTTATCTATCAGATCAACTTGTACAGTTCTAGTTTCTACTACTTGCCTGCTGCCTATCCGTCAAAGATCTTTGCTTAGTTAATGAGATGGGAGGGCTAGAATCCTGCAGAAAAATTTAGGTGGCATTTAGAATTAGCAATTTTGTGATTTTTGTGGTCCTTTAGTGCCTATAGAACATTAGTGAGAAGCTTATATACCTTAGATATTTGTTGTTCTACCTTCTTTTCTTCATGCTCTTCGACTGTTTGATGTCCATTATCAGCTGGATGTGTGTTATCAATGGTCTGATATAATCCAGTCAGGATGAGTAGTGTTTGCAGTTCTACAAGTTATGATGTTTACAATGAAAAGAGGAGATTTTAGCTTACCTCAAGCCCTTTAGGTGCCCGATCATCAGAACTTACTACTTGCTCCACAACGACCCTTTGAGTGCGGAGAAGCTCGTTTTCTGACTCCAAGTCCTTGATCTTGTTCTTGAGTCTGATTAAGATGGAAAACCAACTCCATTTGAATTTTATATAATAAAACGTTATTATCTCTGTGAGGTAACTCAAAACTAATAGTTTTTCATGGATATTGTTCCATTCTTGTGGAAAGAAGTCCAGGTAAGTATTCTTGAAGCAATTATATCTTGTAAAGCTTACACAAACAGTGTAAATTGTTTCTCTGAGTTTATGTTCATATTTTTATGTTCAAGTTAAATTATCGATCATGCAATATGAATCTGTTTTGTTGAACTGTCAACGTAAATATAAGTTTACCATCTGTCTTCTAATTTAAGGATAGAAACTATCTTCTCTATCTTTTCTTGGAGCCTAGTCGCAACTTTTTAGATTGCATAGGCTGTTCCAAGATGTGTATACTTACATATCCATTTCCTCAGTAAGGGTCTCATTTGTAGATGCTACTAAAGCCTGCTGGCGGAGAACCCGATTCTCAGATTCAAGGTTGGATAGATTCAGTTGTAATCTGAAAATAAATATTAAGAAGAGCAAGTAAGACAATCAGTTTCATACTAATTCAACTTTTGTTGATTTTCAAGCTTCGGCCACTACAACATACTACACAGAAGTAAAAGAACTACCTTTCTATTGACTCTTGGAGCTCCGAAACTCTTAGCTGGGATTCTTCTGCCTCTTTACGTGTGGCCTGGCATTCTTTTTCAACTTCATTGTAGCTGTGTTCAAAGTCTTCTACTCTCTTCTTGAGCTCTCTGATTTCTTCCTGAATATATGACAGGTAAATTGCTTCAGATGTGGTGCTGTCAGAAACCCACTAATTTATGATGTATATGTATTCTGCTGTGGAAACTGGAGTGAGTAGATTTTACTGTTTTTTATTATGTAATTTTTGTTATTTTTAAGTCTAGATAATCTTCATACCTTAAACAAAAGTTTATCTTCTTTCTTTTTATTGACTACATGTTGTTGTAGTTTATCATCTCACTTGACTTCTTATTTCGGAAACCAACTTCAAAGGTTTTTTGGAATGTAACGATGCTATACCAATTACTGCAAATGAACAGAATTATGTTTCCTTATTTTACCTCGAGTTTGCTGTTTTCCTCTGTCAGTTTCTCCACTTTAGTGTTGTCAATCACTGGTACCTCCTTGATAACTGGAGGAGCTTGTTCAATGGCTATCTTTGCTGCTTCTTTCTCATGAATGATTGCATCATGGGCTTTGTCTAGTTGTGTTTGCATGTCTTGTAAGGCTTTTTGCAATTTTGAAATTTCTTGCCCCTTTGCTTCTTCAAGATCAATCTGGAGAAACACATTGTTTTCATTCTTACGGTTACTATGTCATAAAAACATGTACTATTAACTGATAGCATAAGAAAACTCTAATTTCAGAAAATCTACATTTCTTCACAAGTGATAATTCTCTCTCATTCCTTTGTGTTAGCACAAGCCAGAGTTATACTTCCATGCATTAATATAAGTATATTCTCGCTGACTATGAAGCACAAATGATCTTTTCTTTCGACTTCACTATGTGTGCCTCCCCAGAGAGTCCCCAACTCTATAACATTTGGTCTCAAAATTTTGTCGAGTTTCAGGCAACTATAATAAAGGCAGTGCTCTATAGAACCCCACCAGAGCACTTTCAACTGTTATGCTGTTTCTGTTTAGAGCAAAGCAAATTGGTTGTACATACCCTCAAGTGTTTTTCAAAATCTAATCTCCATGTTAACTCCTCAACACGTTTTTCCAGTTTGTCCTTTGCTTCTCTAAGTGCCCCAGTATCTCTTGCAGCCTGCAATTGGAGAAAATTCTCAATGGCAGTTAGCATATGCCAGATATACAGACACTTCAATGAATTTGAATTAGCAATAATGCCAATCTTTTCACTAAACGAGAAACACCCACCATCCTCAATTTCCGAAGCTCCTTCCTCGCTAACCTGCTTCTCCAGAGACATTGAAGTGAAAGAGTTGCTTTTTTCTTCTGTTTGTAAGTTGAGAAGGCATGGAATCCTCTCCATTGAGTCTGCAGAAAAAAGACAAAGTAAGAAAATAAGGTGATATTATCTTTTATAATAGTCTTACAATCGAATCTGGGGTAATAAGGTTGGTCTTAACTTCTGATTTTCTTTATATTAGTCCGGAATTTATTTCGGGAAGGTTAATTCCAGGAAGCAAATACTGACAGTACAAAAGATATTTGGACCCTCTTTAGATGTGGTTTTCTTATTCAGTTTACCTCGAAATAAGTTTTGTCAGCCGTATAAACTTAGGATGCAAATTCACTTTTGTGGTGCAAACTAATTACCTGAACTATTTTAGCTGCTTTATTTCTCCTCCTCTGCCTATATTCATTTCGTGCTGCCATAGCTCTCATCCCTGTTTGAATGACTACGGCTGCTGCCTGTAATTCCTTGTATGATTTTCTTGCTGAATGAGAACGCACATGTTTCTGTATGCGGATTGAAGCAGCTTCCCTTTTCATTTGTTCATAAAGCACTCTGGCAAGTTGTGCTGTGTAGGTAGAACAGGGAAGTTTTCTCAAAGTCCCGATCAGAACACCATATAAAAGATGGGAAAACTAATGGAGGATTTTGTAGATTAACATGTAAGATTAAATATTTAAAAAAAAGTAGTTGGAACCCTACTTTAGGGAAGCTTCAGAATATACCAATACTAGAATATGTAAAATCAGTATGTATGCAAAAATACAATTTCAGTGTTCAAATATTATGCTGACACTTCTGATTTTTGCCATAAATCGGTGGTCATTGTTGTATGATTGGGGTACACAATTACCTCTCCAAAGTTTCTGGAAATGAATTGTAGCTTTCTTAAGGGCTATGAACTCCTTTCGGGTAAGATATGTTAGAATTTGTCTCTGAATGCGCCTTGCAGCATTAGCTAGAACTTCAGCTCTTCTGGCATCCAATTCAGCCATCTGCCCAGCTCTGAGAAAAACTTTGGTTTTCCCAATCTGATAAAGTACATAGAAGACTCTTTGGCATACACAAATCCATGGAAAAAGATGCAATTTTATGTCCGGTTGTATGGAACTAGTTTATTTCTTTTTTTAGATAAGAAGTTTGGCAAAGTCTAGATTTAATACCTGATAACCCTTTAAGCCCATTCTATCACAAATTGCAATGCATGCTGACTTCTCATCACATCTGCTTCAATGTAAGGGGTTAGCTTGTGATATATCAGTATGTGGATGCTATTCATGGGCATGCAATAACGGTTCATGAATCTAAAGAAGTACGTTTCATGCAAATATGGTACTGACTACTACTAGTGTATAATATATTTCTCATGAAACTTTAGCTCATTTTGCATTTTGCTCATCACCGCTCCCGGCCTTAAACTTTCAGTATTTGTTTCTTCCTGAAAATGACTTAAGATGTGAAACCAAGTTGCAACAGATTGTGATATATACCCGTCAAGAACATCTGGAGCTAATGTTCCAAAACGGTCAAGGAACTCATCAAACGTTCTTTTTGTTGGATATCCTGCACAACTTATTCTGATCGCCTCTAAGACACCCTGTAAAAGTTTCACAAAAGGTTTGTTAGAGAGAGAGAGAGAGAGAGAGAGAGAGAGAGAGAGAGAGAGAGAGAGAGAGAGAGAGAGAGAGAACTATAAAGAAACACATGTTTTTGAGTAAAAAATGAAAGAACCAAAAAGGATTTGGAGGAGTTTAACTTACACCACATCTTAATTGGTTTAATACATTCGTGTTCTCAAATATTCCTGGCTTTAGAACTGTATTGGGCTTTACACATCTGATGTAATGTGGCTCTGTAGTGTTCAAGGTCTCCATTAAAGACTGCAGTTGTTGCTGTATATTGAAGTTCCATTTGAAAATAAATCAGGTTCATTGGATTTACTGAAGTAAATATACTTGAATCTGTCCTGTTTATAGACTAACCTTAAACCGTGTGCCGATGGATGAGAACTTGGACTGCTTGGATGATTCTTCAGGCAATGGAGGGAAGAGGTTTGCAACAAAAGAGCACTTTGAGTCCGTGAGAAGAGCTTGAAATTCTGCTATCACATAGTCCTTGTTTTTGTCAAGGAACTGATCTGCTTGGTAAGTAACCTGTTTGATCAAAGAATTAAGATGACCAGAATTCTTTCACTGACAAAAATTGAATGGCCAAATATCTCAATCCAACATACATCACCAGCATAATGATTGATTGTAAAGTCAGTACGAGCAAGTTTTGGCTTGCTAAACCGTTTATGAGCTTTGTATGTCTGGTACATCTTTTGGGCAAATGTCTCATGAGTTGATTTTGGGAACATACTGTGCAAGAAAAAGATTGAGTTATATCTTCTCCTTCAATCATTCTTCATAATTCAAGAAAAGACATTATACACTGTGTTTTGAGAATTTAATGACTTTGTCTAGCAAATTATCCTACTTCCACAGGTAGTTATTGCATTGAAAAGAGGAAGTTTGCATACCAAGCTTCATCAAGAAGAGCAATAATGCCTCCAGGTTTCTGCAAATTTGATGCATGGTTATATGAAGATTTGCTTGTTGAATTAAAATAAAGACAAAAATGTCCACTCAGAATGAAGGTACCTTCTCAATAAGATCTAAAACATCTTGGTTATCTACAAACTCCACATAACTCCAGTTGATTTCTTCTGCCGTATAATCATCTTGTTCCATCTTGAAGACGTGCTGTAAATCCAGAGTTTCTATTCAATATTCTACTTTATTTTAAATGGAAGTGAAAAATGAAGGCACTGAAGAGTGAATAAAGGTTCTCATACTTTACCTGGTTAAAATGCTGCTGCAACTTCTCATTTGTTAGGTTGATGCAGAATTGCTCAAAACTGCGGTAAAGCATTAAAAGAGCTGTTAAGTAGGTAAAGATTTAATATACTGAAAAGTTGAGAAAACAATTATCCAAACCTGTTGATTTTGAAGCTCTCAAAGCCATATATATCAAGGACACCAATTATGCTTTTTGCATCAGGATCCTGTCCAATTGAACTGTTTATCTTGTCCACAAGCCTGCCATATAGAAGCTGTCAAAAGGATTTCATTTGAATGTTGTTTTTCTGTGTAGCTGAATCTAGAGTTATGCTGGACAATGCTAATTTAATCAAGAAATAGAATTTTCGAATGTCTTTTTGGACTCTGTAGCAAGCAGCCATCATTCTTCTAGAGATTGGGTATCTGCATGTCAACAGGACATGAAGCACTACTATGGTTGGTTTCAAAATGTGAGTAAAATAGGAAACCAGGCTTGAAACATATATAACATCATTCAATCTCAATAGGAAATTTCAGCTAGAAAAATTCTCCATTATCTTCAAGTCCTGTCTGATCGCTCTTATACACGTTGAATCTCTTCTATTCTTTATGAGAAGCCCCATCCAGTTATTAGTTCATACTTTATAATCAGAATTATAGTGACAAGAGAATTTGAGAATTTTGGTATAATTATGCATCATTTGTGGCTTTGTGTGATCATCTAGAGCTTCATTAGGAAGAAGTTGCGACATACATAAAGTCAGATTCCTGTGCAGTAAATGTTTTTGCCTATGGTTCCAGGTTATTCCATATTTCTTTCACAATGCACAAGTAAATCTTGCTCCCTGTTTGTTAATGCTGTTTCCAATTGTTTGCGGTCGAGAAAGTACTTTTTTTCTTTGTTAATATTAAGATAACACCCACAGTTTTGCAGCCACGGAGAGGCTTAGTCTTGGAGCCACATTCTATATATTGCTTACCATCCACAGTCTTGCAGCCAGGGAGAGGCTTAGTCTTGGAGCTACATTCTATATACTGCTTACCAGTCAAACAATCTGGAGTATACGGTCTTTGCCAGGGCATCCCTGCTCGTGGTTGCAGCTGCTGGATCCAGTAGTTTTGTGATGTTTCCATCAGGAGTTACAATGACACGTTTACAAAGTGAGTCTTCTAGTGCCTTCTCATCACACCTGTGCACATGTTTATTAGTTCATAGTATAAGCGCCTTGAGTTCATAGTTGAGGTAAATCTAACGTGTATCCTCTTACTTGAATAGCTCTGCAGCTGTCTTCAGATGAAAAAGTGACTTCTCATCTTTTAGTTTGGAGGAATCAACTTCCTTTCCTTTCACAAAGTTGATGTTTCCGAGATGGAGTATTGCAGCTACGACACGAAATATAGCTTCCTACAGAAATGATGAGTACAGGTTTTAGTATATTCTTGGTGCATAATGGGATTTTCCAAATTGCTTCTATTTTCTGGCACACACCTGCTCCTCCTGACCTATTCCAACGACATCCATAGCATTTCTGGTTTCAAGATACTCTCTTGCATCGTCAACATTTGCAACTTCGTAACAGTTACTTTGGTTTAGATAATGAAATGTTCTTGGATTTCCAAGTTTGTATCTTTTTACATCCTGTAAAAGATTCCATAGATCATCTAGGTGGCAGCTCAATATCATCTGTAAAGAGTTTGCAAAGGAGCTGTCCCATGGAACTCACCTCTGGTGGTGCAGCACAAAGCATGTAAAAACAATGGTAATTTCTCTCTGGGTCTGAGACTTGGCAAACACGTGACCTTTCAAGAAGATATGTCCTAACTGCAGCCCCAGAAATCTTCCCATGCTTATCAAATTGAATTTCAACAAATTTACCAAAGCGACTGGTGCAACAACTCAGTCATGTCAATTTCTTGTAGAGGGAAAATATGAAGAGCAAAATAGATATGGTAGTGATAAATCTTTGATGTCAGTTTTTAGTTTACCTGGAATTGTTGTTCTTCACAGTCTTCGCATTCCCAAATGCTTCTAAAACTGGGTTGGACTGAAAAAGTAGAAATATGAATTTGCATTTTAAACTAGCAGATCATTTGAGTATAACAGTAAAGAGCAATTATTTCCCACCTCCAAAACTTGTTGCTCGACTGTTCTTCCTTCAGTGCCAGACCTTCCACCCATAAACGCGAGATATCTCATTAACATTTTCGTTGTCTCAGTTTTACCAGCACCACTCTCTCCACTGACCAAGATAGATTGGTTGCCGTGCTCATTTATCAACGCCCTGTCAAACTTGTTAAATTAGGCAAGTTATTCATTTCTTGCGTGGCATAACCAAATAATTTCAGTTGCACTTCTCATTTACCTATAACAGGCATCTGCCACTGCAAAAAGATGTGGACTTAGCTCTCCAAATGGGGCTCCCTTGTATTGCTGCATCATATGGATATCATACAGATGTGGAAGTCTTCGAAATGGATTCACCGCAATTAGGATATTCCCAGTGTAAGTCTGCGAAATTGTGGATATTTTTACATCAATAAGACTTGTTTTCTGTAGGTAATCTTTGTGAAGTTCACCGTCGACTGAAAAGTATTGACTTACATATATCTCATTGAGAGAATACCGACAAGAAAGGTTATACAGAACGCCAGGCTCATGGAGGTAAGCTAACTTGGTCATGTCATCAACCCCAGCTGGTGGTGCTTCGGTATCCTTTGGGTATATGCTAGAAATAGAAGCAACTGTCTGAAGCAGAAATTAGTTCAATGTCTTGTTACAAATAGATTTTCATTGTTCACATGTTGAAAACTTCAGTTTGTAGAAATTATGATTATTGCATCCTAAAAATGTCAACAGAACATATTCATATATCTTCATGGCAGAGTACCTATCTTGAAAATCAATAATAGTTCTGCTTAAGGCAAAAGGAAAAGCTGCATAAGCTGTCCTACAGGTATGAATCCTCAATTAGATTGTTTTCCAAGAATGTGTGACAGGAGATGGGGAAAAAGTCTTTTGTTGTTTTACATCTGGTTGATTATATTGAACTATTGCATTCCTATTTATTCCATGACCAATTCCATTTTCTTGGGAACTTCTATTCCAGGTTGTATGTGTTTCAATTAGCTTATAAAAGCTAATAAGGTCCTTATTTTCATATAATATGCAGCATAACTTTGATGTTATACCACATCTTCTTTTGACAATAATATTGTTCAGACAGCTTTTTTTTTTTGCAATCATAGTATATTCTCTGAAAGATGCTATCAATATCAGATTTCTGCGGAGCACTGAACTTATTTATTAGAATTAGACTTCTTACCGTCTTCCCATTAGTTGTGACTATTGTGGCATTTGAGCCTTTGATTTCTGTAACTTCTCCATCAATCCAGGCAACATCAGGATCCTCAACCCACACCTGGGATCCAACTATGATGTTTACAGGAGTTCCCTGAATCACAAAAGATTATACAAAGGTTAACAATTGATAAATCCTTCATCAATTGAAACATAACAATATAAACTATTTATCAATATAAACAAGCTTACCATGGCAGTGTTTGAGACTATCTGATCATGGAACTCAAAAGAGGATTGTTATAAGAGACGGATGAATTGATATAGAGGGAGAAGAGGAAAGAGAAATGAATTTCAGGGAGAATGTGGTGCTCTTAAGGGCATGATGAATAGATGAATATAGAAACAGGAAAAAGTAGTAATAAAAAAAGTGAAAAAAGAATGTTTCAAAGCAGGCTAAAAGCACAAGTAATGAAGATGGTGGTAACTCAAAAGCAAAAGGCAGAGTAATCACCCCTTCACCACCACCATACCCCACCTCCTGTCACCTTTTATTCTTCCAAGTCCACATAGGATGCTGACTTGGCACCCATACAACTTTGAGATACAGAAACTTCTGCTACTTTTGGGTTGGCTATTTGTGTAAATACATTGCTTAAATATAAAGGAAAAATCATTTTCTACTTAATAATATAGTTCTTTGTTTTTATTTTATGATATTTTCTCCATCTATGACTTGAGCTATGCAGTGAAGGGCCAGGGTGTTGCTCATGATGCTGTGCATTACCAAAAGCACTGTTGTGTTGGACCAGGTCTGATTAATGTATACAACTATAGTTAATATATGACTGAAGGTGGTTTCTTTTTGCATAATTGCTGGCTTTACTTTCTCTTAAATCAATGGGGGTTTAAAGATGATTAGATCTAAATTCACTACAGAAATGCCCCACTTAATGCCTTTACTACCCCATCTTACTACTTTCACCTATTTCTATTCTTTAATTGTTTCCAGGTTAACTTTTTTACCACCTGGGATCTCTGTCAAATTCAGCAGCAGGCAGGTGTTACTATGTTAAATAGCTTTCAAGATTCTCAGAGCTTCTTTGCATTTCCACATCTCTGATGTCTTTTTCCATTTTTTCTACTTTTGATTTCAAGATTTTCCAAAAGTTTCAGCTTTACAACACTGGCATTCAAGTCTTTTCACTCATTTTGGCTTTTATAATAGGGGATTGGCAAAATCTTGAAATACTAGACAATCGATCATACTGAAAGGGGTCAACGAGGGATCAAAAAGGTAAAGCATGGGGATTGTAGTTGTATAAAAAGAGATGTACAGAAGCTAAAAAGCTAGCTCCCACTGGATCACCTTGAAAACTATAGTTCCAAATATTACTCATTTTGGTAAATTTACCCTTACTCCATTCCCAAGAAACATCCTCTCTGCTTCTACGCTTCTACAAGGCAGTGATAAGGTCTACCTATATTTCTATCCCAGACTTCCACTTATTAAATTTCACTGAATATATTATTATAGCAGTAGTCTTACTGCTCCAATTAATGGAGCTTAGACAAAATACTCTTACGATAAAGACTAATAATTATTATTGTACCAAAACCATAGAAGACAGAGTTTATGGGGTATGAGGTGGGTGGGGGGTCCCTCATATTTTGCCTTATTCACCAATATTTTGGAGTGACTAGTCATAGGAGGGGGCTAAAGATTATGAATTGGAAATCTATTTCCATTCATTTAGGGCGGTGGGGATGGAGATTTGTTGAGCCCTTTCACATGGGAGAAAAGGTTGTCATGTTGGGTCCCTTCTTAGCTTTTCCAACTAAGCTTTTCTTCATTCCCTCTATTTCTTTATTTATATTAATGCAGAGCAGAAAAAGTGGAATATTTTGTTAAAGAGTTGGCATTAGTACTTTTCGTAATCCTTTAATTAGTGAAATGATTTTGTATTAAATTGACTATTAAAGTATATTACTAGGGTGTGCTGTGGTTTTTATTGTAATATTTATTTTTAAAATCGATTTTTCATATTACGTGATAATATGTGTTCCTTACAATAATATTTCATTACCTTATTTCAATTATGAATGCATAACATTATGTAAAGAGATGGAGAATAATACAATCTATCCAAATGTTGAAACTATTTATGACATGATAATATAGCATAAAATAATATATTATGAAATAGTATGTCACAATTATCCAAAAAAACATTTATAATAGTGAAAAAATTGTTTAAATAAAGGACATCGATAAGAAGTACTGATGCTCATGTTAGAAGGTGCGAGAGGTTGGAGTTAGGGGTTACACGGAGGGATAGAGGTAGACTGAAGAAGTATTGGGGGAGGGGATGTGATTAGATAAGATATGGTGAAACTTCATCTCACCGAGGACATGACCTTAGATAGAAAAGAGTGAAGGTCGCGCATTAGGATAGAAGGATAATAGGCTAGTAAGGGTAAGTTGATGTCTAGTTGCTCGTGTCTTTATATCTGATGGGGGCATTATCCGTCTTATATTTGTTACTTTTATCATATTTATATGCTATTATTTGTTTTTCATTATTAGTCGTTTGTCTTTTTTTTTTTTACTTTTCTCTTTTTTTAATATCTAGTATATTTTGTTTACGAGGCTTGATTTTTGAAACGATGATTTTTTAAAAATATCTTGTTTATCTCTATAAGATAATTGTAAGACGTGCATATATTTTACCTTGTCAGACTTCATTATATATGTTGTTGATATTGAGAAGTTTGATTGTAATGGAAAAACTAGAATGCTTATGGAATCTTTGCCGCCCAATGGACGGTGCCTAATTGGTAGGCTTTCCACTTTTCGCTTCTTTCTAATTATTCGCATAACACAAAATATTAATCGCATAACACGAAATATTATACGTGTAGTTTTGATTTTTCACTCCCATATATTGTTACACATCTTTTTAACGATTAATAGATCTATAGGATTGAATAAATAAATATGAAGAAAATTTTAAAGTTTTCCTGTGTTTTACTTAAAATTTATACTTTTTTCGTTTTATATTAAGTGAATTGTTGAATCATTTTACACATATTAAAAAGAAGAAATAAAGATAAAATTTAATCATGTTTTTTCCTTTTTATCCTTTTCAAACTTTACATACTCATTTAATGCATTGTTTATTTCTTATACAAAACTCAACATTAGAAACTTAATTAATGAAGGATAACAACAACAACAACAACAACATACCCCAGAGCCTTAAAAGGCTCCCGCTCATTGCAGGGTGAGGGGGGGTCGGATGTACGCAGCCTAACTCTTATGTTTAAAAACATAAAACGACTGTTTCCAGATGACCCATGAGGAGCGTCGAAAGTTGCATTGACTAACTGCTACT
>JAABOM020000001.1:22262217-22279389 GCA_011800125.2 Solanum clarkiae
TACTAGCCTAATTCTAAGGAACTAAATATCTACAAGATATATTTATTTCAAAAATAACTACACGATATATTTAACAGACTGCACATAGTTAGTTAGTTGGTTAATTGTCTAATCTGTTAATAATTAGTTAGATTAGTTAAATAGTTTGTTAGAGGTTGTTACAAGTTAGTTAGGAGGTTATTGTGACATGTGATCATAAGAAGAGTGTGATCATTCGTGTATATATGTATCACTTTTGTGATAGATTAGAAACTAATGAAAAAAGGATACTACTTCTCTCATTTCAAGTTTTCTCTTCTCTGCAATGCAACCTCCATTAATGGAGGTAATTGACTAGAATCAATAGATTTTCTCCAAGTATCAGAGCCATGATGCAATAAACTGCCGTGGTTATGATGGTTAGAGTATTTCTTTCCCTCTGTTATGTTTCCTCTTTGAAGGAGTTGTAGTTCATCCCTCTGATTTCTGGCTGTTGTCTTCAACAAGTTTTTTTGTGTGCGATTTTCTTTTACTGGATTCTTCTGTTCTTCCAGCGTTGAGCAGGCTTATTTTTTACCAATTTCATCCTTAGAATCTGATTTGTTTTTCTCTCAGACATAGAATTTTGTTGATCTTTCTCATAAATGGTTGATATTCATGCTAACAACACTCCAACTAGTTCAAACACTACATCTGCAACCAGAGTGGATATCACAGGTCCCTTGTATTTGCATCCTACTGAGAATGCAAGTTCAACTCTACTTCCTACAGTGTTCGATGGATCAGGATATAGATCCTGGAGAAGAGTTGTTCTTAAAGGCTTATCAATGAAAAACAAAATAGGATTCATAAATGAAAAAGTTGTGAAACCAGTTGCAGAAGATCCAAGTTTTGCCCAATGGGAGAGGTACGATGATATGGTGACATCCTAGATTTTGAACTCACTTTCACCCAAATTGAGGGATAGCTTACCGTATGTGAACAATGTAGAAGAGCTTTGGAAGGAGTTGGAGGACAGATATGATCAAACAAGTGGTTGTAAGTTGTACCAACTCCAAAAGGAGATAAATGACCTAGTGCGTGGAAGCTTGGATATCATTGGATATTACACCAGGATGAAGAAACTGTGGGAGGAAATGAACACTATGGATATGGGATCTCAATGCACTTGCACATGCACTTGTGGTGGAAAGACAGAGATGTATAAGGCTGAGCAAGATAAAAGGTTTATACACTTCCTGATGGGACTAAATGAAGTATATACTGGCGTAAGAGGTAACATACTGATGATGAGCATTCTGCGTAGCATGGCACAAGCTTTTGCCATTTTGTTACAAGAGGAGAAACAAAGAGAACTGAAGCCTCACAATCACAGTGTCTTAGAATCCACATCCTTGAATACATCTGTTATGAATCAGAAGCAGTGGAGGATCTAGAGGGTTCAAGACAAATTACAATTCTTACAAGGGAAGTACTAGTAATTCAGGAAGCCAAACTGGTGTCGTCAACAACAACTCCTTCAGAGGAAGTTCTGGATCTGGAAGGTCAAACTTGTTCTATGATTTTTACAAGAGAACTGGTCTCACTAAGGATAGGTGCTACAAGTTACATGGATATCCACCAGGGTCAAGGTCTCTAAGGGGAAAGGGTTCAGCATCTGTTGCACATGTACATAATTCTGAGATTGAAGGGAAACAATGTGAGAGAGATTCTGATGTTAAAGGACAAATGCCAGTTAATCTAACCAAAGACCAATATGAATAGCTGTTGAATCTTCTAGGGTCTCTACATGTGGGAAATGGAGCTGATAACACAAAAAACATGATGAATGGAGCTGTGAACCTGGCAGGTATACTTGCTTGCTATTCTTCAATCACTGAAATAGGTGATCTATCATGTAAATGTGCTAAACTAAGTGTTGGTTCTTAGATCATAGACTCAGAAGCATCACATCACATGACCTATAACAAAGACAAGCTCAAGAACATTAGAAACCTTCCTTATTTCTTTTTAGTTTCCTTACCAAATGGATACAAAGTTAAAGTTACACAGATTGGGGATGCATGTTTGAATCTAGTTTTGACTTTATGCAGAGTGTTGTATATACCCAGCTTCAAGTTTAATTTGATATCAGTCCACTGTTTGGCAGTACAACTCAGAGGGATAGTCAGTTTTGACAGCTTATCTTGTCGTCTATTGCAGGGCCCTTCTCTGAAGAGCCCTCTAGAGCTTGGTAGAGCTAAAAATGGACTATACTACTTGTGCCTCAAATGCCACAACTGTTCTTCATTTTCAAATGGTAATGTTGCATCTCATGTAGCTGACTATCTTCCTTTTCTTTAAGATTGTCTGTTTGTTCATTCCAAGTCCTTGTCTGTCTCATCTTCTATCAAGTGTAACAAAGATCTAGATTCATTTTCTGTTGTAATGAACTCTCAAGCTTGTAATAAGGACACTTATGATCTAGATAGGAATATGTCTCTGAGTTTATCTTCTATTGTAATAAATTCTCAACCTTGTAATAAAGGTACTTGTGCTATAAATGATTTTGATTCTCTTAACGTCAACTCTACTTTTAACAACGAACTCTATGGCATGCTAGATTGGGACATATACCTTTTTTAAAAATGAAAGGGACCTCAGCTATACCTGTAAAGTTTTCCACCAGACAACCCTTCACTTGTACCATATGCCCCATCCAAAACCAACAAAACTTTTGAACTGCTATATGTTGATATGTGGGGACCTTACCATATACCCACTCATGATGATTATCACTATTTCCTAACCATGGTTGATGACTATAGCAGATCAACTTGGACACAATTACTCAGATATAAGAGCAGTGCACTTCAAACATTGAAAGCTTTTGCCTCACTCATAGAAAACCAGTTCCAAACTAATCTGAAAACCATTAGGACTGACAATGGACTGGAATTCACAAGTGGTGAAACAACTAAGTTTTTTCAAGAAAAAGGAATTGTACATCAAAGATCATGTCCATACACACTACAACAAAATGGTGCAGTAGAGAGAAAGCACAAATATCTCCTAGAAACAGCAAGAGCCCTTCTTTTCCATTCAAAGTTACCTATGAGATATTGGGGTGACTGTGTTTTGACAGCCACTTACATCATAAATAGATTACCTACAACAGTCCTTCAAAACAAATCACCCTATGAACTCTTGTACCAAATAAAACCTACATACTCACACCTCAGAAGCTTTGTTTGTCTATGCTTTCCTACCACTCTAAAGACTCACAAAGACAAGTTTGAACCAAGATCAGCACCCCACATCTTTGTTGGATACCTATTCAATACAAAGGGATACAAGGTGCTGGATCTGGTTACCAAAAGAGTTCATGTTTCTAGAGATGTATTGTTCCATGAGAATGTGTTTCCTTTTGCTTATGTTCCAGTTGGTTCTGATTTTAATTCAGTTTTGAATTCACTTAGTCCAAGCTGTCATAGTCTGAGTCATGTAGTTAACACAAACAACATCCTTGATTTAATGATCTATTGGATGAAAACATGCATCATGAACCTACAAATGTCCTAGAAAACACTAATACCAATCCACCCACAACTATCCCAGAATTAGACCAACTACCTACAAACAATGCCAATCATGCATCTAAAAGAACAGCCAGAACTCTTCACACTCCTAAGTATCTAAAAGAATACAATTATACATTACCTAAGCTTCAATCCATTACCAACAACTAGTACTCCCAGAACAGAAACAATACCTGAAACTTCTACCACACAACACTCATTGAGCTGCCTTGTGTCTAATCATAGCCATGTATGCTTCACAAGTCTATGTTATGCTAGCCAACAACTAGTAAAAGTCATTGCACATGAATGTGAGCCTTCTTCATATGAAGAATCAATCTTGAATCCTGCCTGGTAGATGGCAATAGCTTAGGAGTTTGAGTCATTGTATGCAGATGATACATGGGAATTAGTTCCATTACCCAAGGGAAAGAACACTGTTGGATACAAATAGGTGTATAAAATCAAGCATAAGGCAGATGGAAGTGTGGAAAGGTTCAAGGCTAGATTAGTGGTAAAGGGATACACTCAACAGGCTGGTGTGGATTACACAGAGACCTTATCACCAGTGGTAAAGATGATTGCTGTAAGAACATTAGTTTCTTTAGCTGTGAAGAAAGGCTGGAGTCTATATCAACTAGATATGAACAATGTTTTCCTACATGGTGATCTAAATGAGGATGTATATATGCCACTGCCACAAGGTTTTGTGGTGGACAACAAAAACATGGTTTGTAAGCTGAAAAATTCATTGTATGGCCTAAAACAGGCTAGCAAACAATGGTATGAGATGCTGGCCAGTAGTCTTTGAGTGAGTGATTATCCACTGTTTTATAAGAAAGGAGCAGGAACTCTTGTGTTTGTTATTGTATATATGGATGATGTAGTCCTAACTGGTACTGATCCAGAAGAGATCACTTCTTTAAAGGCATACCTTCACAATCAATTTAAAATAAAAGACCTTGGAAGGCTACACTATTTTTTGGGACTAGAGATGTTGTACATAAAGGATGGAATTCTCATTTCACAGAGAAAGTTCACAACAGACCTCTTAAAATAGTATGATGCTATGAACTATAGACCAACTACAACACCACTTAATGCAAAAGAAAAATTGAAGGCCACAGAGGGTAATCTACTTTCAAATCCTGCTCACTACAGAAGATTAATTGGGAAACTTAACTTCCTTACAAACACAAGGATGGACATAGCATACAGTGTCCAACAACTTAGCCAGTTCATGCAAGTCCTTAGGGAACCACATTTGAGAGCAGCTTACCATGTTCTTAGGTATCTGAAGCAAGATCCTACACTGGGAATTTTCATCTCTAACAGACCTGACCTTACTGTTAGTGCCTATTGTGATTCAGATTGGACTGCTTGCCCTGACTCAAGGAAGTCAATAAGTGGATATCTAGTCCTTATGGGTGACAGTCTTATTAGCTGGAAGTCTAAGAAGCAAGCTACAATATCACTTTCATTTGTTGAGGCATAGTATAGAGCAATCAGACAAGTCGTGGAAGAGCTAACATGGCTAGAAAGATTATTGAGTGAATTGCAATCTGCCTATTCAAGTCTTTTGTGATAGTCAGGCAACAATTCACATTGCCAATAATCCAGTCTTTCATGAATGAACGAAACATATCGAGATGGATTACCATTTTGTTCGAGACAAGATATAAAAAGGACTAATATTACTGCATCATGTGTCCACAGAATCACAACTTGCATACATCTTCACTAAGGCTTTGACAGGTGTAAAACACATTGCTATCCTAGATTAGTTGTTTGTGACTAACTCACCTACAACTTGAGGGGGGGGGGTGGGGTGATGAGATTATATATGAATATATGTAGTTAGAGGATGGCTAGTTGACTGCACATAATTAGTTAGTTAGTTAATTGACTAATCTGTTAATAGTTAGTTAGATTAGTTAAATAGTTTGTTAGAAGTTGTTACAAGTTACTTAGGAGGTTATTGTAACATGTGATCATGAGAAGAGTGCGATCCTTCATGTATATATGTATCACTTTTGTGATAGATTAGAAACTAATGAAAAAAGGATACTACTTCTCCCATTTCAAGTTTTCTCTTCTCTACAATGCAGCCTCCATTAATGGAGGTAATCGACTAGAATCAATAGATTTTCTCAGATATTTTAATATATATCAATTGTTGAATATCTTTGATACAAAAATCACTCATTCATGTTATAAAAAGTATGAACACTCTTGATGAAAATACTGATTCCGTCACTATGTTGAACGTTGTACTTTCATAAGTTGGGCCTTCATCTAATTTCTATTTCATAAATATTTTATTCACCAAATACCTTAGGAATTTATTTAGAAGATTTTTGGTATTTAACTTAAAACGAATGATAGGATTAATCAAGAAACATGAATCTAGTGTACCACAATTATATGGGGCCAATATTATTCCTTTTTTTTTCCCCCGAAGATGAAATACGGTTCAATTATTTTCGACATTTAGGTACACTATTATTTCAGAATAAGAAGTGTGATGATTGTGACTATTTTTTTTTTAAAAAAAAAATCAAATTGGGACGAAATATACATACACTTAAACATGAAGTGAAAGGAAATAAAATACTGTTCATATGAATATAAAGTTAAGAGCTACTGTAACTTTAATTGGATAAAGAATTGAAGAATGAATAATTTAGTTATGGATGGATAGATAATCACCCTCCAAACTTTGTTTTCTTTTGTCAATTACATATTTGAAACAAGTTATCCAAAGATTAACGCGACTTTTAAAATATAAGAATTATATAATCATTGGAGTTTTAAATTTAAACGAATTATCTAGTACTCAGCAATAAATAAAATGATCGGTCCTTTTTATAATGCGAAAATAGTATTGTTGCCCATATTCAACAAATCAAATTTCCACATTCATCGTTTGCTCTTCTGGTTGTTAGGATTTTCTTAAAGACATGGCAAGAAAGTGGAGGTCAATACCAAAACTCCAATAAATGCCATGACTATGACAATTATAAATTCCAGACCAATTAAAATAAGACGATCATCACTTGATCGTGCATTTTTAAGTCAAACAAATGCAACCATTGGTGTGGTAGTTTAGCACCTCATCCCTTAAGTAAGAGGTTAGGGGTTTGATTCCCATCTCTGGTGAATGAAAAAAACTCTATGGCTAATTTGGGAAACCAAAAAAAAAAGTCAAAGAAATGCTATTCTTTAAATTTAAAACATAGTAGCAATTTTGATCATTATTATCAATTTCATATGGTTCATCGTTGAGAAAATCAATCCAAAAGGTAAAATGAATGCTTAATTGTATAGAACAAGTTCGTTGGTTGGTCTTTTTTTACCTCTTTCCTAAAAAGATAGTATTCATTCTCTATATATCACTCCTTTCTTTTTTAATCAGTTCCAAATAGAATGTTATTTATCTATATTTAGTAATTAATTTAATTTTAAATTTTTTATTTTTATTTTTAATAAAATAATTCATAATCATACAAATATCTGTAATTTATTTTAAATCACAAATTTTAAAAGTCTATATTTCATTTCAAACCTAATAAAAAATCATAGCATAAACTAAGAGAGTAACGTTAGAAGTATTCTCTAATGTGTTAAATAAAGGGTAAATTACATAATTAGGCAAAACATATGAAATGTATTTACATTATAGCACTGTAATTTGAAAAAATTATAATTTTAGCTACAGTTAGAATTTTATTGCTATTTTCTTTCTACTCTCTTCATTTCTCTCACTTCACTCCTCTCTCTCCCCAGTCTCTTATAGATATACAAATATATATGTATATCAGTTGCATAGATGCAATTATTTGATAGATATACATATTTAGTTCAATAGATATATATACAATTTCCCTCTCTCACTTGCCTCTCTCCTCCCGCTCTTGATCTCGCTCACCTCTCATCCTTCTTCCAATCTCCCTTGCCATATATATATATCAGTTACACATTATTTGACAAATATACATATACAACTTAACAAATATATGCAATTCGCCTCTCTTGACTCTCTCGATCTCTCTTTCCTCTCTCGATCTCGTTCGCCTCTCTCCTATAATATGTAACTATAATTTGTAATTTTGACAAACTATAGTATTTTAACTATTTTTTCTTTATTATATTTTAAATATTTGCTCTTTTTAAAAAAAATTCTTAACACAATGACATAATAACTAGAAGTGAAAAACAGTTTTACTTGTCCCTAAAGTGTGTATTCAATAGTACTTCTCTTAGGAAAGTCTAGATTATTTTATGCTGACAATAGCATAATTTTCTTCTCCCTAATTGGAGTCTTGCTTGTCTCTAAAGTGTCTATGCAACAATACTTTCTTCAGAAAGCCTAGAGAATATCATTCCAGTAGTAGCATAAATCTTCATCCCTCCATGCAAAGTCGGCCCCCTTCAAAGGCAGGGCATCAGTGAAGTAATCAGGTTCACGTGAATTTATATATTTTTTAAAAATTTATATATATCAGTGTTATATTTTGTAAAAATATATTTAAATATAGATAAATGTTATATTAGGGTTTACGTGATATTAGAACGAGTTTAATTTAATTTTTTGGGAGCCTTACATTCCTGGATACGAAATTTCTCTTGAGAATCTTGAAGAACTTAGTAAGCCCTAACCCTTCCCTTTTCTCTCTAAGTGCTTTTTTCTGAACAAAGTACGTACATTTGGGAGAAATCATACTTAGAAAACTAATATTAGGATGAAATTAGCTTTAAAACGATGAGATTTTAGTTTGGAGAAGTGGGAAACTCACAGGAATGACCATAATTAAAATTGAAAATCACTCTAGTTTTTCAATACTCACCTAATTTAATAAAGTAAGCTTTGTGAATACGTAGCACCTACCCTAAGTGAACAAAATATTTGTTAAGTATGTAAACTTAACAACATGTAATATTTCACGTCATATTCTAATTTACTCTCTTGACAGAAGGCTATTACATTACAAACCAAACAAATACATTAACTTACGAGTATTCATATAGTGTCGAATAATGTCAAATTATTAATACTTAATAATTATAAAGGATAAAGTAGTAAATGTATACGGGCCTTTGATTTTGAACTTTTACAACTTTGGCTACTGAAATTGACCCCAAAGTTTGACAAAATTACTGCAGTCTGCAGCTTTATTTCTCCGGCTGATTTTATGAGTGCTTTGTTGCTCCATCATACAAGAACTAGACACAATTGCCTGAGCAACAAGCTCTCTGCTTTCAGCATTTACTTCCCCTTCAAATTCTTTGGCACAAACTCAGTCCAATGCAGACAACAGCAGCCAATAAACCGCCCTTTTCAATGCCTGCAAGACCACCCAGAACCAGAAATTTCTGGGTTTCATCAAAAGGGCTTCTCCAATATCACCCAAGACATTGTTGGAAGGGCAGTTCATGCAGTTTGCCAAAAGGAAGAACCCCATTTGAGTATTTTCCATTACAACACTTTGATCAATATGTACTCGAAATTTGGAAGAACAGAAGCTGCTCGCCATGTGTTTGATAGTATGCCTGACAGAAATTTGGCATCTTGGAATAATATGGTATCTGGTTATGTCAAGATGGGTCTTTACTGGGATGCTGCAGTTCTTTTTGTTGAAATGTGGGGTTGTGGAATTCAACCAAATGGGTATTTTATAGCTAGTTTATTGACTGCATTCAGTAAATTGGAAAATATGGTTTTGGAAGGATTTCAAATTCATGGATTGGTTTTGAAATGTGGTTTATTGAATGATGTTTTTGTGGGAACTTCCTTTCTCCATTTTTATGGTGTATATGGACTACCTTATAGTGCCAAAACATTGTTTGAGGAAATGCCTGAGAGAAATGTTGTTACTTGGACTTCCTTGATGGTTGCATATTCCGATAATGGTTACCCGGAGGTGGTAATAAATTTATACCAAAGAATGAGGCATGAGGAGGTGTCTGGTAATCAAAACACACTTACTGCTGTTATTAGTTCTTGCATATCTCTTGATGATGATGTTTTGGGTCATCAAGTGCTTGGTCAGGTTGTAAAGTCTGGATTCCTGGACAATGTTTCTGTATCAAATTCTCTTATTTCAATGTTTGGTAGTTTTGGTTGCATTGAGGATGCCTCTTATATCTTTGAGGGCGTGGTCGACCGTGACACTATATCTTGGAACTCAATTATTTCTGCACTAGTATATAATCAGTTACACGAGAAGGCATTCAACTCGTTTTCTGAAATGCGTCATGATCATGACGATGTCAATTCGACAACACTTTCTTCATTGTTGTCTGTTTGTGGAACTATTGATTGTCTAAACTTAGGCAGAGGTGTTCATGGTTTGTCGTTGAAATTGGGATGGGATTCTAATATTTGTGTGTCAAATACTCTTCTCTCCATGTATTTGGAGGCTTCAAAGGACAAAGATGCCCAAAGTTTATTCTTGGCAATGCCAGCAAAAGATGTGATTTCATGGAACTCCATGATGGCTGGTTATGTTTTAGCAGGCAAGTACCTTAAGGTTTTGGAAGTGTTGGCTGAACTGCTTCGCTTGCAAAGAACAGTTAATTATGTGTCCCTTGCTAGTGCTTTGGCTGCATGTTCAGATGGTCAATTGCTTGATGAAGGCAAAACTATTCATGCTCTCGTAATTGGTCATGGGCTCCATGACAATTTAATAGTTGGCAATGCATTAGTCACCATGTATGGAAAGTGTGGTATGACGTGGGAGGCTAAAATGGTATTTCAAAAAATGCCTGACAGGGAATTAGTCACTTGGAATGCATTGATTGGTGGCTATGCAGATAATAAGGACACACTCGAGGCAGTGAAAACTTTTAAGTCAATGAGAGAGGAAGAGAATTCTCCAAATTACATTACTTTGATTAATGTTCTTGGTTCTTGCTCGTCTGAAACTGATCTTCTGAAGTATGGCATGCCATTGCACGGACATATAATAGTGACTGGTTTTGAGACAAATGAATACATCAAGAACTCTCTCATTACAATGTATGCCGACTGTGGTGATGTTGTTTCGAGTAGTCTTATCTTTAATGCACTACTAAATAAGACAGCAGTGACCTGGAATGCTATGCTTGCCGCTAATGCGCGTGTTGGTCTCTGGGAGGAAGCGTTGAAACTTCTTCTGCAGATGCAAAGGGAAAAACTGGAATTTGACCAATTCAGTCTCTCTGCTGCACTTTCAGCTGCAGCAAACTTGGCATCCTTGGAAGAGGGACAACAGATTCACTGTTTAGCTACTAAACTTGGATTTGACTCAAATTCTTTTGTTGGAAACGCTACGATGGATATGTATGGGAAATGTGGTGAAATGAATGATGTGCTGAAAATACTCCCTGAACCAAATCTGCGTCCAAGATTGTCTTGGAATGTATTAATATCTGTTTTTGCCAGACATGGATTTTTCCAGAAAGCTAGGGATACTTTTGACGATATGGTAAAGCAGGGTTCAAAACCAGACCATGTCACTTTTGTGTCTCTTCTATCAGCCTGTAGTCACGGTGGTCTAGTAGATGAAGGTCTTAAATATTTTGCTGCTATGACTTCTGAATTTGGAGTCCCAGCTGGCGTAGAGCACTGTGTTTGTGTAGTAGACCTTCTTGGAAGATCTGGAAGACTCCCTGAGGCCATAGCTTTTATTGAAGAAATGCCTATGCCACCAAACGACTTTGTTTGGAGAAGCTTATTGGCAGCGTGCAGGATGCACGGGAATACAGAAATAGGAAAGGTAGCAGCTAAAAATCTTCTGAGATCTAACCCATCGGATGACTCAGCGTACGTTCTTTATTCAAATATCTGTGCAACTTCTGGGAGATGGCAGGATGTTCAGAATGTGAGAGCTGAAATGGAATCACATAAAGTGAAAAAGCAGCTTGCTTGCAGTTGGGTCAAGTTAAAGAACCAAATTTGCACCTTTGGAATTGGAGATTTGTCTCACCCGGAGTCAGAGCAAATATACAGGAAATTGACAGAATTGAGAAAAAAGATTCAGGAGGCCGGTTATGTTGCTGATACAAGCTTTGCATTGCATGACACAGATGAAGAACAGAAGGAGCACAATTTATGGATGCATAGTGAAAGACTTGCACTTGCATATGGTTTGATTAGTACCCCTGAAAGTTCAACTGTTCGAATATTTAAGAACCTTAGAGTCTGTGGCGATTGCCACTCAGTTTTCAAGTTCGTAAGCAGCATTATTAGTAGGGAAATCATATTGAGGGATCCTTATCGGTTTCACCACTTTAGTGGTGGCCGATGTTCTTGTGGTGATTACTGGTGATGGTGGGGTTGGTAATTTCTGATAAATTTTAAAGATTTGAGTGGGGTTCTAGACTGGGCACTCTACTTAGCTCTGGGGAAACATGGTCAAATCATCAATACTCAAATGAAACGCTATCAGATCATTGCATGTGAGTCGTGGAAAAGATGGAGTGCTGATACCTCATTTGATGTTACTGAGTTGTTGTATGCAAGTTTTTCCCATGTAAGTAGATTATGACGAAGCCCTTCTTGGCGCTTTAAATAGAAGAATTTTCTTAAATTCAGTTCTGATAAGTTATTCTTTGTGTGTTCAAAGCTTCTTATGCAATCAAGCAAGAAGGTGATACAGAGACCCTTGGTGGAAATACAGGGACTGATCAAAATCTAGTTATGTTTGCAAGGGTGAGCTCGGAAGTAGGAACCCGAGACATAGTAATTGCTATTGTCACATAAAGTAGATTTAGATGACTACTCAGTGGTGTTTGAATTGGCTTTTAAATACTCCCTCTGTCCCATTTTATGTGGCACCTTTTTCTTTTTGGTCCGTCCTAAAAAGAATGTTTATCTTACTCTAATTGGAAACAATTTCGCTTTAAAATTCTCCTTTACTCTTAATGAAATGAATTTCAAACACACAAATTCCTCAGAATGATTTTATACACAAGTTTCAAATGTCTTACTTTTTTTCTTAAATACCGTGTCAAGTTAAAGGATGCCACATAAAATGGGACGGAGAAAGTACTTTTCAAGCTTTAGAAGTATTTGGGTAACACTTTTTTAAAGCTAAAAAAGTCAAAACCAAAAGTAAAATATCTCCGACTTATGACTTTTGACTTTTAATTTATAAGTCACTTTAAAAAAAGTCAATCCAAATACCCCTAAAGTGGAATTTAAGTATTAAACTCTCAAAATTAGTTTTTTCCCCTCCAACATGAAGTAACAGATGACATTTTTCCGCCTTTTGGTTTAGTTTTTATTGAGTAAGCCAACACATGATTAATTGTGAGTTAGTTTTAATAGTTAGTTATGATTGGTTAGTTAGTTGATTAGTTGGTTGAGATTAGGTGAGTTAATCACATGTAGATGAGCCACATAGGAGTTAATGTGGAGAGTTAAATATTGTGTATATATACATACATGTACTCATACATAGAGAATACAATACACAGATTAAAATTTCCCAAAAGTGCTCCTGTTACATTGCTTCTCTCTTTTCCTTTCCCCTTTCTTCTTCTTCACTTTTCTTCCTCCATTTCTCCACTGCTCAGCACAATCACAAACAATTTCAGTTTTCACTTAGGATTTGAATTTTGAATTCTAGGCATTAAAAATTAGTAGTCTTAAATTTGCAATTTATAAATGTTATATTTTAGTTAATTGTTAATACAAATAAAAGGTTTGAACCAAAGTATTAAATTCTGCCCGAATAAAGGATTTGAACTAAAGTACTAAATTTTGCCAACCTCATTTACTCTGCCAAAAAGAGTATTGTTTTTCTTCAGGTGTGTTTGCTTTTCAATATTTCAATTTCTTGTTCTGCCACAGGTTTCGTTTTCAATAAGGGATTAGAATGATCTATTTGAGTGATTCAGTCTTGTCGTGGATCAAACTTAAGCGCATGCTTATAAAAATAGCAACTGAAAAAATGCTTTGACATATTGTAATATAAGAAAGATCATCCATTTAACAAAATGATAGCTTAATTATTAATTATGATACAAATAAGTGGCATTTGAATTGACTTAACTTATAAGTTTAAAGTCAAAAGTTGAAAAAACTCAACTTTTGCCTATTGATTTCCGTATTTTTTCAGTTTTTGAAAAAGGTATTTTTAAGCACCTTTTTGTGTTACCAAAACACTTCAAAAATTAAATATGCTTCAAAAATCAAAAGTCACTGAAAATAAGCCAATTAAAACGCTCACTTGGACTCATCATATGAAGAAATTTGAAGTTAAGGACCAAAGAAGGACTACACCAACAATTGCTTCTAATCCAAACCATCTCTTTCCAATATGATAACCTTCAGATTTAGGAGCACTTGCTACACCACTTGTGGGACTAGATCCAACTGCTCAAAATTGCAAAAAAAAATTACTTTAACCTTTATATATTTGACAACATAATACACTATTACTGTCACATAAATGATAACTACAAGTAATGTTTTAAACTAAGACATGCTAGTTGGTATAACTTTTGTTTTAAAATGTAGTAATATAATTTACCAGAAGGAATAGGGCTATGTGCAAGTGGACTGCTAGCAGTGCTGCTTATATTATGAGCTATTTGATAGAATACTTGAGCATCTGGTGAATTTGCAGGCAAGTGGAGAAGAGCTGCATATATCACAAATTGTCAAAACATCAATGAATTAAATTTGTCAAGGATTAACTTGTTCATTTTACAGAAACAAGTGAAATACAATATTTCTTTTACGTAATATTATTTCTTTTATAGTTAATTCTACAAAGAATGAATTTAATTATAAATTTTCTATTCCACTCTTAATAAAATGATATGTAACCGCACACGTATGTATGACTTGTTTTAAGCCACAAATTCCCAAAACAAAAAAAAAAATTCACCCAATCAAATACCATCATATAAATTGAGATGGGAAATAATAATATTTAGAGATTCAATATCTGTAAAGATATCAATCAACACATTAATCTCTACAGCTTAACGTCTTATCCATCGAATCGTGAACTCTTTCAGACCCTTAATTTCATTTGGTTGAGACAAAGTTCAGCATGCCTTCCATCTAGAAAGAAAAACCTAATTAACCTGTTGACATCCTGACCAAGAGAGTCATTATTTGTATTACATTTTTGAATTTGAAAGAGGGATTTTTTCTTGTCTATAAGGATAAAAGCAAGAGTAAGATTATGAACTAAAAATAGGCGTGCCTATCTTAAAAGAGAATATGAATAAGCACAATACATTGTTTTTTAACTTTTGCCTCATTTTTCATATTTATACCCTTCAATTTTGGGGCACAAGTAGACACTATTACTTGGGTAAAATTGAACAATGAGACACATGAGTCTTATGGAGCATAATACACATATAACACCACGTAAGATACAAATGGTCATTTAGGATGTCAAGTAAGACGCATGCATCTATTTATTCAGCTTTATACAAGTTTAAGCGTGCATACCTAAATTAAAGTTGGAGGGCATAAATATGAGTTAGGTCATATTTATGAATTATGAGATATGAATATGATTCTACAGTTGAAAACTGAAAAATACAAGTGTACTTACCAGGGCATTCAGAAATGTTAGCAGGGGCTTTACAAACAGAGGGCAGGGTTAAAGCCAGTGTAACATTGAGTTGAAGTCCCAAATCAGGATCATTTCTATCCTTAATTAGCAAACAAAGGCACTTCTTACTGTCTTTCAACACTTGTTTCAATCCAGTGCAGCAATCTGGTGTAGGAGCTGGTGCATTACCTCCAACATAAGGCAAACATGTTGCCAAACCAACCAATGATTGTGTACATTCTTGTTTGTCCTTTTCTGTGTCTGAATTTCCAAATACACATAACATGAACAACACCACCAATCTGAACTGATATTTCATGTTGCAAGAGGCCATGTTGAAATGTTGATAGAGGGAACTGAGGTGTCTTTTTGCCTTTTGGTAATTTTAATTATGAGAAGAAAGTGATGGTGGAAAGACAAGATATTCCTTTGGCTCTTCAAGTAACTTATATATAGTAAGTAGGGTAAAAAAGGCAAGCCTGGTGCACCAAAAGTTCCCGTTATGCTTAAGGTTCGGGGAAGGATCCGATTTTACTTTGTATTTCTATCGGAGGCTGTTTCCAGGACTTGGACCTGTGACTAGGTATCAACTTTACTAGTTACTCCAAGATAAATAGATTGATTTACATAAATAATCCTAGAGTTTGGTTGTTTTAAACTTTTGACCCCCCATTAACTCATAAGCTAAACTTCAAGGTCGACAAATTTTGCCTTTTGACCTTAAAGATTTATCTGCTGAATGTCAAAAATTTAAGATTACTCATTTTAAGGTCATTAATGTAATTTTCTATATATAATCATTAAGGTCATTAGCCATTGAATCTTAGTAACATTTTGTTGGGCTAAATCAGCTTAAATTACTCATAACATGATGGAATACAATCCACTTTGCGATAAATTCAAATAATAATTTTTCAAAACTCACATCTTCTTTTCTTTTCCGCTATTAATTATGAGAACTTCATTCATAAGTCCAAATAATATGTAAGTTCCTTTGAACTAAAAATAGCCAGCCAGGTGTTTGGATGAAGATTTAAGGAAATATTACTCAACAACTTGTAGTGGTTGAAAAGTATTCATTTACACAATATTTTGAGACCTTTTCTCTTCTTTTGTCTCTAAGAAATGCTGGCTTTGTTATGGAAGATTCCAAGAAATAGGTGGATATACAAAGTGGGTCACTTTACCCACCCACAATAGGATGTAAACCTGGACCACTCCTTCATGCTCACCTCTTTTTTCTTCTTGTTATCATTGGTTTGTGTTGCCTAAATTTAGCCATGACAACATTTGAGCATGCTTATGCTGTCATCTTCCACTCAATGTGTGGATCAAATTAAATTAGTAGGTAATTTTACTTGTTAAATCATCTAAAGTAATGTACTCCCTCCAATGTTTATCTTATTTCAATTTGATATCAAATTTAAGAAATTAAAGGAGATTTTAAAATTTTTATAGTCTTAAATTCTTGTAGATTTAAATATATCACATGAAAACTTAAAACTAAAAAGTTGTTAAGAAGGAGAAATAAGTATTATTTTTTAAACAGACTAAGAGTTTCTGTTTGGATTGATTTGTTTTGAGTCTTTAAAGCTAAAATAATTTTTAATCCCTTTTTAAGTGTTGGGATAAAACTAAAAGGGAAAACTACATAAAATAGATCGAACTGTAAAACTATTTAACAGAAATGGATCCACTCCAAACTATTTACCTGCTTACCTCATTTTTCCTCTATTATTTCATGCATGACGTCAGTGCCACTTCTCTGTTATACTCCATCAATATATTGATACCATATCAGTATCATATATGATTGAACTTAATTATTTGTGATACTCCATTGGCATATTGATATCCTATTGGTATGATTTTTTTTTTTAAGAAATAAATAAGCAACAATTACGAAAAAATTATTAAAGTCGCAATCTTATTTATTAAACTCTAAATTCCAATGGTATCTAGCAATAATTGGACGGATAATTTTTTCACTGAACCACTGACTGTTCCTTCTTGATGCCATCATAGTATATATATATATATATATATATATATATATATATATATATATATATTCT
>JAABOM020000001.1:22295959-22307742 GCA_011800125.2 Solanum clarkiae
TCGGTTTCCTAATTATCCTTAAAATTAGGTGGCGACTCTGTGTCATTTCGAATTTCAAGAATTAATTTTGCTCAAATGAATTGAGTTTAAATTGACTCTCGATTTTCGAATAATTTTTAATTTTTATTTTTAAAAGCCGGTCATTTTTCGGCGTAACATCCCTTAAAAACTTTTGGACTGATTTTTCTTTAAAAAATCATTTTCACAGGTAACATCCAAATGTGATATAATTATAAATAAAACTTGAAGAGTGTAAATATTTTGTAAATTAGCATCTAAAAATGTTTACAGAAGCAAGTTTTCGTCATATCAACATTCTATATTTCTTATTATCCAAGTCCTCGAGATCCATCACTCCAAGCCTAAAAATTTGGTATTTGGAGTGCTTATCCTGTCACAAAATTACAATATGATGAATATCAAATTAAAATAAGATCAACTAATTGAAGCAGTTAAACTTACTCGGAACAATTGACATTTGGAAGTAAGTGATTCAGCTGACCTTTGGATCTTTCAATCCCGACTTTACAAATTCACAAATAGCTACTTCTGCTTCAGCGTTCTTTGGTAAAGTATTAAGTTTAAATATTTGGTTGCAACAAGCCCTTATTCTCTTTCGTCCAATCTATGCAAGACTTGATATATCTCCACACTTAACTTCATTAGCTTCCAAACTATGCACGGGTTTCAATGAAGACGAGCACGAAAACGACAAGAAACAAATAATTAGAATAATAACAAGAGAAAACGATGTTGATGATGGATTCATTGTGAAGTTATTTTCAGATTATAGTAGACGTGGCTAAACTTGAACATATTTATTGGATTATTATCCACCATATTTCTAACAAGGATAAAGGAGGTACCACCTATGTTTGCGTAATTCATTCTCCCCATCTTTGAGGCCACTCTGTACTTGAAAAACGTTACTTCATAAATAAAATTGTTAATTTGTTTTATAGGTTAGTCTATAATACTCCCTCTGTCCCATTTAAATTGAATTTGTAAGACCATATTTTCTATTTGTAAAATCATAAATATGTATTTTAATTTATCTCTTAGAAAATATAAAATTTCAGACAAATATGAAAAAAGTTTCAAACATTCAGCTTGAACTTTAAATAATTTAAATATTTTAAACATTAAAAAAAACTCCAAAAATTTTAATTAATTTAGGACGGAGAGTGTATAGATCAAGAAAGATCATAATATTTATTAACAAACTAATAGGAGACAAAGGTTGATAATATATAAAGAGTAAGAGAGGAAATAATTGTCTGATTTAGATAAATGGGGAAGAATATGTGCTAATTATTCAAAGGGGGAGATGTTTGATTTCTAAAACAAATTAATTGAAGGAGGAAATAATTTTCACCCTTTTATTTTTGGATGGGATATTGCAAAAATAAACAAATATATAAAATGAAGCGGAACAAGAACAAAAATATAGGCCAGTGCAGTTTGCTATTTACAAGTTACAACTAAGAAACATCAACACAAAACGATAAACACGCAATTGAGAAATTACATAAAGAAACAGAAAAATAATAACCAAATTAATACTAAAGAAAAAAAAACACAAATTCATGGAATATTTATACTCATATTTCCAGCAAGCGATTCATCTTTGTGATTTATATCCTCTGGACTACGCCAAATTAAGATCATTTTATCCTGCCAAAAGAACAAACATTTAATTCATATGATATTTTAGCAAAGTAATAAAATATAGTATAAGCAATTAGTAGAAGTAAAAAACAAATTGACTAGTACATAGTAGTTTATTACTATTCCCAAATAGTTCACCAAACAAAAAAGGTATAAAACAATCCAAATCTATCTGGTTATGTATTAAGCTAACTTATTAAACATATAAATTGTTGACTGAACAATTATAAGGTAGACTTATTTAAGTATGTATACTAAGTAATTCTAAAAAAAAATAATTTAAAATTGCAAAGTTTAATTATAACCTGTAATATAGTGCTAGGTTAGTTGTCATTTCTATCATATTTATATCTACAATTACCAGCTTATAAATGATCTAATCGAGAAAATATCTTTCTACTATCAATGCATAAAACTTAAACTCGTACCAGGACACTTAACATATGGAGAAAAAGTGAAGGGCAAGTCGATTCCACATTTACGAGGAAGTGCCTTAGCTGTAGCATCTGAGATTCTCAGATTTTTTATTGCTGACTGAACACATCTACACACTGCTGCCCTATTAGCAGTGGTGTTCGCGATCTGTGAAAGAATTTTAACTCCAGCACAGCACGCGGATGGAGGAATCCCAATCACCCCACTCCCGCCTCTGAAGAATGTCACACATGGTCTCAGGGCTTGTACAAGGTTGTCACACTTAATGTTTTCAGCGTGTGTGGTATAGGTTGGGAGGATTAAGAAGAAGAGTATCACAACTAATGTAAAAAAAGGATATGTAGACTTCATGGTGAAGTACGATTGAAGGAAATATTGAGATTTCTTTTAGTTTGATTTTATTTTTTCCAAGTTGTGTGTGGTTTATAGAAGTTTTTAAGGGGACATGAAGACAAACAAAGTTGTTGATTGATGACGATCCAATTAGCTAAGACAATAATGGAGAAGATGAGAATGAAATGCATAGATCATCATTAATGAAGTGAGTGAAAACTTAAAAGAGATCAACTTAAGGTAATCTCTTTTTTTCTCTTTTTTTCCTTACAAATTATGATGAGTGGAATTATGCTGTTTCAATTGCGGATCTAGCATTTATAGTGTTGATTTATGAAAATTTAATCATATTAAAATGAATTAAATATTTCATTGTGAATACAGTAATTATTGTTTATTGACTTAAGATCTTATTTTTAAAAATTTATAAAGTGCAGATTTTGAGTTTCACTTTGCATCATAACATAGAATTATATAGTATATATTATTCATAAGTAATCGAGCTGATTGAATTATTTTGATTTTTCTAAAAAAGCTAGCATGAAATGCATGTGTAGCTGACATAGGATTTTCACGTGCAGTGTCATGTTAAGTTTGTCTGTTCTCGAGTTTGTTCCCCCAAAAATTGAATTATGCGGCTCATTGTTATCTCTGTCTCCAAATTCAAATATTTTTTAAAATATTTTGAATCTAATTATCGTGATTTATAATATTTTTTAAAAAGTTTATCAATCTTATATCAAAACTAAATAACTTTTGACTTTTGTACTCTGAGCCTTGTCACATCATCTATGTTGAAACATGAGTTCGACTCTAATCACCCATCAAAAGACATCGATGAATAACATAAATTTTGACTGATTTTCATAACATATATACTGGATTTTTAAATTTATTACAACGTATGCTCAGCTCGTTTAGTATATTGTAATAAAAGTTATTGGATTTTCTCTTCATCAGAGAAAACACAATTTATTACATGCAGAACAGAGTGCAATAACTCTCAACATATATAACATGTAGATAAATTCCAAATAAACAAGGAAAAAAAAAAAAGACAAGCAACAAATTATTTACTACTGTATATATAGCCTTTCTCATGCCAAAGAAATGCCTTGTATGTATATTTGGCATCTTTAGAACACTTCAATTGATCCTGCAAGAGAAGCAACAGAGTACAAAATTACCAAGAATGTTAATTTGTTGTTCATGGCATCCTACCACCTGCTTTAATGTTTCTACCTCATCTCACATATCTATTTTTTCCTTCTTTCATTTTGGTAGTGTTTGATACTCATGAAAAACATGTTTGCCCAACTTGGACAAGTTTGGGTGAATCTTGTTAATTCAACTTATTTTAACTTATATGTGTAGCTCGATTTAGCCTATCAAGACATTGGACTAAATTATGTTAAATATGTAAGTCAAATTAACCCATATCACGAGATCTTGTCAAGTAGTATTTTAAAAGGACTTTTTAAATTGATTTGAGTTATGAGTTAATGACCCGATATTGTTTCCCTCCTCTGGAGCAGGCCATCTCAATCCAACTAATCTTTGGCGGGTTCGTAACGCGACATTTACTAACTCATCATTCCATTTTGATCCGTCTAAATTTTGTGTAATCTTAGTTTCAACCAACATGTAGACATAACATCAAACCTCTAACACTAAAAAATTCCATATCATCATGCTATCGATTTGTAATATATATTTGTCTCAAAGTATATTTGAAAAATATAATTTTGTAAAATCACCTATGAAAAATGACTAATAAGAGAAGAGGAGAGTAATATTACTTGGTGCAGTCAACAGTGGGTGAAATAGTGAAGGACAAGGAGATTCCACAATTCTTAGGAAGACTTTGTGCTAGTTGAGAATTAATATTGATGTTTTGAGATGCATTCTTTAGACAAGTGCATGCAGCCTGCTTATCTGGTGCAGTTGTTGCAGAAGATGCAAGAGATTTACAACCAGCACAGCAAGGCTGTGGGGGGTTCCCACCACTGCCTTGTAAGTAGCTGAGGCAGGGTCTGATTGAGCTAATCACTGTTCCACAACTGATTGCACCTTCTGAAGATGGTGCAATTAGTAAGAGAATGAGAGCTATGACTAGTGGTACTAGTAATAATTTTGCCTGGATTGAGGAATTCATGGTGACTTAAATGATTTTGAACTTCTTGTTCTTTTGGTTTGAGTACTCTGTTTTTATAGATGAAATTTGGGAAAGCACACCAGCACAAGTAAATTTATAAAAATGAAACCTGTATTTGGTTTAAGTGATTGAGTGCAAGAAACTATTGATGTATTTTTCTTGGTTAAGATTGGGTATAGTTTTCTGGAAAGTCAAAAGTTTGGTGCAATTAAGAAGTGCCATGTATTCAACATAATGGCCAATTTACATTTCACTTGTTTATTTGGCAAAAGGAGGGGAGCATTGTTGTATATGTGACTAGGAGGTTACGGGTTCAAGCTTTGGAAATTACTTCTGACAGAAATGCAAGGTAAGACTGCATACAATAAACCCTTGTGGTCGGGCCCTTCCCCAGATCCTACGCATAGCAGACACTTAGTGCGTCGGGCTTGCCCTTTGTCTATTTGGTAAAAATTGAACCTGGGAAAGGACACTTAAATCAAGTATGTTTGATATGATTTAGCTTGAATGATAAGATATGGAATTGGTGAGATCTTCTGGAATATGGATATCTCAACTTTTTGAATAAAATTTCCGCAAGGATGGTCAGTGTCGTTTCTGAATTCTAAAACATCCGCTTAAAAATTATATTCTCCAACCGCACTATTCAGATTTAGCAAACCTTTTTTCAAGTAATTTAACTCTTTATAGGAGCAAAGACCTTGGAAGATGAAGGTGTCAAATGAGAATGGAGTTTCTTGAATCTAATCTATATACAATTTTTTACAAATTTAATGATTGAATTTTGCATTAGACTTGTGCTCAGAAAAGTATAGATAGGAAAAGCAGCAATGTAAGAAATTCCCAAATTCATTTACTTAGTAAAATCTTGGTAAAGTGGTGACAATAGATGGTGACAATAGAAGGTAACATTACAATAACTGGATCTGAATATATAAAATACAGAGAAATGATCCCCTTTACAGTTTCGAATGAAAACTGAGAGGAAGTGAAAAACAAACTGAAAAAACAGAGACCAGTACGTACACTAACGAAGAATCAGCTCGTAAATGGATGGACTGTGTTACACATGCCTGGGTTTTTGATACACCAAAGTGGCTGAATCGGTTCTGCACCTATTCCCCTAGAAACCATTCTGTACCTCCATTCAGTCAGTCGATCAGTAGCCTCTGCGTATCTCTTCCTTCCTGTTTCATCACGATTCCCTGACCACAAGGTTTCTGCCATTGCTGATGCTCTTGGCCAAATTCTTGAGTCCATAACAGTTGAATCAGCTTGTTCAGACCATAATGCTACTTCCCCTCCAATTACAAATTGAGCCTCCTCATCAGTCAGGCCATATGTTATATCATAGTTGTAAATGGTTTCCCAGGTCTTGAAAGGCCCACACCAGGATCCACCATTGCCTTGGTCAGTACCTGGTGGCTGATCATAACGACTGTCATTCCCAACGAAGCTTCCATGGCCACAATCCAAGTAATAGTAATTTGCAGATGACACAATGACACGGTAGCCAGAAGTGACAAGCTGCTTTGTATTGTTTGGTTCATTATTCCAAGTTTGCATAATAACATTCTGTGGAGAAAGCAGAGATGGATTCACTTTCACATTAGCACTCAATATAACATCCTCCCAGTAGACCACCGTACGGTTGTGTGAGACGATTACAGGTAAGGTATTATTGATAAACTTCTCAAGTAGCTGACTGAGAGTTCCGTTGCTAGCAACAAACTTTTGTACTGATGGATCAGTATTCCAACAGTTTGAATTGATCTCATCTGCTCCCCCGTGAAAGAGTGAATCTGGAAACATGGCGATAGTGTCCTGGATGACATTCCTGACCACTTCATAGGTCTTGGGAATCAATGGGTTCAGTTGACCAGTGCCTGGTTCAGCTGCAAGAGCTGGACTACTTCCAGCAGGCCACCAGAACATATTTGCACAAGTGACTATCTCAGGGTAAGCTTCAGCCCATGATCCTGTATGTGCTGCAATATTTGTGAAGCCGGACAAACTTCAGAAATTTAATAGTGCTACGGATACACTGTTCTTTCCGATTTCCACAAAGATTCAATATGATGTTCTGTGTTTAACAAAAGATATTTACATCCTTCACAACGTGATATTACCTTCTTATATGGAGGATTACGGTATTCTGGAGAAGATCTAGAATTCGAAGTTATTTGCACGCCATGTAAACAAAATTGTCAAAATGCGACAAACGGAAATTCACCATAACTGAGGCCAACTGTCAAGACTGTGATCATCAACCTTCTAAACTTTCGCTCACATCTCATTGGAAGTATAAAACATTTTCTCTACATTTTTGTACATATAACGAAAGAATCTTTTATTGGTGTTAACAAGAGGACTCAACGCACTAGAATCATTATTTTCACGTGTTTCACTCCCCAACAACGACAACACCATACCCAAATATAATCGACAAAGTGGGATCTGGGGAGGCTGGAGTATACACAGGCCTATCTCTATCTCAGAAGTAGAGAAGCTATTTCCAATAAACCCACTCCCCAAATGACCTGTTTTGATTTTTTTAGTTAGTGGGGGTAGGGGAAGGAGAAATGCGGGAGGGAATTACAAGGTGAGAACACAACCTTCAGCAATAAAGTGAAAGTCAGGTAGCCAACTAACTAACTAAACTTCAAAGATTCCCCCAAATAACTTCTTGATTTTAACCATAAAGGATGAGTTAAAGGCTAAAAGAATAAATTTAAAAAAAAAAAAACTCAAGTTTACAAAGATCCTGCTTTAAAATTGCTTTGATTGAGCCGAGGTCATTTAGATACAATTTCTACCTCCTCAACGTAGAGATAAGATCTGCATACATCCATACACATCACCCTCCCCCACCACATCCCGCTAGTTACCCTAGGTATGTTATTGTAATAGTAAGTTTACAACGATCCATTTGAAAAGAGGGATCTTCAAACTATTTTATGCCTAGTCATAGACTATTTGAAAAAGCTCGCGCTTGCTCTTGCTCCTTTGAAGCTAATTGAATCGTCATTTCACAATGCTATAACATTTTCAACTTAGAGTTTCTCTACATCAAATAGTATTAAAATGATGGAAGAGCAATAAGGTTAAGACTTTAGCTGTGCCTAAAGGTTTTGGTTTCCATGAATTGTTCATACGTTTAAAAATATTTATACATTTTCATTTGCCAGAAGAAAAAGTATAACAGTCCCATTAAGTTCAAATAAATTAATGATCCCCATTTTCTAATGAATAAATTCATAATACTTCCAAAAGTCCAATCTTGTTCCTTTTTGGGGTTACCTAGAAATTTAAAACAAAGATTATCCATTCATTTATTTCTATTCTACTGTTCATGATTATATGCTGCATCTAAAAGGAACTTACCAGGCATGTCAATTTCAGGTACAACCCTAACTCCGTGTTCCAGACCATATTCCACGATCTTCTGTACGTCCGCCGGCGAGTACATCATCTCATTGCCGTACGCTCCTTTTCCCGCGAGTTCCGGCTCCGATGGAACCACAAGCGGAAATGAATGTGAATCAGTTATGTGCCAGTGGAAAACACTCAACTTGTTCATACTCATAGCTTTTATAAGCCTTAACAAGTGATCGACTCCGTAGAAGTTTCTCGAAGTGTCCAACATCACACCTCGGTGAGTGAAAATCGGCAGGTCTTGTATGTACACGCCGGCTGCGACTCTGGTAGGTTTTCCGTACACAAGTTGTGAGAATGTCTCCAGCCCTCGCATGGCTCCCCATACGGTCTCCGCAGTGATGTAGGCATAGGCGTCGACAGAGGAAGGCGTGGAGAGAGAGTAGGACTCGTTGACTCCGTGAGCGAGCGGCGAAGTGACATCGGAGACGGAGATAATGAGTTTTTGTAACGGAATTGGTGAGGTCAGGTTGATCGCCGGAGTAATGATGGGATGGTAGTGCTCGGAGAGGATGAGGTGGCGGTAACGGTCAACGGCGGGAGTGAGATAACGGTGGTCCGGGTGGGAGATGGTGAAGTTTGGGGAGAGGAAGATGGATTTTTGGTTGGGCCAATGGAATGTTGTGGGCTTGGGCCAGACATTGATTGGGTAATGTGTAGCTGTTGTTTGAGAAATTAAAGTAGAGAATAAAAAGCAGATAGTGAATAGTGGAAGAAAGAAGGAGAATGTTTTCTCTCCTCTCATATTTGTTGGTCAGGAGAGAAATAATGATACTTTGAAAGGACTATTTATTTTGTTATTTTTCTAAATATCAAATTTTAGAATATGTTTGTTTGTTGAGTTTTGGAAAATTGCTGGGTTGTTTGTTTGATTATGTTTGGACTTTATATTGTGAGTGGTATGGGTCACATGAATGGAAGTGGACTATAAAATAGACTTTACTTGGTTCCTTTTTTTTATCTTTAAAAGTCTTTGCTTCTAATTTGTTTGTTTGTGATTTGGATACCAAGCAATTGGAATTTGTATGTTTTTACCACAAAATGTTAATTCAGTCAAATTAATTTATTCAAATACTATTTAGTACAAAATATGACCAATTCCAGGCGAAGTGCCTTCTAACTTTGAAGTTGTCAAATAATTGTATAAACAATATTTAGATGTTTGGTACCATCAGAGTATGTATATACCCTGATGGTATCAAGAAGGAAGACACAATGCTTCAATGAAATTGTTTGATGTTATCAAAGTATAATATACTCTGATGGTATCAAAGAGAAAAAAAACTATTTGATACGATCAAAGTATATTGATACCACCAGAGTTTAGAGTTTAATAAATTAAACTGTGACTTTAATAAATAAGATTATGATTTTAATAATTTTCTCTTAATTGTTTGCTAAGAATTCTTAAAAAAAAGGAGTTCTGTCCAATATGTTTGGATTGAATCCCGCTTTGATAAATAGCTCTACATACTATTAGAAACATTTTATGAAAATTTGAAGTTGGTCTTTGTTTTTTGAATTACTTCTCTCCTTCACTGAATAAATATTAGTCGTCTAAACTGAATTTCAGTCTGTTGAAGTAGCTCTTAGGCGTAACTCACACCCCAAAAGCTAGTTCAAAGGGAGGAGGATTGCCTAAGCCTTATAAGGAAACCACCCATCCCATTAACCACCAATGTGGAACTTTGTGTCTCAACACCCCCCTCCTCACGCCCAGCATTTGGTGCGTGGACAATTTTTTTGGGGGGCCCAACATTGGGTGAGACGGCCCTGCTCTGAATTATTTTTATTTTTTAAAAAAATAAGAAGCAGAAAAATGTGGGTTAAGTTAGGCAAATATTCATTGGTTAACCTTATGCTTATTATGTTGGTATAACTTTTACCTTGTAGATAAGATAAGGGAAAGCTTTTACCTTCCTTTTAAGGTGCACTTAATAAATAAATAATACAACGGATTTAACCTAGCGTTTAAGTTTATAAACAAGTCATGACTCTTCATTAGTAAGATAACAAAGATTGCCGGCGAGCAGCTTAAAATTAGAAATAGTGGTTGACCCCTAAATTGGCCAAACGGCTAGCTTGTTAATCTTATTTCCTATCCATTTTTCAATAAACTAGTATACTTTGGTGTGTTTGTATATAGTCAGTAAATACAACATATGACGATAACAACAAATTAGAATAGTTTAATTACACTGTCGTATACAAATAAGGTGTATAACATGTGTATTGTGTACCTCGAGACTTGCGAGTTACAACGTAATGTTTGGTCTTTTTATTTTTAAAAAATACTCAAAATAGGTATAAATTATAACATTTGATTAAGACTTTGGGAACTCCGTTGATTGTGGAATGGTGTGGTGCCAAGTGCTTTTTCGTTGAGTAATCCTATTTCTTGTTTGGTCATTTGAGTAATTCCTAGCAGGGGCGAATGTAGGTGTAATTTTTGGATCACAAAATTTATGATCATTCGACTGAATTTAATATAATTCTTAAAGAATATATTAAATATTAATTAAAAAAATTAATTTTTAAAATGACAAATTAATTCATTAATTCAAAAATTTTTATCTAACACTGATGGTTCAATTTCATGTTCTTAAATTTCTAAATTCATTTCGGATTCCCTGATAATAGTATTTGAAGATATAATATCTAATATTTAACACGGTGCAAAAGCCGGCGCCTGCAGTTTTTTATTTTTTGGGTTCTTGTTGTTTTGTCTTTATTTGCCTTTGTTCCTTTGTTAAAATGTTTTGTTAATAATAATTCGAAATAAATGATTAATAATGCCCCGCATTTCTCCTATTGGACCAAAATTTCCTTAACGTAAATTTTCAGGTTAAAAATAATCTTCATTAATGAGATATGATATGTAATATGTAGGGCTTCAATTAACTGATCCACGCGATCTTAATCATAACTATTCCATAAATCAGTTCCACATTATAATTAAAACGCTATTGCATGTTTCTCATAATTTTGTTAAAATGAAAATATGTTTAAGGGCAATTGAGGTCTAATAGATGAAAGAAGGAATAAAAAATATATAGCATTTATTAAATAATTTTTACTACGTAACATTTATTTTGAAACGAATGGAGTAACTAACATCTTTCTTCTACCAGATCAAAGATTCTAAGTTGTCACCAATAATATTTTTGAAGTCACTTTCCACTGCGAGAATTCTGCTTCAACTTTATTCTTATTTACATAGTCAAGTCAAAACATCAATTTGATGGGAGAAAACAGTTTATACTATTTTGAATTTTAAAATAAAGTTGATTGACAAAATAGTAAACAATATATGAACCCCTCTAGTAATGGTGATCGAGTTTTTAGCTAAAATTGTCCCTTATTTACGGAAGCATTCTTCAAATATAATATTTAAATTATTAAAATGAAGCACCTTTAATTTGTTAAGAAATATCCCTCCTACATGGAGGGATAGCCCAATTAATTTGGGCTCTTTAAAATTTGGCCTTTCTAATATTTAAGCCCAAATATATTTCACTTGTCTTGGCCCATTATTTTCACTCTTGTGTGGCAACAAAAAAAAAAATCAAAAACAGAAGCTGAAAAAAATCAGAACAAGAAAATCAAAAAAGCAGCAGCAGAAACCAGAAACAAAAAAAAAAAACAGAAAACTTCTCTGTGCAGCAGCTTGGTTTTCCTTTCGGATCGGAGGTCAAACGGAGTCCGTTCTTCCTCAAATTTTAGTATGTTGTTCCTGACACTCTGCTCTTCAACTCCA
>JAABOM020000001.1:22307842-22320645 GCA_011800125.2 Solanum clarkiae
GTCATTCATTATATTTATTTGGGGAAAAGATTATATTGCGCTTCCGTTGTGTGTTTTGTCGTTGGCTTTCCCCAACATAATTTAACAATTTAAACAGAAGATACTTACTAAACTAACGATAACTACCGAAAAGACACTGCTAAAAATTGATAAACTAATTAGACACTACTAAAAATTGATAAACTAATGAATCATTTGAATATGCAATATGAAGTAATGATTTGAAATAAAATTCCTTTGAAGTTGAGGTTTAATTTTGTCATTAGCCTACATTAACAAAATGGTGCCATAGTCCATATTCCCATATATATATCCTTTATTTGTAGTTTGACAATATGGTTACCTTATTACTCCATTATATATCCTTGCATTAATCACATAAATCAATAGAGATAAATAAAATTTAATTATTTCTTCAACCCTATCTTTAATATTCTAGACATAATTAGTACACTTATCAATCTCGTCATTGAAATAATATATTCGCTTTTCAAATCTGAATTTAAAACCTATGGATTAGATAATATATGTGTATATATCTATTTTTTTAACAAAGCATCTAATTAACTATCCCAACGTGGCCGATACGTTTCGCGAAAAAAATTATACAATATTATATATATAAAAAATTATATAAAATATATTAGTTAGAAATTATTTTTTATATATATGTATTAAATCTTGGACACCTGGCCTTAATAAAATTTGTGACTTTGCCAATGTTGTACTGTACTATTAAAAAAATGTAGCTGTTGATTAAAATAGTAATATCCTAAGTTTAAATGCAGTGATTTGTCCATTTTCTTAATTACTTAAGATAAATTCAATTAAGAGCTAATTAAATTAAATGGTAAGAGCTTACATTAATATTTGTAACCTCCAAATCTCACCATAATTATAGGAATAATAACAGTAGTTAGTACTACATTTTAGGAAAATTTAAAACTCATATTATGATACAAAATAACCAGAAAACAAGGAACAAGTAAAATCTTCACTATTAGAGATTAACACTATATACTATTATATATCCTCATATTCCATTAATTACCTTTGATTATTCTGCTCGATATTGAGAGTCCGATTAAATTCGAATTCTCCCACCTTAGTGCTTGCATTATATGTGTGTATCGCCTGATGGTGAACTCGCCGGTGAGTGGAAGAGCTGCGACGCTATCAACGGCGATGATGACGTCACACGTTTTTCTCTTCAAGGTACTATAGATTACCAGAAATATTTTTCTTTTTATTAACAAAATATTTCTGTTACGCATTTTCTAAAGAAAACATGTTAGTATTTCATTAGTTTCGATGGAATTATCCGATGACCTACCATTAGGCACAAAGCTAGCAGGTTCATTTGCACAAATGTCCCTATCTTGGGAGCGGTGTTTAATTTTGATTCCGTAAATTTAGGATTTTTAATTTTAATCTTTCCATATATTAGGTAGTAATATATAGCTTGAAAATATCTTTGTCATCAAAATAATAATTTCTTTTATGCATAAGTTTGTATTCTCATATCGAAATATAATACAAATTATGTTCTTTAATTCTTATGGAACATAATGTCAATAGAGGTAAAAGTTCAATTGAATTAAAAAATACAAATTATGTCATAAAAAAAATAACTTCTTTTCCATAAGATTTTTTATGATAGTGATAAAAGTTCAATTTAAAATTCACAAGTTATGTGGTAAAAGATGCAATCTCTTTTGATACAGGCAAAAGTTCAATTTCATAACAAAGATTTTTTCCTTTTTTAAAAAAATAATAAAAATTAAGGCACAGTTAACATAAAAAAACATCATAACTTAATTCCTAAAAAGCTTATGTCGATAGACACAAACTTAGCTTTCAAAATTCATACAGAACAAGAAAAAAAATTCTAAACTTATGCTACTGAAATCGGGCCGTATAAATACTACACAACTTGTGTCACATAACAAATTAATTCCCATAGAATTTATGCCTTAACAAAATTTTGTCAGCTGTTTTCATCCACAAATTTCATGAAATGAACAACAAAGAAAAAAAGATGAAAATTATTATATTTAGGAAAGAGAATATTTGTACCCCAAAAAAGAAAACTATTTATAAAGGACTATCACCTTAATTTCATACCTCTTGTTTTTAACTATTCACGCATTTGATATTATATTTAGGAAAGAGAATATTTGTACCCAAAAAAGAAAACTATTTACAAAGGACTATCACCTTAATTTCATACCTCTTGTTTTTAACTATTCACGCATTTGATATTATACTTAGGAAAGAGAATATTTGTACCCCAAAAAAGAAAACTATTTACAAAAGACTATCACCTTAATTTCATACCTCTTGTTTTTAACTATTCATGCATTTGATATTAGTAATAAATACATATATATACACTCTAATGATATCAATGAGGAAGAGCTAAAAACCACTAATTTACTTCTTGACACCATCAAAGTATATATAGACTCTGATGGTATCAAAGAGGAAGAAACAGTGATTCAGTGAAAATACCACTTACTTATCCTATATAAACTCTAAAGGCATCACGAAGGAACATGCAACACTTCAATGAAAAGATTACTCTATTATTGCTTGATATAATATATATATATTCTGATGGTATGAAGGATAGAGAAGTTGTGGTTCAATGAAAGCACTACTTATTTACTCCTTAATAGCATCAAAATATATACATTCTGAAGGCATCAAGCAAAAACATGCAATCGAACAAATAGTTTGGACCTTAGTCCAATCAAAGTAAATATATTGAACTGTATCTAGTTTGGATAAATATTTTATCTAATAAATCAAATTTATGTAGTTTTTCGTTATGTTTAAGAGCAATAATTAAAGACCATTCCAAAATATAAGTGATCCATGCAAAAACTTGGGAAATTTACATAGATATATTATATTAAGAAAAATTACAGGGAACTATTTATAAAAATATATATGATATAAATTTTATTGATGAATAATATATTTATCACACACTTTAATTTATATTGTGTCAATTTCTTGCTAAACAAGCACAATATATTTTTAAACACTTATAATATATTTATATTGTATGCATAATTGATTTTTAATACTGGTGAAAACTTATCATAAAATTATTATTTTTATTATAAATAATAATAAATAAAAAATATCACATTAATAATTATTTTTCTAAAAGTATTTGCTCAAAGTAATTTTTACCAAAACATCAAGCTAGGGGCTTAGTTGGGCTGCCTTAAAAATTGAGGGTTGGATCACGTAGAGAGTAGATCACTAACTTAGTGGGCCTGCCCAAACAAAATTATATTTATAATAAGGGTGTGTTTGGTAGGGAGAAAAATATTTTCTAATTCTTTTTTTATTTGGTTAGTTTAAATATTTTGGAAAATATTTTTCAAATCAACTTATTTATTTCAAATTTAAGAAAAATGACTTCTTTTAAAAAATCAAGGAAAACATTTCCCCAAACTCTCATCCAATCTCACATTAATTTTTTTTATCCTATCCCTACAGTAACCCCATTCTCCCAAAAAATTAATCTTTTTACAAATAAAATATTTTTTTTTTTAAAAAACATATTTCACATTTTGAAAATTTTATTTTTTACCCCATTCCTACACCGATCCACCCAATCCTCCCCCCCAAAAAGAAGGATTTAAATACTTATTTTTAAAAAATGTTTCAGTCAGAAACTATTTTCCTAAAAATAAAAAAATTTACTCTAGCAAAAAACAAAAGACATTTTCTAAAATTATTATTGTTCACTAACCAAATAATAGAAAAAGAAAATTTCACTCACCAACCAAACATGAGAAAATGAGTTAGAAATCAACTTATTTTTCAAGAAAACATTTTCCTTTATATCAAATACAACACAACCTAAATCAATCAATTTTTTTTATGACAAGGGAAATCTGTAGTTGTTATTTTTTGTGTACGTACAAAGTAAATAACATATCCACTTAATAATCCCCACTGGACAAGTTCGGTGTTAAGACTTCGATCTGGAAGGCCAACCCCTTATTCTGATGGCAAAAGGTTTTGAGCTTGAGATCTCCAATACATAATTTCAAATCTAAATCATTGGGCCACCCGAAGAATTGAATCAATCAATTTTACCTAAGGAGGAAAAGATAAAAGTAAAAATCTATGGAGTATTATATAATCACAATTAAATTAAAAAAAACGTGCATTTTGATAAACACGTCTTTCATTTTACTAGATTGAGATATTATTTTTTAAATCAACAGTTGGTGTCGGAGATAAGCGAGGGTGAAAAAGATAATCGAAAAATGTTTTTTTATTATGTGTTAAGTACACGTTTTAAATTCACATTATTTGTTTTTTTAACATTTTTTATTTTCAATAAATTGTTCAAATTGAAAGTTAACTGCTAAAATAAAGTACATTTCCTTCTGTTACTAATTTAAACTTGGTTACAACTGATAAGTACTCTTTTTCCATATTTAAGCAGCCATAATAAAGGGCACATTACAGTACAAGAAATGAATATACAAAGAGTAAAATTGGAACAAAAATGATACACAAGATATCACCTATTTTCCTTTTATGTACGTAAAAGTTGTATATTCTTTTTGATGGGTATGACTTATGAGGGCGGATTTAGGAGTGGTGAGAGTGTTTATTCTAATTTTTTTGTTAAAAAATTATATTATATATACATAATATTATTTTAGTATATGTATATAAATTTTTTGAGATGAGGGTCCTCGGAAACAGCCTCTCTACTCCTATGAAGTAGCGGCAAGGTCTGCGTACAATCTACCCTCCCCAGACCCCACTTGTGGGATTTCACTGGGTATGTTGTTGTTGTTGTTTGTTGTATATAATTTTGAATTTTAGAACATAAGGCTAGACCCACTTGTGGGATTATACTGGGTATGTTGTTGTTGTTGTTGTAGAACATAAGGCTAGAGGTTGAAGCAACAGTTTAGTGAATTCATAGTTTATCTTAAGATTCCAAGTTCAAATTAAGACTCTAGATAGTACTCGAAAAAAGATATTCTAGAGCCAAGTTTACTCAAATACTTCAAAACTGTTTAAAAATTATTTTAACTTAAAAACATCTATAATAAGTCAATCCAAATGAGCACTAATTACTATTCCCTCTAAACTAAAGTTGATAATTATTTTCAATTATTATATCCTTTAAAGTAAAGAAATTGTGATTAGAAAAATATAACTTCAAATTGGAAATATGTATAAAATTTATTACCAAATTTAATGTGCACAACATAACCACACGCCAAGCATATTCTTATCAGCACTCTTCATGGCTCCAGCATGATAAAACATAACGTGCAAATCTAAACCAATAACGAGTTTAGCTTTTAAGTATGGCTAAAAGTTAGCTTGAAGAGTTTCAAAACTTTGTTTGGAAGAATGATATGTCTTGCTTTATGATGTATTGTATTGTATTATTTTGATAAATATAATGTTTGAATAGACTGTATCATTACATAAAGTCACGACAAAATGTATAAGAAAAAGTAGGTATGTCTGCGGTAGCTTTCGCCAAAGAGGGAAAACAAAGAGTTTGATTCAATTTCCATTTCCTTTCTTCCAAAACATAAAATGAAATTTACTTTTAAGCCCTTTGGAATAATTACATAAATATATTAAACTGTATTTGTACACCACCTAACTGTATCGATTATTATTGTCATTATGCTTACAACTTGGTTTCTTGAATTGATTAGTATCTGTTGAGGAAAATAAGGAAACTTTTAAATCTTGTAAAATAAAATGGTGAGAAGGTTGAACAAAGAAAGGTAAATGTTGGTCCATTTGATTTTATGGAAAGATTTTAGTTTAAAAAGTAAACACTTGCATTCTAAATTAGCGATCAATGAAGTAGGTTGAGAATTATGAGATTTTAAGTGCAAATCCTCAGCGAATATAAGAAAAAACTCTTGGTGATTTCTTGTCATTTGTCCTAACTTTGGTGGATAGAGTTACCTGGTACCTATTGTTGGTGAGAGATGATGGATAATCCTGACATCATGATCGTAGAAAAGAAAAGAGTACACACAAAATAAATGTTAATGAATAACGATGAATTTTGACTGAGAACGCAGAGAGTACGCAGCATCGTTTAGCATATTCTAAAACGTGTAAAACATCGTTTTTCTAAAGTATATTTCTTGCTTGCACGAAGCAGATGCTTGTTGACCTTATCTGATTAAAACCAACACCATGAAATGTAGCTCTTTAAGATTGAAGTAATCTCCCTTGCAATGTGCAATTTGTTGCTTGCTTTAAAAAGCAATCTGGTGTACAAAGCATTTCATATTCATGTAGTATTTGAAAAAGGTCCGCACCCCAAAGGAGTATACTTAGTCGTAGAGGTAGAATTTTCACTAAGAAGATTCAAAATATAAAAATTCAACACACAAAAAAGTCATAAAGATTCAATGAAAAAGAGACAATGTTTGACGTCTTGAACTATTTGTGAACATCCAAAATTTATAAGCGAGAGGTTTCTTCATCAAGAACATATGTATTCCTTCTATTGGTGTGAGCTAAGGTTTAAGGTAGAATAGCCTCTAAAAAATTCTAAACGTATCTTTGGGGTTGAAGAAGATGGATTGATTTAGTCTTGCAATGCTCATCTTAAATACAACAAAATTTCAATATCTACATGTACATGATATAAGTTTTTAGCAAAGGAAATTTGAATTAACCCATTGCGCCCCTTCATGCAACGTAGACAGCCGACCTAACACATACATACATACATATATATATATATATATTTCAAACTTGGCAAACTAAGCAGAGAAAACAAGATTTTGGTAGGTATTCTCTTGACATTGTCAACCTAGGAAGATAACTTTGGGAAAATTATTTTAGTATATATATATATATAACCATCACATTAAGTAGGACTCATCAATTGAGCTCTTCTTTTAACCATATATAGTTTGCTAGTTCTTCTTTCACCTTATTCAACTTTTCTTTTACAGAATATATTTGTTGCTTGCCTCATTTTATTCCCTGCACTTCCTTCAAGTCATTCCTTGAAAGATTCAACTATGGGGAACATCATCAATAAAAGTTCAAAACAGGATGAAGCCAATGTGTTACTCCCAATTGATACTCCCTTTAGGTTTCCTTCTCCATTGCCCACTTGGCCATCAGGTATTACTTTATGTTAATCAATGTGTAATCTTCCATCATCTTATATTATGAGTTTTGCTCTATTTATATCCGGGAGCTTGATATTTTTGAGATGAGGGTCTTCCAAAAACAACCTCTCTATCTTTATGAGGTAGTGGTAATGTCTGCATACATTTTACCCTCCCAAAACCTCACTTGTGAGATTCCACTGGATATGTTGTTGTTGCTGCTCGTTAAAGGCTTGCTTAAAGCTCGTTTAAGACTAAAGCCCGATGATGTCCAAGTTGTGCGCTTCACCTTGCTTAGCTGACGCTTTAGTGTACGCATCTAGCTGATAAGGCACGCGTGTTTTCACTGATGGAGTTTTTCTTTAAGAGCACCATATTACTATCTAGACAAATATACTTTGACAAAGTGATATGTTAGTTCTTCAAAAAAGTACCTTGGCTGAATTTTAAGTGATATATGTTTCTACATATAGACATATTTTCTTGCATTACATGTAATAAAAGAGCAGTCTAGTGCACAATACACATAGGGTTGGGGAAAGGGCACATCCCTAGGGTGATGTGACTAATTCCACAACTTGAACTCATGATCTATTGGCGCTAAGGCCCCATGTTTTAGTCGTGTGTTTCGCTTTTTGCTTCTAGCTACTCTAATCAATTGTTCTGTTTTTGTTATTTGTCTAAATATTAGGTCAAGGTTTTGCTAGTGGAGTCATTGATCTTGGAGGATTACAAGTATCTCAAATATCATCATTTACTAAAGTATGGGCTACCCAAGAAGGAGGACCAGATAATCTTGGAGCTACATTCTTTGAACCATCAAATTTACCAAATGATTTCTTTATGCTTGGATCCTATAGCCAACCTAACAATTTGCCCCTTTTTGGTTGGGTCCTTGTTGGTAAAGATTCATCAGGAGATGCTCTAAAAATGCCAACTGACTATACCCTTGTATGGAGTAGCGAAAACTTGAAAATCAAACAGGATGGTGTTGGCTATATCTGGCTGCCAGTTCCCCCCGTGGGCTATAAATCCGTTGGCCACGTTGTAACAACATCGCCTCAGAAGCCTTCTCTTGACAAAATTCGTTGTGTTCGTGCTGATTTAACTGATGTATCCGAAAGTGATGATTGGATTTGGGGAAATGATGGCTTGAATGTGTACACATCAAGACCAAAAGACAGAGGAATCAAGCGTCTAGGAGTGTCTACTGGTGCCTTTGTGGCTTTAAATAACGGAGCTGCAGCAGATTCACTTTCTTGTTTGAGAAACGTTGACGAAAATTCATCTGCTATGCCAAATTTAAACCAAGTTCATGCACTATTTCAAGCCTATTCTCCTTTATATTACTTCCACCCTGATGAACAATATTTCCCTTCCTCTGTCACTTGGTTTTTCCAGAATGGAGCATTACTGTACACGAAAGGGCAAGAATCTACGCCAATTCCTGTCCAGCCAGATGGTTCAAATCTTCCTCAAGGTGGTTCAAACGATGGCGCATACTGGCTGGACCTGCCAACTGATAATTCAGCGAAAGGTCGCGTCAAGAATGGAGATTTCCATGCTGCCACAGCCTACTTACACATTAAACCAATGTTTGGCGCGACACATACTGATATTTCTCTCTGGCTATTTTACCCCTTCAACGGTCCTGCTAGAGCAAAAATCGAATTCATAACAATTCCATTAGGGAAAATTGGTCAGCACGTTGGCGATTGGGAACACGTTACGTTAAGGATTAGTAACTTCAATGGAGAGTTACAAAGTGTGTTTTTCTCCCAACACAGTGGAGGAAATTGGGTAAGTGCATCTCAGCTTGAATTTGAAAAAGGTAACAAGCCCGTGGCGTATTCGTCGTTGCATGGTCATGCTTGTTATGCGAAGACAGGGGAAAATATTCAGGGGAATGGGAATATAGGCATCAGAAATGACACAGCAAAGGGGCAGGTGATGGACACAGGAGCAAACTATTCAGTGATTGCTGGTGAATATTTAAAAATCCTTGAGCCAGCATGGTTAAACTATGCTAGAGAATGGGGTCCAAAAATTAGCTATGATATTGCAAATGAACTCAGAAAAATTGAGAGATTTTTGCCTGGAAAATTAAAAAAGGCTATTGAGAAACTTGTGAAAAGTCTACCAAATGAGGTTTTGGGTGAGGAAGGACCTACAGGACCTAAGTTTAAGGACATGTGGTATGGTGATGAAAGGGGTTAAATATAAAATAGTCATTTCACAATTGTATTGTATGCTTTCTTTTTAATTGTGACCACTTTGTCCTTAGAAAGTTTGGTAGTTGGTCATAGATTTTGAAGTTGTATTTTTAAAATACTCTTTGCAAAAGATAATACGATTTCATCATCAACTCCAATTCCATAACTCCAAATAAAGCAAAAAAATATTTGGACAAAATTGGAGATTTTATACGACTCTTAAAGCACATTTTGTTGATAAGTAAATAAGTTTAATATCAAATGTGGTTGTTCAATTGATATTTCTCATTATCTCTAGCAATATGAAAGCACTGCAATTTTCTCAAAGGACATGATGCATGCATGGGAAAGAGGTGTATTTGGTTGATTAGTTAAAATATGGGGAGAAAGCATAAATTTATTCATCAACTTTGCAATTTAAAGCGGATATATATTAAAAAAAATGATACATATATACTCCTACCATCTAACACAGGTGCATATTTAAAGCATATCTTTGCAAAATGATTTTTTGAAATCATTCTTCCAAGTCATGGAAATTTGAAGAGATTTTGAGCAAGAATTATAACTAAAAATTACAAAAGAAGTTCATTATTCTTGCTGCTAGCAACATGTCACGCACTTTTATAAAGATAAATAATTTATATTATTATATACTTTTCTACAAATTATTATTTACAGAGATATATAAATATCATATAATACTCCGGATATAAGGATGTATAAATACTAGGGGTGGCAAAATTAAGTCCAATCCGAACTTGGGCCAGGTTAATAACCCGCACAATTATTAGCTCAACACATCTCAACCCAACCCATTTCAACTCATTTAAAATTGGGTTGATATGCAACTTGAATTAATTCGAGAGAGATCTTGTTAAAATATTTTCAAAACACTTTTTTTTATTTGGTATGTTATATATAGCCATAATAAAGAAAAATATAATTTAATTAAGTACTAAAATATTGAAATAAAATAAATAAAATAAGTAAAATTTAATAAAATTGGATCGGGTTGGGTCTTGACCCGCTCTATAACCCGTTTTGACCCAAGCAAATTTCAGTTGGGTTGGGTCTTGACCCATTCTAACCCGTTCAAATTTGACCTAACCCGCCTAATCGTCACTCCTAATAAATACTGATGCAAAAAATAAGTTATGGTGGATAAATTGAAAAGGCTAAGGAAAATGGGCTTCGGGTTGTTCTAATTAGGAAAAAGTACACAAAATAGACCTAATGTGAAATTATTTATTTTTAATAGACTCAATCCAAACTATTTACATTTAATGGACTCATGACCTAAACTATTTACTTTCTTATCTAAACTATTTACCTTCTTACCCAACTTTTTCCTTTTTATTTCGTCATGACGTCGTGTTGATGCCAGCATGAATACTTCATACCGGTATTATATAGAATGAGCTCAATTCTCTGTGATACTTTAATGGTATATGTGTACCTTATTAGTATATCATATAAGGTGGGTGCTGACATCAGCATAAGGGGCGAATTTTAATAGTACAGGGGCATAAAATGTAAGAGGATATACTGATGTACATAGTTTGTTTCAAAGGGGCACAATGTCATGGACTTAGAACTTTCACCTGAAGGCTCTAGATTCTTCTCTCCTGTGCAAGAATAGTGATGGGTCAAGACACCAAGCTTTGTTTTCCCTAACTAAGGGTGTCAAAATGAACTCAAACATAGGTAACTCGCCAAAAATTTTATATGTTAGGCTCAAAATAATTTGAATTGAATTCAATCTCAATCCATTCAAGTCTTAACTCATTTTAAAAGAATCTTCAATTGAGCCTAATTTAATCTCTAATTTCAACCTGTTTTAAGGTTCTTTATTTACATTGATGTAATATATGTTTTCTATCTATTTTGTGTCTTCTAGGATTCATCTACCTATTTATAACTTTTTTTTTTTTTGTTTTCTTGAGTTGAAATTCAAATTATGGTTATAAAAGGTAAATAGTAATATATTAAAATTTTTGAGATTAAGCGAGTCAAATTGCGCGGATCATGACACAATGTAAAATTTAGACCATTTGAGTCCAACCTAAGTCCAAAGTAAATATGGGTGGGTCATGACTCAATCCAATTTTTATTTCAATCCATTTTAATACTTTCAAATTAAATTCAACTCGCCTATTTGACACCCTTAGTTCTAACCATTAAAAAATCAAATACAACTAAAATAAGGTCAATTTACACAAAAGCTTGCAAATTTAGGATGATTTATAAAAAGGTTGGGCTTTAACAATATCAATTATCAACTTCTTGTGCAGGCTCCGTCAATTCTTTGATTTAATTCTAAACAAGCTTTCTCCGCAGGCGGGTAGTTAATGTGTTAACAAAATCTAGTTATATGACTTTTTGTTTATATATATATTTTAAAAATTATTGTTTATAAAATTGAATATTTGTCATGAGAAACGGAGTCCTCTTTAATTAAATTGCATTTGGTACCAAGAAACCTATAAAAAGAAAATTATTCGAATATTTTAATGTTGCACGAGGCATATTGATGTATAAAGTTAAACAAATACCTCTAAAATGATATAATCCTTTCTTTGGTTGGAATTAAAATAAGGTTAAATTACTTAGTTAGGCAAATATTTGATATGTATTTAGATTATAACATAATTTGAAAAAATTACAGTTTATAGTTATAGCTAGATTTTTATTGCTATTTTCTCTCTCCTCTCTACCTCTCTCTTGCCCCTCACCTCTCGCCTCTCTCTCTGCCATCTCTTTCCAGACATACAAATGCATACGTATATCAATTGCATATATACAATTATTTGACATATATATATATTCAATTCAACAAATATACATATACAATTCGCCTCTCCGCATTCTCTACCCGCTCTCGCTCGCCTCTCTCCTCCCTCCCCTAATCTCGCTAACTAGATATACAAATATATATGTATATCAGTTATACATATATAATTATTTGAAAGATATACACATGCAATTTGACAAATATATATATACAAGTCTCTTTACTCGATCTCGCTCGCCTCTCTCCTATAATATGTAGCTATAATCGTAATTTTAGCAAACTATACTATTTTTTTCTTTATTATGTTTCAAATGCTTGCTCTTTCTGAAAACTCCTAAAAAATAATAGGGCATTAGGAGAAAGCTAATAATTATAAATTTTAGAGATGATAAATCAAATAGCAAATAAAATAATATGCTATGAAAACATAAGAAACCAAAATAATATGCTATGAAAACATAAGAAACCAAACATTATATAATTTGGTCAAGCGAGCTACATAAGAAAAAACTAATATACAAAACACAAAAATTATTGAGAGAAGAATCTACCCTAAGCGAAATTATTTAATGATTATATGCATTATGAATATTATTGTGGTAGGAAGGAAACTCAATTTACAGAAGTTCAAAGTCTTCTCCTCAGAAG
>JAABOM020000001.1:22329604-22361346 GCA_011800125.2 Solanum clarkiae
TGTCCAATAATATATATATATATATATTCAATAATATTTATTTGCTTTATGAAATTACAAGATAAATAATTTTATATATAGTTCTCAATTTATTCTTATTATCCGTTATAGTCACTTCCCAAATTATTTTTGAAGATATTGTATTTGTTATATTCAAACGCTGATTTGGTAAAATCAACCCTATCATTTACTGTTTCTTAATTGTTATGTCAAGTTAATAATGAATAATTATTATTGGACAAAAGGGGTATTACATATAAGTAAGCACAATGTACAGCTTTGGGAAGAAAAAAGATATTTGTCAAGAAATGTAACAATTTTTTACCACCTCCTCTTCTCATTAAATGAATATTTCCTTATTTTTTTATCATAGATTTGCTTCATTTTAGTGTTGGAAAAGGAAATTCAATAATCAATACCCATATTTTAACTTACTTACCAATCTATAGATTTAGAGAATAAGATTAATATATCAATCAATCTTAAGATCTCTAAATCATCAATTCAAGAAAATAAATATTTATGTAAATTTCCCTGTACAAATCTCTGCAGATGTTAAATGTGGTGAAAACGAAGTAACAACAACAATGCAAAAGGAAAAAACAGCACAAGAAGATCAAAATCAAGATTTTCTGATGGATTCATCCAAGAAAATCCCTTCAGAGATTGAAGAAGAAGAAGAAGAATCATCTCACAATTTTGCCTCTGAAACTTCTACACTCACCACGGATTCACCAAAATTCCAAGAAGAAGTTAACAATTCCTCTTCTTTTTCTTCTTCTTCTGTTTCTTCATTTGGTTCAATGAAACCCAAGAAGAAAACAGAGGATCAAAATAGTAATGATAAGAAATCGGAAAAAACCCCGAAATTGAACAAGAGCAGAAGCTGTTCAAATGGGGCTTCAAGTATTTTCAGGAATTTGATTACTTGTGGAGCTGTGGATACTAATGATTCTGGAATTATTCCACTCAAAAGAAACAAGAACTCTGTCAGCAATGCTAATGCTGCTGCTCCTGAAAAAACAGTTAGCTTTTCGTCAGAGATTTGTAAAGCTGATAAAATTGGAGGATCTCAAAGGATTTTTGGTACTGCTTGGAATCAACAACAAACTAACGGAAGGTAATTTTTCCTTTTTACCGAGTATTTATTACCAACACTTATAGTTATTTTTTAGTCCGATTAAAATTTAGATATAAACTTTGGATATACAGGAGAGATGTATGTATTATTTGATGGCGAACGGATATATGTCGTGAATAAGGAACAGAGGTGTATTAGCTAGCCAAGTGTAATGTATTTAAAATGAGATTTTTGATTTTTTTTTTAAAATAATCAAAAAGTATAAAATTATCATAATAACATAAAATATGTGTTTTGGTAATATTTCCAATTTTGTGTGTGTATGTTGAATTAGTTTATTGTTTATTTCAGGAAAAGCTGTGATGGGGCATTCAGCATGTCAAAGAACAAAAATGAATTTGGCAGTCGTAGATCAGTTTCTGCTAATTATAAGCCAATCAATGGACCCAACTGCTCGTAAGTTCATCCATCACAAATACATTAAATATTACTTTCTCTGTCCCAATACACGTGGCTTTTTTTTGTCTTAAAAAATTTATCTCACTTTAATTAAAAATAGTTTATTTTTTAAAAAAAATTACCCTCAATGAATGATTTTCAACTACAACTAGAGAGATATCTAAGAATGATTTTAGACTATAAATTTTAAAAAATTTTCTTTTTTTAAAAAATATTATATCAAGTCAAAGGGTCTCACATAAAATGGGACAAAGAGAAGTATAAATGGCACTTAAATCTTTTCATTTTATTTTAAAATACATAATATTTTAGGGTTTCTAGAAGAAACTTGATTTATCCTTGTTTATATAACCATAAACCATTAATTAGCTTTGCTTTCATTAGGAATAAGTTAGAACAACTACTCGTTATTACTAGAACTAGAATTAGAAATGAATAGTTTTAATTGATATATCTAAACTAAAAAATACCATTTGTTTGAAATTAAAATAGGATACCATCTCTTAATTTTTACTTGTCACCTTTCAATGTGATATATAATTAAAAAAACAGTAATTGACATAATTATTATCATGCTATATCTATTAATTAGTGTTAAGTATTAAGTCTTGAAAAGTAATTTGAGTAATAAGTAATTAATAGTAAAGGGTAAAGTATGAAATTAAAGTATTTTCTTAATACGTTAGAAGTGCAAATTTTGAAATAGTTGAGAAGTACTTTCTCTTTCAATTTTACCTATCTATTACTCAGAAGGTAGATTTTCAATTTTATTTGTTACTTTTAATATAGCAAAAAAATAATTCTATATATATAATTCTACGCATCAATAACTTATTTTTCTTAATTCTAAATATCAATTATAAAAATAATAATATTAAAAATTTAATAAATATTTTAAAATTCAAATATAACAGTGCGTGCCATCAAATTGAGGCACAGATGCACAAAGTTGCATTACACATTGCTACCTTAAAACTGACATCTATCTAATCATAAATTATTTGTCTAGATTACTCTCTAGGATCACTTTACTTCTCAACATTTTTTTTATTTATATGCCTTCTAAAAAATTATATTCTTTTTTTTAAATTTATATAAATTAGCTTAATCTGGCGTGGAGTTAATTTTTTTTTAAAAAATTTGTAATCTAAATATATCATAGACATTTATATGATTAAAAATCATTTCATTAAACATAAAATGGACATTTTAAAATTAAATTGTTACTAAATATAAAAATATGTCATTCTTTAATCTTTCTTCAATAAATAAAAAGAGAGTTAATTTAAGTACTAAACAATATTGAAGCGTATATATATGTGCTCTTCACTTACATTTTCTACATTAATTAGTCAATATTTATTATTTTCAAAAATAATTAATATTAAGTATAAAACTGAGAAAGTATACTCGATTATATCTTGATTTTCTCAAAGTACGATCACCAAAGTGCTTCGGAGGAATTATCATGCATCTCTTCTCAAGGGGTCGTGTGGTTGGCAAAATGTTATTTCAAGATAGTTAATTCTAGAATAAGTTAGTTTTGGATAAGTTATCCCATCATATATATGGGATAACGTATCTCAACTAACACGAAAATTGTGGGATAAATAGTTGAAGGATTACCCAATACATTTAACCAAACATAATATAAAATAATTCAACATTTTATCTCGAGATTATTATAACTTATAACTCACCTGTGAGTATAGTATTAATTTATGATTGTGTTTTGCAGGCAATGTGGGAAGACATTCAAGCCAGAGAAACTTCATGCTCACATGAAATCCTGCAAAGGGATGAAAGCTCTGGCAAAGGGGGCTAATTCTGCTGCTACTGAAAAGACATCCAGGGATGCAGCAAAAGTGGATTCTGTTTCTGGCAACTGTTTGGCTCATTAAATGCTATCTTTCATTTTTTTTTTCTTAAATTATTCCTGTTCTGCTGGAACTAGATTACTATGTTTTTTTTTTCTTTCTAGAATTTGGACAAGCCTTCTGTGTATATTTGAGTAAGAAGGTTCACAGGCGAAAGCCTAAGCAATTCAAGAATTTAGAAGTGAAGTCTCCTTTACTTGCATTCAATAGTTGTAACCCTGATTTGTCATCGTTATCTCAAGTATAGACTCTGATGAAAAAGCTTCAAATGTTGAACCCCGAACTTGAAACCTGAACCTGAGCTTTAAAACAAGCAAAAGCAATAAGACAGACAAACTTTTAATGTTGATAATATCTAATGTAAGTTTTTCTTTCTGCAGTTCAATGAAGATAACTTCTTCTTTACACTTGGATAATGAAGCACTAGCCATACCTACTCCTCCTAATCGACTAGTAATGGTGTTAACGACCATATTCATGTCCCCACAAAATACCTAATCTAATAGCATCTATAAAGAACAGTCAAATTTCCAGGTTGTTAGTAAATAGCTAAGACCATTGCTGGTTACTTGCCTCCAAGAATCGAAGAGTCAACATGATCAAGCAAAAACCTATATAACTTCTTTTTTAGTCCTTCTACCCTCTCATCTACTCTGTTCCCTAGTTTAACCATGTCATCCAACCACTGATTGACGCTTTTGAGCTGACCAAGAAGACATGCGATGTCAGAATTCCCTTCCATGGATTTCAGTCCAAATCCCTTGCTCAATGAATCTTCTAAGAAGTTCAAGAACCAAGCGCGAGAAGAAGAAAGCAACTTTTCTGCCAAATTTGCAGCCTGTTTTAGCCCACTCCCTTTGGAGCACTCTTCCCTTTCAATATTTGTTCTTCTTGTAGTCGGTAAATGCTGCTTCGATTTAGTTGCTGATCGTCTTCCACTTGAATCAGGACCAGATGGCCCACTGGTTTTAGTGCTTTGCTTGTTTATAGGCGGACGGTTTTCTGCTTCACTAATCTTTGGACTGTTGTCTAGTATAATGTAATGAAACTTTTCATTATCCAAATTTTCCTTCTTGTCTTCCTTCTTGAACAGACAGAAATTGGAGAGATCGGAATCAATTGCAGCTTGAATCCAAGAGGCCGCATTCTTATTGGTAAAATTATGGCAAATTTCTGGGAAGGCATTCTGGAGACACAACTTGTCATTCCCTTTTGCTTCAGGAGTTGTCGTTGCCAATGATTTTGTAAGAGACGCTGCTTTCTGCATGTTTTGATGAAGGTTCAAAAATTGCTCAACCAGTTGTCCAGCAGGTACTCTCGTTGCTGATTCGCATAGTTCTGCAAACATACTGTAAAGAGGTGTAAGAATAAAGCTTACCTTCTACGTCTTAAAGGGGTAGAACACAGATTCGGAAGAAAGTTACACTGCCACTGATTTCAAACCACAATCAATTTATGAAAAGCAATGAGAATTTGTTTTGATAAAGAAGACAATATTCAGATAATATCCAATTCTTAGTAAACAACACCTGAACCATGTTCACTAAAAGCTAGAGATGGTAGGTCCATAAAAGCACTGTTTATGTAACATAGAGTTGTGAACAAAATATAACTCTTAAACTACTAATCTCTAACTTAAAACTAATAAGGCAAGCAGAATCCTAGAGTTGAGATTTTTACACAACTCCACACTGAGAAATGAGATCAATACACAACTAAAAAGTTAACCAAACTTGCCCGTCACAGAGACAATCAAGAACGCCGCAAGTGAAAAATATACATATTTAAAGGCTACCTAATACAACCATTCTTGCTTGTACATTAAAAAGGATATGACTAGATAAAACGTGTTTCTAAGGATTAGTTTTTACTTTATTTTCAACTAATAGATAAGATGAATAATATCTTTTAATGACAAGTGATGTGTTTGTTAGGCGCATGCAAGGACATGACGCAAGCTAAACGGGATGTTGCTAAAAAAAGGAATACAGCGACTCAAAAGGCTCCAAACACCACAAAATCTTGCATGGTACCAATATATAAACTATGAACCTAATGCAAGATAACACTGTAGGATGAGTATTCGGGTGGAGAGCAACACATCTATCTAATATTCAAAGGCAGAACTTATATTCCAATATTTTCAAGTCAAGCACTGGTAAAAATACATGTGAAGTAGAGGCATCGAAATATAAACTGAACCTTTACCTCAGGCACTGGATGACACCTCCTGCAGCAGCAGCTTCTTCTAAAGCATGCGTAGCAGACAGAAATGCGACATTCCTATAACTTGTGACTTCCTGAAGATATTATAATTCACAATTTGATACACAACTCCCTGAAGTGATTATAATTCACAATCCGATAGACAAGCATACCACTATCATAGACTAAAAAGTTAGAACATTCATTCTTCACATACCTTGCCAAGATCACAAACTGTTGATGGAAGTGAACTCCATGAAATCCTTGAGTCGGACCAATTTTTAAAGCTGAGGGCCACCTTTGTCAGATTGCATGGAAGAGTCTCATCTTGTGAAACATCTAGGTCTTTTCTAGTGGGCTTGCTAACTGATCTTGGCGAGACAATAAGGTCTAGATCTTTTCTAGTAGGCCTGCTAACTGATCTTGGCGAGACAATAAGCTCTAGATCTTTTCTAGTAGGTTTGCTAACTGATCTTGGCGAGACAACAAGCTCTAGATCTTTTCTAGTAGGCTTGCCAACTGATCTTGGTGAGACAATATTATTCTTACTTGTAAGTGGTGAAATGCTTGCAGTTGAATGCCTTGGTGTCGAAACTTTATCCAAAGAAGGCTTCTTCAGAGCAGGAATCTGCAAAAATATCAATTCATCCAATTCAATCACAATCAACAGAACACACGCATGAAGTTTCTCTTAAAAAGACTTGATCAGTACTATATGAGACTACTAAAATTTCAGATTCATCGGATAAAACAACCCCAGTGACATGATTCGTGATGACTGACCATCCATACTCGATAACATACAGAAGCAATCCATATAACTACAGGGATACAGTTCCAACCATTTCGAAATATAGTCAGGTATAGCTTGAGCTACAACACAGTGTTACAATATCTGAATTTAGCATGAACAGTTTGTAAAGCATTTTTATGGTCTTAAGTTAAATCTAAATATGTGATCTCTTTGAAAAAACAAAGTAAAAAAAAGGGTATTGAAATAACCTAATGAATTATTGTCTAACCATTTTTGACCTGGGCTTAATAATTGAATCAGCAAATTAACCTAAGAAGAGAAAAACACAAAAGAACTCTCCCAACAGACAGAACAGTAACGGCATTGAATAAACAGGACAAACAAATTGCAGATGCTAACAGCATTAAAGCACCGAATATAATCACTTAAACAGAGAAAACTTTACAACTATGTCAAGCCTAAAATAAATGAAGTCACATTCTGCCAAAAGTTCATCAGCAACTAATTTATGGGGTAACTTACAGAATCCGAACCCGAAAACCCGATTTTGTATTTGGAACTAGGTGTAGCTCCAGCACCATTTTTCTCACCGGGGCTCCGATCCCATCCTCTTCTCACTGAATCCAAACTCAATCTTCTCATCTCTAACCCCTCTACCTTCCCATTTCCAATGGACTGTCTTCTTGATTTTACATCCTCACTACTCACCACCACTCTGTTTATTTTGGTTTTAGCTTCGACCCTTTTCACTTCACCATTCTTCTTCCCCTTTTTCGGGTCGTCTCGGTTCCTGGCAGTGAGAAAATCACTGGAAATCAAATCTTTAGGATCCCCAACACATGGGCGCCTCTTGGGAACCGGCTTGACTCCACGAAGAACCGGAACAGGGGAACCGGAGTCAAGGCGAGCGACATGAATGAACTGACCGAGTTGGATCTTGTCACTCAGTATCAACTCAACATCTTGTTCTGATACAGAAACGTAAGCTGAATGGTGAGAATCTGATACCCTTAAATAAAATCCCCTGCTTTTCCATGGATCATCATCAAGTGAAGGAACAATACCAATCACCTGAAAACCCCAAATAATAAAAGATAATCAAAAGTCCACACCAACATTGTTACATAAAAAAAAAGTTTACTAGTATATTTTTTGGACATGCCTGAAGAAGAGCAGAGCGGTGTTGGCCAGCAACTTTGGTTTCTTTATCATCGAGATGTTGCAAGAGTTTAATCAAAATACCAGGCGTGAGAGAGGCCATTAGTGCAATGTGGATGAAACAGAGGGTAAAAAAAACATGGCACTGTGACAGAGCAAAGAAGGAAAAGGGAAAAAAAACTTGGCAAATGGAATAGCTGCAAGATTTGAGAGAAGGGTATGGGGAAGAGTGAGTTTTGAGTCGAATCTCAAAAACGGAATGGACACGTGTCAAGTGGAGATGTGGTTATTCGGTGGAGAGTTGCAGAAGAAAGAGAAGAGGAGGAATGGGCGCAGATATATATGATATGAGCGTACATCCGTAAGGAGGAAGGCAGTAGAAGACAAGATTCAACTAAAAAGGTAGCATGCTCCTACCTGGACAAATCACTAAAATCAATAAATATGAGTATTATAACAAAGTATTCATATTTATTACTCCCTCCATCTCACTTAGCACCATGGTGTTAAAAAAAGAAAACTTTTAAAATTTATGATCTAAGATTATTTTTATATATTTGTGTGATTGAGAATCACTTTATTAAAGATAAAAGAAAATTTTAAAGATAAATTGTTTCCTATTATAATAAGATGACATTATTTTTATGACGAACTAAAAAAAAGTGTCATATAAAATGAGATAAGAGAATATTATTTTTTAAAAAGTATGTAAAATTTAAATTTCAAGTGGACAAGTCAAAAATGGACTGATGGAGTAATTCTTTTAACTATACGCGAAATAATTTTGATCATTTAACCTAGGAGACCTTTTAAAAAGTCACCTTGTAATTGTAATTGGTGTAACTGTTAGGATAATAATTATCAATCTAATAATTATTATTAATATTTAATTGAACAAGTGTAGTTATAAGATTAATTTAAAAAAATAAAAGTTAATTTATTTAAAATTTATATTAGACAAATAAAGGCCTTTATAAATAATATTAAATCAAATATGTAAGATATATGTTGTTTTTTAAAAATGTATTAATTAGTAAACATGTTCTTAACTAACATTATAAAAAAGACTAATTTATATTTTTTTTCAAATTAGTATATTAATCATAAAATTAAAAGTACAAAATTTATATAAACATCATGAAATGAAATGCATATTTAACAAAAAGATCAACATTGTAAATATAGTGTCATAAAATTATTAAAATATTTAATAAAAAGATAATCTATAAAGTCTAACTAAAACAATGTAAAACGTAACAAAATTATCTATAACCCTACTTTCTTGATATTTATGATATATTAATAAATAATTACACTAATATTTAACGAAAACTAAAAATATTAATATGTAACAAATTTAGAAAAACAAAATTATGTTATATATACTTGAGAAACTATTTTGAACCTGCCCACCAACAGTCAGGATCTTTTTTTTTTTCTCCTCCTATACGTGATCCATTGTTTCAACTGCACGGTTGTGGGGTCATCTAAATTTTAAAAATTCGATACTTTTCTTCCTAAATGTTTGGAAATAATATTAGAAGAAACTTTATAAATTATTTTACTGGCCTTTTTTTTTTTAATCCGACAAGGAAAAGTCCTAATCACTTTTGTGATTTTTGAATGTCACTAAAAGTGAGATTGGTCCTTACAAATGCTCCGACAATTAGAACATCATGTGTCCTTCTAAATGCACTTAGGATTGATTTACTTTGGTAATTAAGTTTTATCCTCTTTTTATCTGATTGAAAAAATGCTTTAACTCGCGCAAACAAAAGGTACAAATCAAATAATCATGCACTTTTATTTTTGATGTATGCATCAAAGTACACATTCAATTTTATAAAAGAAAAATTATATTTTGTGTTGATATTCTCAGTATTATAACAGTAATAACTTAGTTAACTAGAAAATGTAATAGAGGTTATAGATAAAAAAATATTTGAAAATTCAAATGTGTGTCTGACCTTTTTTTGTTTAAAATTTATTTAATGAGATAGAGATCATAATACACCTCCAAGAAAGGAATATACATAGATCAAATTATAATATTTGTTCATATGTTTGGTTCAGGTTGAGCAAAAGGCAGGATTATCTGATATTTCCTTTAACTCATATTTTTAAAAAATTCAAAACTTAGCAATTTGAGATTATTTAAATCGAAAAATGAGTGTACTTCAATGTGTCTATTTTAAACAATTACATATTTTGTACTAGGTGTATCTCATTTTTAATCCAATGAACCTCAACACAACTATTATTATTATTCAACCTCGTGATATAATTTGGGAATGACTTATTTCCAATCAAATAACTCTTTAAACGTATATTTTACACTTTGAACAAGACAAAACTTGATATTACTTGTAATATAATTTTCGCCTAATTTCTAATTATCTAAATTTTATTTGAAAAGATAAACTATTTTTTGTATTTGTTAAATTGTAATTAAATGTTGGTCAAATTATTATTTTTAAAGATTAAAACAGAGTAGGGAAAGAAAAAATGGAAAATAATAAGGTAGAAGAATAAAAAATTTTATTGCTAAAATAAAAATTTAAATAATTAATCATACGAGGTACTAAAGTTTCCAATCAAATTAATTCTCATTAATGAAACGATGAGAAAAAAATAGGGGGGGCATGTGCTGGTTTTTTCCCTAAAGGCCCTTAATTTAAACTCAAAAGTCAAAAATGAGAACATTTTGTCAAGGAATCATGAAAGAACAAAACACTAAAGGACAAAGAGGTACTTAAATGAGAAAAATACTCATATATACATTGAAGATTTTGAGAGAGTACCAGGCCTTAGTCAAGATAGTGACTCTTCAATTGTAGTAACCTGGTATCTTTGAATTTATAGTACAATTTGATACCATGAAGCTTTTGATGGGCCAAAACATATTAGACCCCCCTAAAATTTTCCATTTTAGCACTTTAATTATAGTATATTCTAATTAGATACCTAACACAAAGTTCGTAATAATTTCGAAGATCATTTTTTATATTTTCAAAAAAAGTTATCGTTTTATCCTTTATGATAGTTGTTTAGAGTTCTGTTGGATCAATTTTTGGGCTTAGGTTTGAAATTATATTGAAAATTTGGGAAATTGAGAATTTTTGAGGCCTTAAATGCTTAAGTTGTTCAAAAAGTAATTCTTTGTACTAATAGAGTTATGAGTCTCGGAATAAAATTTTGTCATTTTCATCAGTCCTTGAATGTGAAATTTGATTTCGAAGAATCATTGATGAAATTGGAATTGATTTGTGCAATTGAGGTCTCAAGTTGGAAGTTTGAGTTAAATTGGATCAAGAGTTTACTTTAATCAATGTTTTGATTTTATTTGCTCGAATAAGATTTTCGATGATTCTATTGAATTTAGGGGTGATTTTAGCTCTAAAATGAGCTTATACGCCTCACAAAGCTTCCATGAACATGAACTTTTGATAAATTGAGGATTGTGATTTGATTTCAACTTTATTTTTAAAATAATTTTCACCGTAATTTTTGAATGTGTAGCTCCTATGGGTTTCGGTCTAAGTTATCAGTGGATGTGTATCATAGAACAGATATGCATAATGATTATTTGACATTGTATCGCATTATCTTACATCTCATTTATATGACATAGTTGTCAACATTTTCTTTGCAAATATACGTTGACAGTTCTCTGGAACTGTAACTTGTTGAGTGTGTCTTAATTGAAAACAATGTGCTATTTGAATTATATATTGTGTATGTTGGCTTTTCTGAGTGCAAGTTGTAGTTTTAGAGGTTTGGATAGTATGGTAGGAGCACTTGCATTCCTTACTCTCTATCTTGTATTAATATTTATTTGTTGGGTACCAAGTTGTTTGGTACTCACCTTTATTCTACACTTGTGTAGGTTGTGAGCTCAATCCTTCTTAATTTCTCCATTTTATTTTGATCTGAGCTTTGGAGTTGTTTGAGAGGTAGCAGTTAGTTCCTTCAACAGACCCTCAAAACTTTTACTTATATTTTTGTTCTATTTGAGAATCAAGAACAATTGAGACTTATAATTTTCTTTCAAATCTTCACTTGTAATAGAGGTTTGTACATTTGACACCTATCTTGAGTTAGTTTTAGACTTGTGATTTATCCTTAATAGAATGTTATTTATGCTTTATTTTTCACTTTATTATATTGTATCATTATTTAGGTTGACTTGTCTTGGTGGGTTAAGACAACTATCATTACATTCGAGTCTGGATCGTGACCAAGCCTAAAATGTGTTTCTGAATCACCTGACTTAAAATTACCCAAAAAATATATCATTTATACACAGTTGATGCGGATGAGTATTGAATAAAATGAAGACACGTCGCCTTTGGACTCATATATTATTAAAATTAGAGAAACATTTTTGAATAATATATATGTTTTTTTCATAATCCCCCCTTCCCCCCTAGTTATGGCCAATTGTATCTTAGAGGAAATAGTGTTAGTATTGTGTTTTGTATTATGCCTCATTTGTGCTATACACTATTTGAGATGATAATAGAATTAAATGTAATTGAACTTGATAATGCAAATTGTGATTTTTAAATGTACATAAATAGGCATTTAAATTTTGTGTAAAGTTGAAGAAGTAGACGCACTCTATCTACATAGCGAATATCCATCTCAAGGCCAAAAGCTTGAAACCATCCATATCATCTCAAACAACATTAGTTATTATCAATATTAATGTTCTTTTAGTTCTTCCTCAACATATTCAGCGCAACATTCGCATTTCTTGTCATTGTAACAGCAAAATTAGTAAAATCAGATTGTTCATGATTCAAGATTTCTAGTTAAAGTTTTGTGCACCTAGTGAACAATATTTTCACACCATCATCATAAGCGACCTCATAGTATAAAACTTACATCTAGCAATATAAAACAATATCCAAAGGTTCACAAGCAGCTTGAACTACATTTTAGGAATTTTTAGTATAATGGAGAGCCAGACTTTGTATTCAAACTAGATTTACCCCATATGCGTTGTACCTGTATGCTTATTGAATATATATTATGTCCAAGTATTGGATAGGCATTAGCGAAGTAATATTGAGTTTGTTTCATTATAATGAAACAACTTAATTGTAATATATGGTTGTAAAATTTTTCTTACTTGCGTCAGTTCTTTCAAAACGGGAATGAGTTAGCTTTTAAATTGTACTTATCCAGCACACTAGATTTTGATCAATTACTATTATTGGTAAGAATTCACAATTTATCACTAACTTAAAGAAATGCAAGAAATATTCTTTTCATTGTTGCAAAAGAGTACTAGAATTTTTTGTCATATTGCACTAAAGTCCAAGTAAAGAACATCATACATGAAGGCCTATAAACGGAACTGGACCTTTACAGTGTGAGAAAAACAATTGAGGTAAAGTGGAGGTCTTGATGGTAAATTTGAAGGATGATATTTTCTTACTGAACACTATAACATAATTGTCCTATTTTTTTTTTATAATTCTAAAAATCTCCGCTTAATACTTATAGATAAAACTCTTAAGCTTAAGTTTTTACTAACTGAAAGATCTTTCCATTCTAAATAAGAATGAGGGTCGTTCAACTAAATGTGCTCCTTTGACTAGGTATGAGAGAGAGCGTGAGATAATTGATCATTTTCTGAGTCAAAATTTGCATTGAAAAGTTAAAGGTGTCATTCTCTTCTAATTGGACTTTCCCAACTTACTTGAATTCTTCTAATTCAATAGATATAGGTGCATCCCCATTTTCCCCTTCGGCTTCTCCCTCTTCGAGTGATCTTCACTTTTTTGAAGGTGATTTTGATTAAGTATCATATAAATATAAGTTGTAGTTTGAGTCTTCTCGAGGATGGCCCCCTTCTTTTAGGAAATGATAATGGGTAGGGCTCCACCAAATTATTCATAAATAATGAGGTAAGGTACTTTTTTTAGGTGGAATAAAAGATCACCCTTTTTTTTGTTGAAGAAATCATGACTTTGATCGTAGTTAGTTTAAACTCATAAATTTTAGCAATGTTGATCAAAATTACTCAAAACTCTTTATGTCTCTAGCATGATCATTTGATGAAATCTAGAGGGAAGTGGGGTAAATAATCGATGCTACTGGAAAGATTCTCCATGATATTCAATCTTGTAATTGATTTAATAAGCATTTTCTTTTATGATTGATATTCCTAATTGGGTTCATCTCTGCAATAATTGAATAAATTGAATTGTCAATATGAAAGCTTAAGAACTCAACAAGATTCCCATCATCTCGTGAAAAAGAATATGTAATGTAGACTATTCAGAAGGGCCTAAATAATACAAAGGAGCTTTCATAAATTTCTTTTTTATCATAAATAATCGCTATGAAGAAATTTAATTTTTTTTGACGAACTTGATGCGAATAAATCTGAGAATATACAAATTAATTTCGGCGTATTGAATCTTTTCGAACTCGAACCAAAAAAAATACCAAATGCCAAGAAGAAGAAAAATTCTTGAACACATTGATATCACCTAGTTCATGATGTATCTGCATACTTTTTTGAGTTTACAAGACGAGCTTTGAGAAATCAATACTTCTAAACTTGTCTTATATGAATACAAAATTTCCACAAAAAAAAAAAAAAAAGACAAGAGAAAAAGGAGCAAAGAGAACAGCTCATTAAATAGGGTAATTACAAATAATTAATGAGTATTGATAATTAACCCTTGATGGTGCACAATAAAAAGGTAGAGCTCAAGTAACAAATCATGCTCCACACTGTACATAGTAGCTAAAGAGTTAAAACCAACTTCACCAGAAAGGATCAGCTGCATTAACAAGGTAAAAGGTACATTGTAAAGCAGATTCTTAACTTTACACAACTGACTTCCTTGCAACCAACATATGACAAAACATCACACTAAAGACTCAAAATCAGAGCATGGAAAGGAACAACAGAAAACAAGTCTTCATGAAATCATACATAACAGCACTGCTGGCTGCACTTCCCCATTCTAATATTCTTAACATAGGTTAGAATATGACTTAAACCAAGGGGATCTGGTCAAGTCTCTTGGTCCTCGGATTACCTCTCAGGAGCAGCCTATTAGCTTTGCCATAGTTGTGCTCACATCTCGACAGTGGATGGAAGAAGTCGCAAAAACCAGCATTGGCAGATAACAGATATTGCTCTCCGTCACATTTATAAGAAGTAATCAGGGGTTCTTCGTGTTACATCCGGTTCTCCCCTTCTTGGAGCTGGATCAAACTGCAAATGGCATGGTTTTTAGGGTGTTTCATTAGTTGAGCCACAAATATAAACGTAACGAGACCAAATTGGACCTTACATCTCACAGTTACATTCAAAAATTCCAGCACAAGGTAATCAAAACACTTTTACAAATACAAGACTCGGACCAGATTATAACAAAAGGAACTTCTGAAAGGACAGAGGGATAAGCACCTGGATAAATGTGTGCCCTCTGCAGTCATCAACTTCCAAAATAGAGGCCATGTTTCCACATCGATAACAATAATTTGGTGCACTAAAAATAGTGACAACTTTTTGTTCCTGTAATAGATGTTACAATTAATTAAGGTACTTAAAAAGGAAAAGTATCACAAGATGAGTGTAAAAGAGGAAGTAATTAGTTACATGGCTCCAGTTATATCCCTCCATGACCAGTTGATGAGCTCGAGCAATCAGCTTTAGATTATTGGTATGGTGAAATTGCTCAGATATGTCCTGTAAAATTACAGACAAGTGAAAAATATAACTGTTTTCCAGATGAAAATCCGAAGAAATAGTCCCCAAGAATATAGAGCAAGAGAGAATTGCAGTAAAAGTACCTGACCAAAAGTGTACCCAGCGCCCCTAGGTGACATACCCCAACCACAACGATCATCCGGGTCTGACCACAAAAGATCACACATGGCCCCTTCATGAGGAACTTCTTGGACACGGTCAAAACTTCTTACATTATCAAGGGTTTCAATAGATGGAGACAGTCCTCCATGCAAACAAAAAATTTCGGATTCAACCTAGAATTTGATATTTGGGAACATGAGTAAAAGGAAGAGAATTCTTGCACTTAAAAGATACATTTTCATGGTAAACATCCAAAAGCACTCACAAAAGATATCAAATGGGTCATCAACAGTACATGGTATCTTCCGAAACTGCACTAGCCAAACTAAAGCCACCACATGCCCGGTAGAACATAGGACAATCTAAGTATAGACATACAGTGAAGTATTCACCCTTGCTATGTCTTCTGATATTGGTACATAGGTTGAGCTAACAAGAAGAGCCCATTATTCCAATATTAATTCGTAAGAATTCATTCCCTTCCTAAATCCACTGCTGGCTTAGAGAGTCTCAGATTTTTGGGTTGAAACTGCTTAATATTATGTGGTCTAAGTTGATGTGATAATTTTATATGCTTTCCTTAAAAGTTTTCAATTTTATTCGTTTGGCCTTCATAATTTACCGAATCATGTATGAGTGAGAGAAGTGAAGCAGTTCATTAAGCAGGAGACTATGAAGCAATGCTCGATTGCTTCCGAAAACATACAAGAAGCTAATACGTTAGTCTAAACTCTAAATGACGAGACACAGCAGCTACGTTTGTAGATATAGTAGTCTATGAAAAGTTCATCGGAAAAGGTAAAAAGTTTATTCTGAGTTCAGATGCAAGCTTACCCTATAGCAGACTACATTGCTGTTGAGATAAAATGGTCTAAGAGACTGTAAAAATTAATCTAGAGTAATGATTAACTAACCAATGCCGTCAAAGGAAAATAATCAAATAGATCAGTAAATGTTTTCCAAACATTAGCATTGCCGTACCTGTCAACAAAACAAAAACTTCACATATCAGCACCAGAATTACAAAAAAGGAAATAACTTACAAAAGGCCACACCATCAACCAGTGCAATAGAAATCAGCTCAATATCTAAGTATAGGCCCTCTTATATGTGTTCAGGCCAAAAACATGCAGCTTGCTAAAATTAAACCAGAATAAATCCCAACAGTCAGAGAAGTCTTAAATGGGAATAGAAGAGCAAGGACAAAGAAATCAAACAACACAATATTTCCAGTCTTCAGAAGCAAGTTCATAGGTCAAGGGAACCTTTGATTCCATTCCAACCTCCACCCCATCCTCACAAACCCAAATTTGTAACAACAACAACAACAACATACCCCAGTGCCTTATAAGCACCATGCAATATTATAAATCAGGGTTCAGGGTTCAGTTCAAATGTGTAATATTCCATCCAATATTATAAAAAATAACACTTCAAATTGGTTAAGCTACTCCAGTTCTGAGAGATGCATCCTGAACACTAGTTCTAACATGCATCACAATATTTTTAAGCGGCTGCTTAGTTGACTTTTTCAGAAATATAGTCTAATGTGCACCACATTATTTTGCAGAGGGTGATTAGTTTTGAGTTAATATAGTCTAACCACCAGACATTAATAGCACCTTAGAGGTAAGAGTCAGCATAAAAAGGTTTTAATTATGTAAAAGGTTTATAAAACCTAAAGAAGCTACTCCCATCTTTCTTGTGTCTTGTTGAAATCTACTGCAAGCTGCTCCGAAGTCCAAATTGTAGGAACTGTTCTTAGTTGTGACATTATTAAATAGGTTACAACTACTAGATCAGCATTTAACAAATATATGATACTTCTTGATGCATTTAAACTGAAAGAGAAAAATCAATATGATATGCAAACACTAAATTTGTCGATCAAAAAATGGCAAGGAAGCTTCAACTAAACAGTACTAATTATGTTAAGAATTAATATTTCAGATTTGTCTTCCCCTTTTTCCTGACAGGTGCTTTTCAGGTTTCAGATTTTTCTCTCAGCGATAAATTTGATATTTAGATGTCCTGTGAACAGCAAATATGAGATGTATACATCACAGAACCTTTACTTAGTTTGGGGATTACATGCTTATTTTTGGAATGGCATCAGCAGAGTTTTTTCCAAACATTATGCAATGCTAAAGAAGATAGGATTCATTTGGAACTGGATATAGAACCATGGTCTAAAGAACTCACTTCCGCAAGCATTCATCATAGAACCCATAGACTTGTGTAATCTGCATTAAGGAAATAACATTCAGCAAACTGATTTAAAAAGAGAGTACTCTAGTTTAAAAGGGCACAAGAGTAACAAGTTCCTCGGGAGCCTTATACTACATCCTCACTCAACAGAATGTGGATCTCATCTTCTTCCCATCAGTTTATCAGTGACCAAGTACTCCAAAAAGATGGAGGAAATTGATGCCAAAATGTGATTCCAAGACAGGTAAACTGGGCCAAATTAAGCAGATAACATTTTGAGAAAATCAAGGTGAATGAAAGCTTAGAACTGCTGAGCTAAGGTTGGACAATGAAGCAATCAACTATTCCTCAAATCCCACATCACAGTCAGAAGAGTCCGGAGCTAAAAGGGCAACAATTTTTTTCACAAATTCCAAAAAGGCATGTCTTGTTTTTTAACACCAAAGGGTAAAGGCGCAGCCGTCACTGCGCCTTCCCTTTATTTAGTAACGTCTGTTTGTAACAGACAAAAAGGAGGCGGCATAGTGAAAAGGTAAGGCCCACTGACACCTGCGCCTTACCTTTCTTTCTCATTTATTTATTTTTTCTTAATCAATCTTTTAACTCATTTGTAGTTGGAATTTCACACTAGAACAAAGATGTCATATATAAACTTATTAGATTCTTTCACTAATAAGTTTATATATGACCGTTTTGTTCCATTGTGAAATTCAAACTACAAATGAGTAAAAAGGTTGACCAAAAAAACAGAACGAGAATGAAAAGGTAAGATGCAGGTTTCAGTGCGCCTTACCTTTTCACTGTGCCGCCGCCTTTTCTTTCCGTTACAGACGTACATTATTTGATAAAGGGAAGGCACAGTGCTGACTGCACCTTTGCCCTTTTGGTGTTAAAAAAAAAGACATGCCTTGTTGGAATTTTTAAAAAGAAATTGTTGCCCTTTTGGCTCCTGACCCCAGTCAGAACTCAGCAAAAACTCTAGCAGGAAATTTTTGCTAGAAGATATGTATTGCATAAATGGAGTGTAATATAGATCTTGTAAGAATAGGTTTTACTTGAAACAAGTTTTCTTAATCAGTTGCCAAAGTCAACATCCTGTCTGACTGCAAGGTGAACTATTTCAAATACTAATTCTAACCAGACACCTGCCTCAGCTCCAATGAGAAGGATGACAAGACCAGACAGCCAAAATGCAACAATGGGCTCAACAGTACTAAATTAACTAAAAAAGAGTTCTGCGAAAATAATGTCATACGTACCTGCCGGCTTTCATGATTTCCTCTAAGAATAGTTAGTCGTTGAGGATAACGCACTTTCAGAGCTACCAACAGCTGCAAAACCAAGATTACACGAATTCTTCAGCTACTCAAATTTTATATAAGAAGTTATTCAGATGAATGCAGGTCTTGTTCTACTTGATCAGATGCTATTATAAACGGTGAAAGATGAAATGGCCCAATGTTGTTTAAAAGACAAAAATCAAGAAGATTTTGAACAATCATATGACATACTCCGCATGTCCCTTGACCAGTACTAAGATAGAGAATGGAAGTTCGGACAGATGATCACATTAAAAGGAGTTCAACATTTTCTTTTCGGGTGGGATGAAGTAGGAGTTCGACACAATTTAATATAGCAGGACTTGAAAACTGAAATGAGTTGAAACAAGATAATTCGTTTTGAACTTCCATTAAAAGCAGGAAAAAAGCATGTGAATGTATTGCTCAATTTGTTTTTTTACTATCTGCTTGCTGTACATTACATGAACAATCAATAACTGGTCAAAAGCTCCTGTAAAGGAAAACCTCAATATGATATGATTCTGTCTTCATCAAAAATTTTTTATAGGTAGAAAATTTTACTATATTAGGAATTTCATATGAAAATATGTCACAAATGCAGCAATTTTTTTTTTGACAAACGCAGCAAATGAAGACATTGATTATTTACTTACAGTAACAGTTTCAACCGAATAATATCCACGGTCAACGTAATCCCCCATAAACAAATAATTTGTATCTGGGCACTGCCAATACAAAAATTAAACCGAAATAAGAACAAGAATAGCTGTGTAACAAATACATTAAATAAACCAAAGGTAACAAGAAAATTACATAAATAAAATTCCTTTAATGAGAATCAAAGATTATTCAAAAAGTAAGCAATGGAAAGTCACAAACTTTTATCTTATTAAGTTAACTGAGGAGAGAAAATAAAAGATACGTTCTTTTCCTTTTGGGCTCACATAATTATTTCAACAAAGGTGAAACTATATATTTGTGTCCATTTTTCTTTTCACTCAACAATGAATGCAAGAAAATAACTTTCATTCACCTACCCAACAAGTTGTATCTTAGAGGGAGTAGTGTCAGTATTATTTTTGTGTGGTTCATTAGTGCTTTTAGCTATTCTCATTATCTGTTCTCCTTCTAGATTATTATACTAATTGTCTATCTTTAGTCCATAGCTTCTTTGTTTTCTAGCATTCGACCCATATCCAGACCAAGAGATATTATGTCAGATGCCAAAGTGATTATCTAATTTTTACCATTATTTTGTATCATGAATATCTTGATAGTTCTTTTTTTATTAAATTAAATTGACTCATGAAAGTATTTCATGATTCAGACATTTCAGATGACAACAGAAACAAATGCAATTGAACCTGAAAATGCAAATTATGATTTTTGTCGGCCCGTGGTGTAGTTTTGCTAATTTAGTCATAACTACTCTACTGAATTCTCCAGATTCAATCCATGAAGGAAAGGGGAAGGAAAGGGTTGTGGTGACAGTGGTGGCGGGCAAAGGTGATGGTATTAATGGAGGCGAGAGATAAAAGGAGAAAGAAAACAGAAAAAAGAACTTAAAAAATACTTCTTTTGGCTGTTCACCCTCGAAGAGAAAGTGTGTTGCACACATCTATGCCACATCACTTTATTGTGTTTAATAGGTACATTTTTCATGATGTTAGATTGTCTAATAGGAACAAGCCTAGTTAAGATGTCAAAATGAAAAATATGGCTATTTTATTTTTTTGACAAGCACACCTTGACTAATTTCACGGGATAACTATCACCGCACACCATAGATACGAGGTAACTTCTCCATCAAGGCTAGAACATGGAAAGAAATCACCTGGTGTTTTTTTCTTGTTTTTGCTGAGATTTAAACTTGATACCCCATGATTCTCGATCCACTTTATTGACCACTGGGTCACACCCTTTGGTGCTTGTGGCAAATTTAAGCGGCCCCTTATGTATTTGGCCAATTACATTTTCCTTTCTGATCAAGTCAACTCTCTCCAATACCCACACAATCTTTTGAAAATTTGTTCTTACATTTTTTTCTCTGTGTATTATGTCTTTATCCACCATCTATCACAGAAAAGTGAAAAAGGTGCACACACCAAGAAGAAATTAGCAAATTACCTGTCCACCAATCCTAAAAAGCTCAGCAAGATCGTGGAACTGCCCATGGATATCACCACATATAGTCACAGGGCTTTTTACTGGCTGCAAAGCAAAAAATAAGAGATAAATCAAAATCAGACCAAAGAGATAAATACATAATCTCATGAAAAAGACATACATTTATAGCTAATATTTGTAGATCAATGCATCATACACATATAGGATAAGAATACTCTTACCACTAGAGGAAGAATAACTAGTCATCACTTAATCTTCAAATTAAAGCAGACGAAAAGGAGAAAAGCAAGCAGATACAATACCAAACACATATTATGATATTTAAACCACAAACCATGACACCTTTTATATTTTATAAAGTGTAAAAGACCAAAAAACACATCTTTTTTTACAGAAGAGTATTCCCTTATAACCAATATAAAGATGGGGAAGGGGGCAGTTCGAAGAGCTTACACCACCTTGGTAGTAATTTTAGAACAAATCACAAGCAATAGAAAATTTGTGAACACGTAAAGGTTATACCTGAACATTGCTTTCTTCCATTAGTATCTCCTTAGCCTTTTCACATAATGCTCTAACCTGAATTAGAACATGAAAAGCTTAGCTGTCAATACCTTGTTCATACATATGGCATACACTAATACGGGAAAGAAAATAAATAAACACCACATGAAACATTACATTCAAAGAGACAATTTGCAAACAATTGAGCATCTATAAGCAGAACTGTAATAACTGCAAGCTCCCTGAACAGAAATCTGGCTACTTGAGAAACTAAATAACAGCCAGGAGTAGCCTAAATCAACAAAACAGGTTCAACCCTTTGCATAACTTCTACAGTGCTTTCTAGCCATACCATCAAAGCAATAAACAACTATTACTTCAGATAGAACAGATACATCATTTTTACGCAACACAACTAGCTCCAGACTCAACTCATAGTCAAAAAGATGAATTTTTTTTAAAAAAATAATTCACATTGAAATGACTCACAAGAAGTTCAGAGTTCAATGAGAATACACAGAGATCTAAAATCACTGGAAAACTCCAAATGCAAGACTAGCAGAAGAACCATAATTTGGATCCCGGTGAACAAGAACTATCTGCAATTGTACAAACGATATTTGATCCAAGAAAATATTTCTTTTTATTCCAATAATATAAATAAATTTCATCTCAAGAACCAAAAAAAAAAACCGAAACCCAGATCCAGAAATGAGAGAAGTAAAGACCTCAGGCTCAGATAGAGGCTTGCACTGCATGAGCTGAGAAATCTGCTCATCCAGGTTACCATGTGTGTTAGCTATCAGATCCGAACTCATTTCGTACAACTAATATTCAAACTAAAAATATCAACTTCAAGAATCAAGAACTGATTTTTCCCAATATATAATCTTCAATAAATTTCAGAAATTTTTTTTGCTGAAAGACAACACCGACCCACCAAAGCCCTTTTTTTTTTTTTTTGTTCTTCTGGGCAAGAAGAAGAAGAAAAGGAGAAATAAAAGAGAAAGCCCTCGAAATTTGTCGATCTACTCTTTATCGACTATGTAAAAATTTGGAATTTTTTAATTCTTTTTCTTGAAAATTTCGATCTGCTACTGAGTCCTAGATATGTATATTTTGTTACAGAGAAGAATATAAAAAGTAAAGAAAACTAACAAAAACAATAATTTGAAAAAAGAAATGAAAAATGGAGTAACAGAAGAAAAAGAACAGATTATCTGAGGTGGAAAGGAACAAAAAGGAAAATGCGGTGGAAAGGAGTTTCAAGAAACAAAGTTTAATAATTAATTCAATTATTTTGCTTAATTATTCATATGTTAAATAAAAGACAAAATTAAGAAAATGAATTTCTTTTAGATGAATTTGAGAAGGTTTTACTGGTCTTACACGTAGTAATATTCATACTAAGCAATAATATGAAGTATATGCAACTGAAAATAATTTGACCAAGTTTTTTTTTTTCAGAAGTAATATCAAGGTAATGAAATAATTGTGTAAAGAATCACTTCAATTTTTTATTATTTTAAGCAAATGAATGATTAGAAATATTTATTATACCATATTTTAATCAAAAATTTTAATTTCTTTTAATTAAATCTAGTAGGATGAACAGAGAGAAAGCGATCGGACTCGATGTGATTTTAGTGAATTTCTGAAAGAGCACGGATAACGATGGTATGGAATGATTGACTAAGTTGTTTAATGTTATTATGAAGACTGCTAAAATACTCGATGAGCGGAGGAGAAATACAATGGTTCTATTGTACAAGAATAAAGGTGATATTTAAAACTGGAACAATTACAACGGGTATCAAGTTGCTAAGTCACATTGAGGGTCTAAGAGAGAGTGGTGGAGATGAGGGTGAGAAGAGGAGTGTCCATTTCAGCGAATCAGTTCGGATTCAGGCCAGGACGATCGACTAATGAAGCAATTCATCTTATTCGAAAACTAATGGAGAAATATAGGAAACGAAAGAAAGACCTTCATATCGTATTCATTAATCTTGAGAAGGTCCATGTCAAGTTCTGAGGAATGTCCTATTGAGGTGTGGAGAGATGAAACGTATTCCAATGGTATATATTAGGGTGATAAAGGACATGTATAATGGAGCCAAAACTCGAGTCCATCATCCAAAATAGTGGTGATATCAATGATGATGTCACACATTATATTTGGGCAGCATGGACCAAATTGAGGTTTGCCTCTAAAGTATTGTGTAATAAGAAAATACCACATAAACTTAAAGGTAATAAGTTGTACAGAATAATGCTTAGACCGTCTTTGCTATATAGGGTGGAGCGTTGGTCAGTCAAAAACTTACATGTTCAGAAGATGTAGGTTGTGGAGATAAGAATGTTAAGATGGTTGTGTGGACATATCAGGGATGATAAGATTAAGAATGAGATCTTTCCAGAGAAGTTAGGAATAATCTATGTGGCAGGTAAAATGAGAGAAGCGAGACTATAATGGTTTGGATATTGCAGAGAAAAAGTGATGACGCTCCTGTTAGGATGTACGAGAGGTTGGATTTAGAGTTACGTGGAGAGGTAGAGTTAGATCAAAAAAGTATTGGGGGAAGGTGATTAGACAAGATATGACGCAACTTCATATTACCTAGGGTATGACCTTAGATGAAAAGTAATGAAGGTCGTGTATTAGGGTAGAAGACTAGTAGGGGTAGGATGATGTCTTGCCTTGTGATATAGTAGGATTGCAGGATTAGTCGTGTCATTATATATTGTGTTATTACTGGCCGTCATTTATTTTGCTACATGTATTGTATTTATGAGTTTTCAATTACTTTCTGCTATAGTCGTTTTGTATCTAGTATTTTTTACTTTTTGGGATAGATATATTTAAGTTGAGGGCTTTTTCGGGAACACTCTCTCTATCTGTATAAGGTAATAGTAAGGTCTGCATACATTTTACCCTCTACAAACCCCACTTGTGAGTTTTCATTTGATATATTGTTATTGTTTTAAATCCAATAATTAAAATCACAAAATAGAGAAATTAGGTATGCTAATTAGGCTTTGGTTTTACATGTGTTGGGTAATTGTACACGTGATGTTAGGTTTTGTTCGTCTCATGGAGCTAATTAGGTAAATACAATTTCTTGTCAAATGTGTTTTTGTTTGTCCTAAAAATAAACCAGTATTGTTTTTACTATTAAGAAAAAATTACTTTCTTTAGCTTTATATAACAAACTTGATGAAACACTTTGTCTCCAAAATAAGTATTTTTGTATAAATACTTAGTTCATTATAAATCAATCAAATTGACTATTCGTCTTAAAGAATAATATTGAAAAATCTAATTTTAAAATTTTCTTTTGATGAATTTGAACCATTTTATTTAATTTATACTCTTAAATGTAATTCATGTATAAATAAAACACGTTAAAAGAAAAGTAACTACATATGCTGAAGGCTATGATTTTAAGCAAGACTACAGTTATTAGCATAAAACAGTCTTAAATAATAATTCTAGGCCTAATACATAATTGACATGACTTCAACTTGTACTATTTTGTAAAGTGAAATGTTTACTTTATTTGATACGGTCTATGAAAATAATGTTAAATGAAATATATTAATAATTCTTGTATTAGTAATGTATGTATTAGTTATATTTACAGTAATTATATATAGAATATTTTGATGCATTAAAAATAGTATACGTTGCATAAAAAAATTTATTTAGAAAAATATTCTCCACATTTATGATAAAAAAGATATAAAATAAAAGTATTATAGAGGTAAATGGGTATGGGTCTTTAACCATGCTAATGTATCCATTAAATCCCCTTGCATTAATATCTAAAATTCATGATATTAGTAATAAACACCTTAGTACACCACAAAATAATTAATAACTAATGGAAGTATTAGTTATACATGGAATGAAAAAATATACCAAAATACATCAAATTAATGCATATATTATTTTTACTAATACACTCCACGTCTATTTAATAAAAGTTATACCTAATAAACATCTTTAACTGTTGATTAAATTATGTGATCTCAATTTCTGTAATATGATTAAAGTGAGTGCAAATCATAAATGAAAGATGAACGATTAAAATATTGCCTCAAACATAAATCAAAGATGATGCATTTAATATGACTAAAGTGTATACGTGTATTCATACGTGAACTACATTGACAATGACAAGATTAACATCATAATACCGATTGCTAAATTAAAGAGTCAATCTCTTTTTGCTGCTTCAAATATATTTGACTTTATTCAAATATGATCATAATTGAATTACTATTTTCTTCATGTATAATTTTTTATAGAATTAAAAAAAATACCAAATAATGAACATGCTACTATAAATAAGCTTTTACTAATTTCATCAATTAACACAATATTATTGGTAAATAAAATACACTATCTGACCTCATTTTAAGATTCAATCTCGATCTCTGAAATAAACTTGCAATTATATACAACTCATATGTATCACCTACTAGTGTTTTCACGTTAGTAATAACTCCTTCATAGATATTCTTTTATGATATTTATATATTTTATATAATTATTATTCTTCTTCATCACCCACCACCTTCTGTAGTATTATCTCTAGATAAATAAAAATCTTTATGGATCTTTCTTCTTTTCACGATAGATTTTAAAGTTTTTTTAGCATAAATTTAACCATCATTGTAGGAATATTTCTAAGTCTACGTTCTATCACTCTTTCTTAAGTGTCACAATCAATGAGTTTGATGCCAAGATAATTCACACAACTTGATGACTCATTCAACTCTAAACTCTCCAAGCCATTTCCAAACCTCTATAAGTATATTATCACAAGTTTTTTCGATCTTCATATCTTTATGATATTCTTAATCTCTCTTTCAATTTAATTCTATGAATATAGCAAAATTTATTATTATTGTTCACAAACATGTGAAAGTCTAAAATATATTTTCTTTAGTTTGAGTTGAGTAATTGATCAAAATAATCTCTTAATCTTGTTATCTCATGTCAACATTTATTGAGAATACTCGTGAACTTCTAGATTAAATTCTCACCCTTCTTCTTTCTTACTTAGTTGTCCTATGTTTAAATATTTTCACTTTACTTTAAGCTTTATATCTAATATTACTAGTCTATTGTCATGACCTGCCACTTGATCTTATAGAAGGGAGAAGAATCTAGAGTTTAGAGTGGTTTATGGAAGACTGTAGATCCTTAAAGATAAGTCTTGAAGTCCTAGAATTTTCTAGGCTTGTGTGAAGTATTCCAGAAAAAGGATTAAAGTGTAAATAATGAGAGACTTATATATAAATATTAATTACACTTTAACCCTAAGTAGGTAGTATAAATAGAGGGGTACTTCATTCATTTGGCAAACAATCCGGAAGCAACACAAGTCTTTTTTCTTAAAAACTCCTTAAGGCATATGTTAGCATTAAAGCAAGCAATTCTAATATACTATTTGCTTCATCATTCATAGTATCATTTACTTACATGTCTATTTAGACCTTATTACTATCTCATACAAGTAGAGAGACTGTTTTATGAGACAGGGGCGGAGCTACATTTAGCCATTATCACTACCTCATACAAGTAGAGAGGCTGTTTTCTGAGACAGGGGCGAAGCTACATTTAGTCAAGAATGGTCAGATGAACACCCTTCATTGGAAAACTTTTTTGAATATATATTGGTTAAATTTAGATATTTTGATATGTATATCAATGTTGAACACACAAAAACAACATACCCGTGAATCCCACAAGTAGGGTGTGGGAAGAGTAAAATGTACGCAGATCTTATCACTACCTCCTCACATGATAGAGAGACTATTTCCTAATAATTGTTACTCTTAATACAAAAATCATTCTCTCATGTTCTAAAAGTACAAACACCATTGATGAAATGTTGGCTCCACCACAGTTTAAAAACCCTTGTCTCAAAAATCCATAACCATATTGTACAGTATCATACAGTGTCAGATCTGGATACAAACTCATGTATTTAACTAAATCCCTTCCAGAAACATAAATGATTGAAGGATACACAGTTCAATTTACTTCTCAAAGGCTAATTTAGGAGATTTAGTTTAACTTCAAACTAACAACAATTAGTAAATAAAGATTGTCTACAATTAGTAAATAAAGATTATCTTACCTTGAAGCTCATCCAGTAGTGAACGCTATTAGCAGCGCTATAAAAAGATGCACAATTGCTATTTGAAAAGGTTCTTCCAACGTATGTTGGCTATTTCAAAAAAGACGCACAACTAATTTATTGTTATCTTGAATTTATTGTTATTTTGAATTCCTTGACATTCATGATAATATTGATATCTCCTCTCAAATAATCCTTACTGCAATAGTTTTTTAAGTCGATGTTATCTATCTCTCCAGGCTTTTGCTTTGTACTCACAATATCATAATTTTTAGTCTGGGATTTTGCCTTGTCCACTCAGTAGGTACTTTAACATACCATCAAATTTGAACGAGAGATTTGGATCATGATTTCATATTCTAAAATATTTAAAAATAAAATAAAATTCAAATATGTAAAATTTAACTCATAAGTTTATATTTCATTTTGTAATAAAAACAAAAGACTTATTATTTAAAATTTTGTCAAAAAAACTTATGTTCGGCATGAAAAAATTATTTGTACAATGTAAAAGAATTTGATTAGAGAATAACTAGACACTATTATTATTAACTAGTCCATCTTTAAAAATTTATGTGTTTTGAAAGTTTTAATCACAAATGTTTATTTATAAAAGAATAGATATGTCATTTATCAGCGAAATTGTTAAGTAGGTCCCTCCAAATGGAGGCCCACATGCAATAGTTCAAAGTTTCCCATATGCCAATCTTTCAAGGTTGGCAACTCCCTGAATATGATTTCAACTTTGGCCGGTTTAAATTGTCAAAAATTGGCCACCAACTTTTGACAATTAAAAGAAAAGGGAGGTTTCCACCTACCAAATTACTCCCATATAATGGAGTAATTTGTTCCTCATTAAAGTCATTCAGAAGAGAGAAAAAATACAGAGAGAGCCACAGAGAGAGAGTGGGTATTTTTCTTCTGTGAGGTATACCATAAACTATAAAATAAAATAGTCTATGAAGAAAAAGTTAGAGTGTGTGCTTAGGAAATATTTTTCCTAAAAGAAATAGTGTGTTCATTATTTTTGGTATTTTTCTCTGAGAGCCCACTATTTGTAATAGTAGAAGAAATTGTACACCTGTGCCTACTATTTGTAATAGTAGAAGAAATATAGTAGAAGTGTTCTTTTGTGGACGTAGCCCAAAAGTTTTGGGTGAACCACGTTAAATTTTCTAGTGTCTATTTTTATTTATTTATTCCTCCTAAATTTTATTGCTCACTACGTTGCATGGGCCCAACAAGTAGTATCAGAGCTTGGTCTAGGTCCATGGAAATGGAGGTAAAGACAAACAAAATGATCAACCTGAACGGCTCAAACTACCGTGTCTGGAGAAGCAAAATGAAGGATTTTCTCATGATTACGAAGATGCATTTGTCGGTATTCTCTACCGTCAAACCGGAAGGGATGTCCGAAGATGAGTGGGTGTTTGAGCATGAACGAGTTTGTGCATATATTTGACATTTTGTCGATAACAACATTTACAATCATATTTGTAACGAAATTCATGGCAGAACACTATGGAACAAGCTGGAGCAGTTGTATGCTTCAAAGATCGGCAACAACAAATTATTTAACTTAACCCAGTTGATGAAAGTAAAATATCAAGAAAACACTTCTGTAACTGATCACCTAAATAACATAGAAGCAATGGTGGACCAGCTATGGACAATGGGCATAAAGTTTGATGATGTGATAATTGCTCTTATGATTTTAGTTTCTTTACTCAAGTCATGGAAAACCTTGAAAGTTTTTTTGACAAATATTGCACCAAATGGTGTAGTAAGCATAGAAGCTGTTAAAAGCAGTATATTAAATGAAGAACTGAGACGTAGATCTCAAGGTTCAACCTCTTTCTCAGAATTAGAAGTTCTGATTATTGAAAAGAGGGGGAGAAATCAAATGAAGGGTTCGAGCTCCAAAGACAGGAGTCGAGGAAAGTCAAACAAATATGCAAATGTCGAGTGCCATTACTGCAAAAAGAAAGGTCACATCAAGTAATTTTGTCAAAAATTCAAGAGTGACCGGCAAAATAGTAGAGACAAGAAGGGGAAGACAAACAGTGATGATGAACAAGGAAATCTTGTCGACGAGTTCAACATCAGTTGTGACAATGAGATTGTTAGTCAATTAACTCAAGAAATAAGTTGGGTAATTGATAGTAGTGCACCTATTCACGGCACACCACACAAAAACCTCTTCTCATCTTACACACATGGAGACTATGATATTGTAAAGATGGGAAATAAAAACTTGTCAAAAGTTATTGGCAAGGAAAATGTCTGTTTGGAAACGGATAACGACATGAAACTTCCCCTAAAAGATGTAAGCCACATAACTGACATGCGCCTAAATTTAATGTCTATAGGCAAGCTTGATGATGAAGGTTTATAAAAACAGTTTTGGAAATGAAAAATAGAAGCTTACCAAAGGCTCCCTTATTATTGCGAGAGGACACAAACTCTCAAAATAATATGTGATGCAAGCAAAGGTCTCTGATGTATCTATAAATGTGACGAAAAATGAAAATACCGCATGTTTATGGCATAAGAGACTTTGCCACGCTAGTGAAAAAGGGATGTTTAAATTGGTGAAAGATAAAGTTCTACCTGATTTAGATCAGGTATCATTGAAGAAATGCGAAGATTGTCTAGTTGGGAAACAGAACAGAGTCTCTTTCCATAGTTCTCCACCTTCCAGAATGCAGAATGTTTTAGATCTGATTCGCTCTGACGTGTGTGGTCCACTACCGAAGTTACTTGGTAGAGCCAGATATTTTGTGACCTTCATCGATGACCATTCGAGGAAGACATAGACTTATACCATTAAATTCAAGGATCAAGTGCTAGGAGTCTTCGAACAATTTCATACCTCAGTTGAGAGAGAAACTGGGAAGAACATCAAATGTGTTCGCACAAACAATGACGGAGAATATATTGGATCATTTCATGCTTATTGCAAAAAGCATGATATTAGACATCAAAGGACGCCTTCAAAGACACCACAGCTAAATGGTTTAGCTGAGAGGATGAATCGAACTTTGATAGAAAGAATAAGGTGTTTACTCTTTCATTCAAAGCTAGATAAATCTTTTTGGGGTGAAGCATTATTTACAACAGTGTATGTGCTAAGCCGCTCACCATATGCTCCACTTTAATACGAAGTTCCGAAGAAAATTTGGTCAGGCAGGAATGTTTCTTACACACATTTACGAGTATTTGGGTGCAAAGCCTTTGTTCATATTCCAAAGGATGAAAAGCAACAGTTTGATGTCAAAATACGACAGTGTGTGTTTATTGGCTATGATCAAGATGAATTTGGCTATAAGTTCTATCATCCAGTGCACAAGAAACTGATTAGGAGTCAAGATGTTATCTTTGTTGAAGATCAAACTATTATGGATATAAATAAAGTAGACAAAGAAGGCTTTACTCCTAAGATGATTCAACAAGCTTAAGGTTGAATTCTCCAATAAAAATACCAACTCAAGTTGAAGATGAGGTTCATGATGACTATCCGCAAGATGCAGATGATGAAGGTATTCCCCAGGAAGATGAACTAAAAGAAGAGAATGTTAATGGTAGTCACACTCAACCACTAATAGCTGGAGAGTCTCCAACACCCTTAAGAAAATCTAGTAGAAATGTGCAGCTTTCTACTAGGTACCCAATTGATCAGTGGGTTACACTGACTGACGGAGGAGAATCGAAAAGCTTTAGTGAGGCAATGGACGATGAAAACAAGGAAAATCAGATGGAAGCCATGCAAGATGAAATGAAATCCTTGCATGAGAATGAAACACTTGATCTCGTGAAGTTGCCTAATGGTAAAAGAGCGTTGAAGAATAAATGGGTGTTCAGAATCAAACATGAAGAACACAAAGTCCATCCACGCTTTAAAGCGAGATTGGTCGTCAAAGGTTTCAGTCAAAAGAAGGGCATTGACTTTGACGAGATATTTTCACCTGTTGTAAAAATGACATCCATTCGTACTGTGCTAGAGCTAACTGCAAGTCTTAATTTGAAAATTGAGCAAATGGATGTGAAGACTGCCTTTCTTCATGGAGATCTAGAAGAAG
>JAABOM020000001.1:22381352-22392549 GCA_011800125.2 Solanum clarkiae
ATTCTAGTGGTATCAAGAAGTAAATGAGTAGTATCTTCACTGAATCACTGCTTCTTCATCTTTGATACCATTATAGTATATATAAAATATAGATTGCTTATACATAAATTTTATATTGAATATACATTATGATTCGCTCAAAAACCAAATAAAACTTTACTATTCATAAAATATGCACTGACTATACATACTTATTTAGTAAATAATTATTTATTTTAACTATTATTTTGATTGAATGACCATATATTATAATCATCCCTAAATTGAAATGGAGGGAGTAATATGGATATGCAAAAGTACAGGCCGGGCTTTATGGACAAATGCCTTGGTCCAATCTAGGCGCAACTAGTGGTGCTTCAACTTTGGGCCTTTACGAATCTATCCTTTTGGGTTTTAATCCAAAAAAGCTACCTGATCAGCCAACGGCTGATTCAAGATTAGATCATGATTTCAAGTTAATATATAATAATATGAATAAATTTATATTAAAATATTCAGTCAATTTTTTAATACATATATAAAATTTGTGCAAAAATTATTGAGTTTACGAAAACTCATAAATTGTATGCAAAATTCACCTTTTAATAGTTGATTTCTTGATCCCACCTTACATGGACATGAACTTTTCTCTATGTGAAACGTTTCTAACGCAAACTTCACGAATGAGTTATTTTTGAAATCAATTATTTGTCAATGATTCGTGATTTGCTATGCACAAGTGACCGTACTATACTTAGTTGGTTATCACACGTCAAATATTTACACGTGATTTATACATAAATTAGATTATGATAAGGGGTGGAGTTATCTGTTGGTCAGGAAGTTCAATCGAACCCCCTTCGCCTCAAAAATATACTATTTATATATGATTAAAAAAACTTTTTTGTGTATATATAGTAAATATTAAATCCCTTTCGACTAATTTGTATGTCTATTTTTTTAGATTTTAAAACCCTCGATAAAAATCTCGGCTCTCCTAATTTATGATACATTAAAAAACTAATATGCACTAATTATATCATTTTTTTTAATAATTGAAATGATCATTCGTGTAGTTATCCCCACCCACCCCCCATGGTTTTAAAATTTCATTGTGACCAAGACATTTTCTTTGTTGTTGATGTTTCAACCTTATCCCCAGACTATGTGTTCTATTCAGCCACTAGTTATTGTGCACGTAATCCCACTTCTACCTGACACAAATTGCGACCGGTTGTTTTTCTCCCAAGCATGTGTTTTAATAGACAACGACAATTAATACTAAAACTACAAAGTTAAATTTAATTTTGAAATTTACTATGCAAGTTGTAGATTATTAATCCTATACAATAACAGGACACCTCTGATCAAGCTGATGAAGGCCAGATTTACTTATGAGTACTCATCAAACTACCACTCAATTTCTAACAACGCAATAATTATTCTTAATTATTTAACGCAATAATTACGAGTGACTTTTATAACCTGATAACAATATGCTAATGAATATTCGAAATTCACTTAAAATTTTACCCATGCTACATAGATTAGGCATATAGGCATTCTAACTCATTTTACTAGGGTATGCATCGGTTGGTTCAATTTTTATAGATAATCGGTTTGATTGATTTATTGGTTTTCGATTTTTTAAATATGCTAAACCAATAAGAAATTAATAAAATAATTTTTATTGATTTTCGATTTATCGATTTTAAGTCCTTAAGGATTCGATTTTCGGTTCACTCAATAAGAATGATTATAAAAAATTGCATTAGTAAAAAACAGATAGAGTACGAAGACTATGTTTACAAATTTGCAAAAGCTATAGTTAGTTAATTACAAACTAAAATACTAAAGTGGATAACTAATCATTTAAGTAACGTAAAGATTAAAATATGTAAAGTATTGCTATAGTGTTCTATCACTATTAAATTACCAATATTTAATATTTACGAAGGGGTAAAATAGTAAATTATTATAGTCTTATTAGGTTTTTGGGTTTACCCAATAACCCAATAGCAAAAATTGATATCGAACCGATAACCCAAGAATTTATTTTTAAAATCATTAAATACCCGATAACCTAATATCCAATAAAAATAAATAAATAATATTTTTATCAGTCGGTTCGATTTTTGCACAACTGAAGGGGGTGTGCAAATGCCGATTTTGATGGAGATCAAATGACTGTTCATATACTTTTATCCTTAAAGGCTCAAATAAAGACCCATTTACTTATATTTTCTCATATGAATCTTTTGTCTCCGGCTAACTATTTCTTTTCATATTTAAATCCATCAAGATCCTAGATGGGCTACCACTTTAAAAGATATCCTGTTAAGTACAGATCATCTAGCTCATGTAAGTAGTATTAGATATCGATGTCCGTGCTAGCGCGAGTCTAATATTTATGAATTTTTAAAAAAATTAAGTAATATAAATAAAATTTAATTAGTGATATTTTTAGCACAAAAAGTAAGATAAACAAATTGCAACGAAAGAATCATAAAAAATTATGGATATATCCTCAGACTGCTCAAGCAAACACGTCAACCTGCAGCCTGCTTAAGCAGCTTTAATTATCATGATCAATAACATTTTTTAACAGTAAAAATAAGACAAATAAATTACAATAGAAGAATCATAAAAAATTATGGATATACCGTCAAGCTGCTCGAGCAGCCATGTCGATCTGCTATTTGCTTGAGCAACTTTAATTATCATGATTAGCAATATTTTTTAACATTAAAAATAAGGCATATAAATTACGGTTGAAGAATCATGTAAAATTACGGATGTACCCCAAACTGCTCAAGCAGGCATGTTGACATGTTGCTTGCTTGAGCTACTTAACTCCCTCTTACGGATATACAGTCAAGCTACTCAAACAACCATGCCAATCTACATTAGCAACATTTTTCAACACTAAAAATAAGCCATATAAATTACGATTGAAGAACCATTTAAAATTATGAATATACTTTCAAATTGCTCAAACATACATGTCAACCTGTTTCCTGTTTGAGTTGCTTTAACTCCCTTTCGTAAGATAGTAATAAATATATATGTATATATATCCATAAATATTAAAGAATAAAAAACATATATAGCAGAGTCCCACTTTCTAAATTACTCAGCTTTTCCACTCCAACTAATTACAAGACACATAGCTTAGATGCCACTTGTGATTTTTTAAATACACAAGATTCTTAAGCTTGTTCAGGAAATTACATCAGAATTATTTTATTTGTACTAATTAAATAAATTAAAGCATAATATATAGATCGTTCAAATCTATGCTGTAGTAGAGGTTTGCGCTTATTCAATATATAAAATATAAAACACAACACTGTAGATCTAACTGAATGCTCCATTAAAATTCGTGTCAAGGTCCCATTTGTTTAAAGGCAAAGGGAAGTTTCTCATCTTAAAGAAATCTTCATATTATATACTCTGTCCGAGATTTTTTATATGTTGTCCTTATTATAAATAAATAGTTCTTAATATATGTTATTTTATAAAATTAATACATAAATAATATTATTTTTCCTATTTTATCCGTAGCAGTTAATGAACTTTGAAAATATATGTATGACCAACTAGAAGAATTAAAAAAAAAATTAATGTACATTAAATAAGAATAAAATAGTAAAATTACTTTTTTCCTTAATGGAAGTAATCCAAAAGGTAACATATAAAAAAGACCAGAAAGAATATTGATTGAATATTAGAAATAAAGATTTTTTTTCCGTGAATCAGCAAAAATTTTATGTTATGGAACACAATTTTTTATTCATTTCCATAAAAAATAAATTCTCCTTTTTATAGGAAAATATTTTTTCTCATCAATTTAATAAAAATAGAAGTGGACATTTTCCAGTGGAAAAGTTGAGATTTCTTAGCAGTGAATTAATTTACATCAAGCACAAAAAAGACATAAAGATGGTCACCCATCTCAAAATTTTGTGTACCAAAATCCCTCTCCACCCAACCCCACTCCCTATCAGGACCTAAACTATATTAGGAAGACCTGTATAGGTTTTTGAAAATATTACAGTATATCAAATGGAAGCAAGGTAAGTAGATCATGAACATGAATTATATTGTTAACTTGTCTTTCTTTTACTTCAAATTGACAAGTTCTTTATTTGTTACTGAATATTTATTTACTTAGTTTGGAGTCTCAGCAAAGTGATTAATGTCTCCATGAACTCAGCACTTTCGTCAGTGGTGTTCATACTTTTAGAATATGAATAAATAATTTTTGTATCAAGGGTGTTCAAAATATTTATCATTAACATATATATTCGAAAATTTTTTCTAACAAAGAGTGATCACCTTTAGGTGAATATAGCTCCGTCCTGCCATGAAATTAATCACCATATAAATAAATAAGCTAAACTCCTTCACAATCCAATTATGAGGGGTTTCCTTTTTCAATTCTGAAAACTTGAAGGAGGGAAAACGAGATTTATTGTAAATAACCCAACACTATAACAAGTATAAAAAAGTAAACCTAAGAGGTCCATGTCATGTTCTGGTTCTGGACGGTGACAAGTGTCAGTTGGATGCATACTTTATTACTATTATATATTTTATAAAGTTGTTGACCGTACAAAAATTCACCGGCCAGTTGGATGCATGTTAGTGGAACATCAAAAAGTAAGAATCCTACGTACAATGCATCCAAATCACTTAACACTTTAAAAAGGTCTTCTCTCCTTTATTCACGACACTATTTGAAAAATAACATAAAGTTTAATACTTTTTTCATCTTATTTGGCTTAGCACGGTATTTAAGAATTTTTTTTTTAAAAAAAATTTATGATTTAAAATCATGTGTGGTTAAGAATCATTTTATTAAGAGTAAGAAGAAAATTTTAAAAGTAAATAATTTAATTAAAGTAAGGTGATATTCACGGATAAAAAAGAAATGGATGACACATAAAATACGACAAATATTTTTAAAAAAATTTATGATCTAAAATATAAGTCTTAAACTTTTTTGTGACTTTAAATTATCTTATTAAGGATAAAAAGATAAATTTTAAGATAAAAAATGTGTTGTATACTCTTGATTAGAAATATGATGTTCGAAGTCGAGATTCTCAATAAAGATTATTTTCCTTTTTAAAAATGAGTCATAATATATTGTATGAATTCGAATTAATTGAGATACTATCTTCAAAAATTGAATGCATAAAGAAAAATGAAAAAGTCATTTAATATGTTAGTCAAATAAAGAAATAAAGAGAACAATAATTGAGATTAGACCCTTATAAAAGCCATCCAAAACCAAGCAAGTCTCATTCTAAGAAAATCAAAGTCTCCAATTAACAAAATGGCAGAGAATTACTCATCATCTGAGGCTCCTTCAATACATTTATGTTTCTTCTTTCTTGTTCTCTTCATGTTTGTAAGCATCACATGGTACATTAACTATGAGTCTATTTTCGAAGGCATCATGGATCAATTCAAGTTTTTTCTCATGTTGTCTCCATTAATCCTCCTTTTAGTTGTTCACTTACTTTCCACGTTTGAGAAATGTTTCATGTTCAATATTCCTCTACCTGAACAAGACTCATTTCATAGAGCTGGTGGTACTCCTTGGGGAGTTGCCCTTCTACTTGTGCTTCTTCTTTTCATGATTTCTTATCACTCTGATCTTCGCGAACGATGGTTTCCACTTCTAAGTTGAACAGAATATGTAATTATCTTTTAGTATTAGCTAGAAACAGGAACCCTTGTGTATTGTAATATAATTAATTAGTATTTTTCAATTAGTTTCTTCACTCTTCACTGTTGAAAAATTTGTGTTGTGGTTATTATTCATGTTCTTCTGCTATACTAATACAAAGGAAATTTAAATGCGTTTGGCTATAGATTTGAAGTATTTTTACTTTAATTGAAATTGGATAAATTTTTCATGCTTCACGCGGTTGTGAATTTGTTTTTGTAGTTGATAAAGATAATGAAAATACAAAAGCACATCTCTTCTTGTTAAATGAAATTAGTTCCATTTTTCAGAATATACGATATTACAATTAAGGCCTTTATATTACATTTGTTCAGACATCTTTAATTCACGAATAAATTATCTATATGTGTCGACATTCTTAGTCTATTTTGAGGAGAGATATATTCAACAAATTATTTTTTATTTTTAGTTTGAAACATAAATAGGTTTAGCATATATGTATAGACAAAGTTATCCAACTCTCAATTTCTGATAGCACTACTTCTCTGCGAAGAAACATCAGTTAATTTTGCTTCTACCTTATTACATGTCTTTATCTATTTACACTAAATTGATTTTGTTGTTTTTATTATTATTATCAAATACTAGCTCATAAGAATTCATGTCTGTCAAAGTTTCTTTTCTAAAATCATATTGTCCCTCTAAAAAGGCAAAATAATAATATTAGATTCAACGGGTATTTGAAATAATAGAGATAAACAAATATTATGTTAAAAGATGAAACTCATAGTAAGTTCACCCAACTTTTCACCAGAATAATCAACCAAATAGTTTTTTACAAAGTGACATTAATTTATACAGATATGACACTTGTAACTTAATGAAAAAGAAAAAGAATTATTTTACTTCTAAATAGTAAACATTAAAGTAAAATAATGTGATTATGCTTTTATAATTTATTTGATAAGAGTATATTTTTATGTTAATGAAAGAAACTTTGTGAAATAAATTATTAGAGTGAGCAAGATATAAAATCAATTAAGCATAATCATATTGAATGAAGTATCATATAGCTTAGTTTCCAACATGTAGGATGTTGCAAAATTTCTGTGAGAGTCATAGTAGCTGCAGATGCAACTTAGCCATCACATCAGGAGTGATAAGAATGGTCATTTCCGGTTCACTACCTGATATCACTTGTACACTCAGCTGCTATGATCTATCATTTTAGACTGTCAACACCATAAATGCACACTCATATGTGTTGTAATCCCCATCCACCTGGCCAGAATAAAATATTCAAGTTCCAAAATGCAAAGTTTTTTTCCATCAATCTCGGATGTAGCCAAAGATTCACTATTTTTTGGTTTTGGAGTATGATGGAATCAAGCAAAATGACTCTTTAAACTGTCTGCGCTTCTTTCAATTATGAAGTAATAGTTGGTCAATGCAACTTTCGAAGCTCATCATGGGTCATTCGGAAACAAGGGTCAGGCTATGGGCGGGAGCCTTTGAGGCATTGGGGTAATGTTGTTGCTATTGTTGAAAATGCAAAGTTTAGAAAGATTTGCTCCAGATGCTAATGGTTATGGCTGACAGTAGAATCACCAAATACCGGAATATGCAAACTACTTCCATAAACATCTTCCAATTAGAATCACCAAATACAGCGGATATGGAAAGTGATAAGTAAGAGCAGCAAACTAATGGTTATGACATACAAGCATGCAGTCATGTGCTTAAGGTAGTCTTCCTTTCAAATTCAAATTTGGACAAGTCTAAATGAATCCAACAATAACCTGAGTTACAGACACATTTAGAACAAGAATATACACTGCATCACTATGAAATACTGTTGATATCATCAAGAAGTTGAGTAATGCAAGAAAAGAAGCAATCTAAGCAAGCACGAAAGAGAAGGGAGATAATATTATCAAATACGTGAACAGATTTGTGATGGGAAATATTAGACAAGCTTTTGCAAAATATTCAAAAATAAAATTTCCATCCAACAGCTCTTCAGGGAAAAAATGACAAGGATGTCACTGAATCAAAAAATTGATAAAAAGCACACATCACTAACCTATGAGGCAGCTCCCCATAGAGTTCATTAAGTACAGACATGCAGAGAGCTCTTATTGAACAGGAAAAAACTCCCACCTGATAATTTATCCATCTATATTTGACAACAGACGTAACTTAAAAAACCTGACCTCCACATCAGAAAATAATGTCCTCGTCTTTCTGTGAAGCATGGGACAGTAAGTTATGGGCTGAACCAAGCGTAATACCTCTCTTCAAAGAAATTTCTTCAGCAGCCTTCTCCGCTGCATATAGCTTGGCAGCAGCCGTCTGTTTATCTACCTCCCTCTTCTTGTAACCTTGTATCTTCTTCAAACGGAAGAAGTCTTCCCTTTCCAATTCATCGAGTTCCCCCTTGATGTAAAGAACTGTGTTCTCCAATCGAGGCTTCACAACATTTTCCAAGGCATTGACCCTCCGATTTGTCGTCTTGATTGCCTCATCGAGAGTCAAGAATGATGTTTGCAGTGACGCAAGCTCAACAAGTAATTCAATAGATTTCACGTAAGCAGCACGACAGGCTTGTACCTGTTGCCCACCCCTAGCTAATCCAGTCAGGTCATTCTTAGTCTCTCCTTCAGAAAAATGCTCAAACTTGGGGAGCTTCACCCCAGCAATATTTTCCTGCCGAGATCGAACTTTCAGAGTAGCAGTCTGCACATTTTCAAGCACGACATGCTTGATGTTCTCACCAGCAGCATATTTTGCCTCTGTCAGAGCAAAGGAGGATGTTTTCATGACATCTCCCATCGATTCCTTTGTTGATACTATTTTCTTTAGAATCTGACGGAACTGCACAGTCAAAGCATCACTTTTCTTTTTCAGCAAAGCATGGCCTCTTGTTGCTCCAACAAGGCGAGCTTTAATAACTCCAAGCATCGTAACTGTGGGGACAACAGCCAAACGGTTGGTTTGCCCTGACATTTTGCCAAGCTACTTGGCTGAAAAGAAGAAGTGAGGCTATAATTTCCATATAAAAAGAAAAAATCACTTCAATATAGGACACAAAATTGTAAATGAGAGAGTAATTCAACATCCATATGACCCTATCAGTTGGGTTTTTCATTTTCTAAAGGACATGTAGTCCTTATTTACCTATATCCCATGTCAACAACAAAAACATGCCTAGCATCATCCCACAAGTAGGTTTGGGGAGGGTAGAGTGCACGCAGACCTTACCCCAACCTTGGTAGGTAGAGAGGTTGTTTCCGATAGATCCTCGTCTCAAAGAAAGCAATAAAGATCACAGCTTTAACCAATGAGAAACAAATCTGTTTAAAAAAACAGAAATTTCCAAAAGACTCAATTTTAACAACAAAGAATAACATTAAGCATAACCGACAACCTCGCAATTTCCAAGAGATGGAAACAATATCAGCAATAACAAGACACAACTTCTCACTACAGTACACAGACAAAACACAGTAAAACCCCACATGCCAAAATGAACAAACGACATTGAAACAACCCCTAAATCACATAAAATTCACAGCTTGAAGAATACCTGCTGAAAAATATTGAACAAGAAGACTTTGGTGGTTTGATTAGAACTTAATATGCTATCTTTTTTTTTTCCCTGGTCTGAATCAGAACACAGCCAAAACTAAGTAAACCCCACATCCCAAAAGGAACAACACAACATAAAACAACACCCAAATCACATAAAGTGAAAAACTTTGAAGAATGCCTGCTGAAAAATATATCTGATGTCAGGAACCAAATTTCACTAACATAATTTTCATGGATAACCAAAAGCATCAGGTCTATGCTCCACTAATGATGATAAGAAAAAAATCCCAGAATAGAAAGTTATTGATTATAGATGATGCTAATATATATTCTATTTCACACTCATCCAATCTCATGACTTCTTTAGGAAATACAGATTGAATTGCATTCAAAAAGCATTCCGCATAAATTAGGACGCTTAAAGTGCAAATGATAGAAGTTGAAATTGCACTATCAGAACAACTCCTATCTCTATTTTTACTTTTTTGCCAAAGTCTATTGTTATGATTACAAGAGGGAAATTTGTGAAAACTTCATATTATGACTTCTCATTCCATCTGGGAAAAGCTCAGAATTCAAGAATAAATATTTCATTGCTACACCATTTTAGTTTCTCCCCTTGTTAAGAGAAATTATCAGGAAGGCAGATTAGTAAATCAGCACTTCAGAGCAATCACCATACTGGAAGAATTAACAAGATCAGACTTTAATTAATGATACAAGTAAATCCAAGTTGCAGTTGGGCCTAGCTTGCACACCTCAACTACTACAGCTAGTACCTCCTTACCACCCCCACACCCTCCAAAACACAGGCTTAAGCAGAGTCAACAAACAATTGAAACAAAATTACCAATTCAATGTCAAAGATCATTGTGTTAGGGGATCCATAAAACAAAATTCCCGATTCAATTTCAAAGATAGGGGATCCATAAACTCAATAACTGCGTTCCATAAACTGAATCTCACAATACAACGAAAAAAATTTCTCTTTTTTCATGATCTAATTCCGTTATAATAATACCCAAATGGAAGCTTATTATAAATAAGAACGCGTATGTAACTTGTAAAACACACAGAAGTATAAGCAAATCGAAATTGCGAATGTTGGGAACCAATTCAGAATTCAACATCGAACAAAATATGGAAACTATGGGATAAAAGGGAATAAGGTTTTCGTGGGAACTTACAAGTAGATTTCGCCGGAGAAGAAAGAGATCACCGGGTGCTTCAGACAAAATCAGCAGCAGAAGAGAGTTGGGTCAACTATGACAAGAAGAAAACTCAAGGGGGCCAAAATCCAAAATTTGGAATGCCTATTAATATATCTTTATCATTATTTTTTGACCTATATATAAAGAAAAAACCAGGTACTGAGAAAAAGGATCAAAATTGTGCCGTATCTTTGAGTTAAAAATTAAAGTAATCCTTATCTTTTAATATCGAACACTAATAGTCCTCCATATTTCAAAAATTGGTGCACTTTTGATATGCTTGAAAATTTTCGTTCAATTTTTAACGGAGAATGACAATCACACGTGAGTTTGATTTCCTGCCAAAACGTATTTTTCTTTAATAAGACTTCTGATTTGTCTTTTGCATTTCCTTATCAAATTAGAAAACACTGTCTTTTGTGGTGGGTTAAGTGTGAGCACCAACGGCCTAGAGGTGAGTTTCAGAGGATGCCCATTCCTACATGAAAGTGGGAGCGAATCACTATGGATTTTGTGGTGGATTTTTCTACTACTGTGAGCGATTACAACTCTACCTAGGTAGTCGTAGATCGATTGACTAAGTTTGCCATTTCATTCCTGTCAAGGTCAAGTATACAACAGAGAACTTAGCTGAGCTTTACATCAGTCAGATAGTTAGGTTGCATGGTGTGCCCATTTCTATCATTTCTGATCGGGGTTCACTTTTCACTTCACATTT
>JAABOM020000001.1:22429305-22440754 GCA_011800125.2 Solanum clarkiae
GACACCAACTTTTAACTTTTAATTTTTTAAAATACTTTTAACTTATTTTAAGTTATTTTATAATTTATCAAATACTTCAAAAAACTAAAAAGGGGCTTAACACCTGACTCTTTAAATCAGATTTGACCAGCTTTTAAATCTATCCAAACACCTTTGATTAACATTTTGTTACTGTAATAGAAGAAGCATTTTGCGATTTTCCTTAAATATTGCTGAAAAACTAATTAACTGCAATTGAATCATATTATTAAATATAACACAATGGCCTTATATTGTTACAACTAATTACTGCAAAAAACTAAACTTGTTATAGTGTGAGACAAAAAGAAAATTTTACTTGCATTCCGACTTCAAGGGTAACATATAATTTCGTAAGCACTAGTCGCAAAGTATCAAAGTAAATGTATGATAAATATCCTAATATGGCCTACTTAATATTTATATCAAATCAGGATATGTGTTCTTTGTATATCTTTATTATTGGGGCCTAGAAAAATAATAGCAAAATGTATATGACAAGTCAAGGCTAGAGAGCTTTTTCTTGTCCCTATAAACCAAACGCTATTTTGGTCAAACATACATCCATGAAAAATATTTATACGGCAACTGTTTTACGGTGTAATATTTTCGTTATTGACAATAACTGTAATGAAGTACCAAGTGTTCTCTGTTATAGTATTCCTAGAGTAAAATAGCACCAAGGTATTGCAAAAGAATCAGTAACGGATACAGATCAAGATGTATTTCAAAGGATTACATCACAACAGCCTGTTCGGAAATATATTTCTTATTTCAATATGGCATAAAGAGAAGCACTATAATTTACAGACACACACACGGGTCCTTTCTGCATAGGCCTTACTATTTTTTTTGGTGGTTTTCCAAACATGCTCATATACAGCTTCAAAAATTCGAAATTGAATTTCACCAACTTAAATCCAGCATTTTCACATGTTTGGTCACCTTCCTCTTTTCTTTTTTCCCCTCATTCTCTGTCTATATATCTCTTTTCCTGGTGCATTTGATGCCGCCTACCTGAAAACAGAGTATTGTTAAGCAAAATTTGGAGCATGAAAGAATAAATGCAAGATAAAATAGTTCCGGACAAAGACATCATATCTAGGATTGACAATGACTTCCAATTGTGAAAATCAACTTTCAATCGTAGACACTTCCAACAGGTGTGCGGAAAAACAATGCTCTTATCATATTGTGAACATCTAAATAGATTTCTAGAAGGCACTCGTTAAGTTCCCACACTACAGCCAATAAAAAGCAAACAGCAGAAAAGCAGGTTTGTCCTAAATATTGCTGTTAACCAGCAGTCATAGATTATACTGACTTACACTGTTACCCAGAATAAAAATGTAACCGAAAATCCCCGAGGGCCAGTAGTACATGGTGTAAAACTTGGTGGATGATGGGTTCACCCCTGCACCTTTCTCCACTTAAAGCTTTCGTCTGTGGCAAGATTCAAAGCCATCTTTTTTAATAAGGTAAGAAGTACCAAGAGGTACCAACTTACAAGAAAACCAAAACAGAAGCTACATTCCCAAAAACTGAAAACATCTAAATGCTGGGATACCCTATCAATCAAACTACTCCAACACCAAAAGCCCAAGCTTTGTAAATATCTATTCTTTTTTATTTGTTTGTTTCTGAAAAAGTAAAATTCGTGTATATTGCCAAGTCAGTACATGGGTTGCACTGAAGCCATAATTACAACAACGTCAAGATTGAAAAACTGAATCACAATCCTAACAAGATCCTAGGATGTCTATAATTGAGTCAGTATCCTAAGTATATTAGTTTGCACCAAAAACAAAAAAGTCTAGTGCAATTTAGTTTGATCATCTGTAGATCACAGTTTTCGCTCTCAAAACATCTTGAATTCCTTTCCTTCCATATTGTCCCCCAGATGCAAGCTGGGACAGTGCTCCTTTGACTCTGTCCTAATCCTGCTTCCTCCCAACTATATAACAAGTTGAGTTATTTTGTTAGGCATGACCCAGCTAATGCCCCTAAGGATAACAAAAATCCTCCACAGCTGTGTAGTGATCCTGCATTGCAGAAATAGATTACTAACTGTCTTAACCTCTTCACCACAAAGGTAACATCTGGAACATAAAGAGAATTTCCTCTTCTTGGAGTTCTCTTGTGTCAAAACAGCCTCTCTTGCCAATTACCAAGTAAAACGGACACCTTTGAAGGGGATTTTGACCTTCCATATATGCTTCCACGGCCAATGTTGTGCCTGTTGCTTTCCTTGGTTCAAAAACTTGTAAGCAGAGTTCACCTTGAATATGCCCTTGCTATCTAATTTCCACCAATGTCTATCCGCTTCTTCACTAGTACCTTTAAACTCCAACATAGAACTCAATGACCGAATCAATTAACCAGTCACTGAAGTTCCTCCTGAATTGAATGTCCCATCCTTGTTGTGTCCATATGTCAGCCACACTCACTTCCTGTTGAACTGCCATACCAGCTAATTCATGGAACAGACCCTTTAAACTTATCTGATCTCAGCCACTTATCCTCCCAAAAAGTGGTCTAGCAACCATTTCCTACTTTAATATTGGTGTGGTTCTTCATAAAAGGCCATAGTACTCTAATCGATCCTCCTCACCATATTTCATTCTGATAACCTTACTCCAGTACGCCTGAGGTTCTTGTGAATATCTCCAGACCATTTCAATCTGAGAGCCTTACTCTGTAACTTGAGGTTTTTAATGCCAAGCCCACCCTTCTTTAGCCATTTAAATCTGAGAGCCTTATTCTGTAAATATCTACTCCTAACAAAAGAAATGTGAAGTTTCTTATCATCAAAGTCCTCCTATTTCTTTTGGCCATGTGTTCCACATGATAGATAAAGGCATGGCTCCCCATATCATCTTAAATCTACTGTTCATAACCTAGTTCTGACAACATTCGCCTAATTGTTTCTGTTTCAGGCATTACCTGCCGTACTCCACAAATGCTGAAAAAAGATACCAGATTTGTGGACTCAAAATTTTCTTCCCAAAAGTAACATCTGCTACCACAGACAAAACCTCACTTCTACAACATATTCTGAGTCAGCATACATCCATGGCTGCAGTCCAAGCCAAAACAAGCTACTTTCGTTGGGGATTAAGTTTTCTATAACATTTTCCATGGCCACGTGAGGTCCCAATGTCCAACTTGTTCCTGTAGAAAAGTAAAGCTACTCTTTTAACAGAAACTCCCTTCTTCAATTGTTGTCCAGATTAAAGAGTCCAATTTATTATCTTCAAGAGTAAGAGGATCCAGTAAATGTAACAAATCACTAATATCATCCATCTCCCAGGTGTTAAAATTTCTCCTGAAATGCAGCTGCCACCCGGAATTTATATTGAGCCACTGGACATTGCCTTTTCAAAGAAATGTTATATAAAATGGGAAACTTTTCGATCAATCTTTGATCTCCTGACCACAAAACCGACCAAAATATAATTCTACACCCATTCTCCACCTTCAGTTTACTAAGAATATGAAACTCAGGCCAAAATATAACAATTTATTTAAACATCGATAATAGATAGCTTAAATACTGTCCCAGGTGTCCAAAAGTCTTTTTAGCCATGTTCTGAGCTAATGATCTCTTTCCAGAATTCATCTCCATTTTCCTGGAATCTCCATAACCATTTAAATAACAAGCTTTTGTAATGAAGCTTTAAATTCCTCATCCCCAAGCCACCAACTTTTTTATCAATCATTACAAACAGACACTTTATAAGTGCATCTCAAACCTGTGATATGCGCTTCACTTACACATCAAGTGTTGAGCACTTATCACAATACCAGGCAAGCCCTTTCAATATAAAGTCTCTGCTCGTATACAAAGCAAAAGATTACACTACCCAAAGGATTAAATCCACCAAACCTATAGATTGATGTATTCCCTAGAGGGTCAACTATCTTTATCTGACTTGGATAAGCATAAATGAAACATGAAACCTCAGGTGACATGCTTAGAACACTCTAAATGAAACATCTCACCAATTCACTATTCGGGCAAAGAAAAGGAAAGACAATTCTAATATTGCCAATAAGTTAATCATATCAAAAGAAATATTTCTATAAAGTTAACAGTTCATGCAATTTGGTCAAATTAGCAAGGAGCAGCAAAAACGTGATTTTGGAAATATGGATTTTTTATTGTCTTAATATTAAGACTCAGAATACCCAATCGAATGAGACCAATCGACTCATGAAAGGAGAGAGCTCCTCAAATTTTACAAACAATAATTTATGTACAACCACAAGAGCAAAATCTTAAGAGAAAGTACGGATCTAACTCAGGATCTAATAACTACAAAACCCCCAAGATTCAGAAGACTTTATGCAGCCAAACTTCATTATTAAGTTACTATAACTGTAGTCAGCAAACTGTGTATCCTGACACACAGTGGAACCAAAAATGACTAGATATAAATGAAACCAAAACTTGAAATGGAGTATTGAACAGAAATTAAGGAAAGGTGCTTAGATTGGCGAAGAAAAGCATACATACGTCATTGTACAATTCAACTATGACCATCAAAACCCAATATGTATCATCCATCATCCACCAATATGAATCATTGGTCTATTTGGAGTTTTGGCGAGATCAAACATCCCAGCATGAGAAGCTTTCTTCCTTTTGACCTGAAAAGGACGAATGAATCAAAAGAAATGTAGATAATAGTATAAAAGCAACATGAGTCTTAAATGTCAAACGATATGGAAAGAACTTTGTCTTGCTCTGATGAAAGCATGACACTACAAAAAAGAGGATCAAAAGAAAATGACACAAATGGCAAATATGTGAGCAATAAAATGTGTTGGAAAGGATTAGCTGCTACATACTGCTGCCCCGATGATCTCCCTGAGTTTATCATCACCCTCACCAAGACGCATAGGATCCCTCAAGCTCACCTGGAGAAAGCAAAAACAAAAGAAAAACAATTGTAACAAAAGGAAGCACATCCAATTCGTGATATTACATTGTTGTGTCTAATCCATAGTAATAATCTCACCAAGCTCCTCACCGATCCTTGTAGTAATTACATATGTAACAAGCTTAGCACATATGCTTTGTATGCACCAGCTTAAGGAGGAGCGTTAGAATAGAAATAGGAAAAAAAATAGTTCTTCCTGGAGAAGGATTACAATGTAGTATCCTAGGAAAAGGAGTCTAACGTAGTATTTATAAGTAGGATCTCAATGGAATAATATAGACACACTATTCATCAATATTCTTCTCCAATATTTCTCACAAAATTGAACAAGACCCTCTAGTTCCTATCCTAGTGGAAGAAATCCAGAAAAGGCTAGCATAGATAAAAGAAAAAAAGAGGGACATCTTGCATCAATGCTACTCCCCTCTCCTGCCTTCCTCCTCTTCTTTTTAGCTAGAGAGGAAGGGACTTGGGAGTGCTGGTGGATCTTTTGGTGACAAGAATAGTAATTCTACTCTGGACGCTTAACTCCCGTAGTTTGGGCCTAAAGACCATTAGTTTTCTCATACACTAGCAGCAGAGAAGTGGAAACACCATATTCTCTCCCTAGTTTCTCATTTCTTCTCTTTGTTGACTCTTTTCAGTTTTCCCTCAATTTTTTTTTATTTATTATCTACAGAAGCAAAGTAGAGGTGCTACACCTAGTTCCATCACTCCACTCCTTATTTGCTTAACTAATTGCTCTCCTCTTCTGCTCTCCTCTTCCCAGCTACTATTCTTTCATCTCATGCAACTAATGGTTGGAGGTCAATGCAAATTCTTTCTTCTTTCTCTCCTACTTTTCCCCCCTCCTTCCTAGCTAAATTCACCAGTGAGCAAAAATGCTAGACCAAAGTAATCAGGCTGATGAAGAGGAGGAAACAGCAGAGAGGAGAAAATAGAAGTATGGAGCTGGTAACGGGATTATGTAGTATTAGAGATGAAGAAGACGTGACAAAGTAGAAACATCAGAACCGCGAAGGAAAAAGAGGAGTAGCGAAGACAAGAAACATGCAGTATAGTAAACTTCTCCACCAGTGTCTCATCTAAAAACCCATCGTTACATTCTTGTCCAAAAGGACAAGGGAGCTACAAGTGTTTTTTGAATAGCAGGAGCTTGTGATTGGAGGATAACAATACAAGGTGTGACGTGCTCTAATTAAGAAATAAGAAGATATGTGCAAAAGTCTCAACAGCCTATGCAAGTTTTCATAAATTTTAGGCAAGAAGACAATCACCTCTGAGGGACCGAAAAGGCAAACTTTAAAGTTCCCATCAGCTAAAAGCCGCAGTCTGTTACAACCAGCACAGAAATGCTCAGTCATTGATGTAATAAAGGAAACAGAGCCTTGATGCCCATCTATCCTAAAATTCTTAGCAGTCTCTGTGGGATGATCTTGAATTCTCTGAAGCCCTGTAAATTTTTCAACCTGTTCAGTAACATTGAGTGACTTAGGTAATGTTCAAAACTGACGTTAAATAGAAACATCTGACAGAAGTCTACCATACCACTTTGTCCAACATTTCCGCATAAGGCACTAGCTTCTTGACATTCCAGACATTCCCATCAAACGGCATAAACTCAATAAAGCGGACATTGATTGGCTTTTCACGTGTCAACTCAACAAAATCACAAATTTCATCATCATTGAATCCACGCATTACAACACAATTTACCTGATTTATAGCACATACCAAAACATAACATAAATAATGCAACACAAAGCGGATTATCAGGCAGAGTTGAAGAACTTCTTTTGACAGAAGCTTGTTTTTCAAATCAAGCCCACATAAACATATTCCATTTCCACAAGTACGATCTGAAGAATCTCAAGCAAAAGCTGTAGAATTTTCATGCATAAACTCAAGCTTAGAGAATCATCAGGAAGCAAAACAGGAGAGTGCTGCCTTAGTCCCCAACTTTTCCCTATTCAGAAAGTCCAAAAAAACCTACATTAACCATGATTTCTAAACTCCTTTTGTACTGGTTCTTCGTACTAAGTTGGTAGTTTTAGTTCTTTCCACAGTCTCTAAAAATCGGGATTATATGCAACAAAAGAAATACCAAAGTCTGGTACTAAACCAAAAACTTAATCAAGCAAATCCTCAAGATTCAAATTAAGTCAGCTGACTTAGGAGAGAGTATCCTTCTAGGGAGAATAACATTATATAATCATGTTCGAAAGAACTTACTTTGACAGGATTATAACCCAGCTTTACTGCAGCTTCAATTGACTCCATTACTCTTCCATGACCTTTGCGCCTAGTCATAAACTCAAATTTTGCTGGAACCAATGTGTCTAAGCTTATGTTCACCAAATTTAGTCCAGAGTCTTTCAGCTTTGGAAGTTTTTTTCCCAGAGTAATCCCATTCGTTGTCATTGCCAGGGTTTTAAGCCCTTTCAAGTTTGATAGTCGTAAGCAAAGTTCTTCGATATCCTTCCTGACAGTTGGTTCCCCACCAGTTAAACGAATTTTATTCACTCCAGAGCTAACAAACAAACTTGCCAAGCGAACAATCTCATCCTGAGATAGAAGTTGAGGACTAGGAGTGAGTTCTACACCCTCAGCTGGCATACAGTAGTGGCACCGTAAATTACAACGTTCAGTCAATGATATTCTCAAATATGTGTGCAGCCTTCCAAATGAATCGATCAACATGTCAGAAATAGCTCTATCTTTGGATGGATCTTCAGATAGTGTCTCGCATGAAGTTGAATACATCTTTGACGAGGACCCATTGAGATGACTTGTAGTTATATTTTGACCACTGCTGATTGGAGATAGTAATGATGCTCTATATGAAAAGCTAGCCTGTAGATTAACTATCAGTTAGCTGCAAGTAAACATTTGAGTAGTAGTGGAGAAATGTTATAACTGCCCAAATAAATGAAGAAGAAAAGTCAAGGACCAAGAGAGAGGTCCAGGATGCTGGCAGCTGGAAGTAAAATACATCTAGTTGTCCTTTTATCGTCCTAAATACTGAGAAAAAAGGAGGCACATGAAACACCTCTGTTACCTGCCTGAGCAGCTCAACTTGTCCATTATTTAAGATCTCAATCATTGGTTTCTATACTAGCACTATGATAGATGCAACTTTCAGGAAGTCATCTGCTTCCAAAGAACAAAGAAGATATGTCTATTTCACTCCTTTTTGTTTTGTAGTTTCATATTCATGATTGAATTTTCAATTATCAAAATCTTATCCATAAATAAAACAATAAATCCTTGAAGTTCTATTTGAAACAATCATTATTATTCTTTATCTGCATTTCGATGATGAATAATTCAAACTCCATTTGTTTCTTCAAGACCTATAGGTATGATCCTCAGAAACTCCACAAAGCTCAAAGTTTTGGACTCCATGTGTGGAGTTGAGCTTAGAAGTAGTCTCAGAGGCCAGACCATCAACTTAGACTCGCTGGAACATTTTTATCTTGGGGCTATTTTGTCTTTACTTAAGTCAAGTATAATAGAGATGGGCTCGTTTATGAAACTATTTTGGTATCCTGAGATTAGAGAACTATTCTGAGAGAGAATTGAGTCTGTTGGTTCACTGTTCACGTTCAACTTCAGCTTACATGTTTCCAAGCAATGAGATTTCTTGAAGGTGATCTCCTTTATTATTTATATCCTCGGTTCTACTTTGTCATTCTTTGGAGGGGATAGAGTTTGTAAGTTGATTGTTTCCTGAGACGCACATTTAAACTTCTAGATTCTTCTAGTTAAACTATTTTAGAATTCAGACTATTTAGCGGTTACGCATAATCGAAATCTATCTTAGTTTTTGCTTTCAATTGTTATTACTTTACATTCCATTGCAGTCTTATCCACCTATGCTCGAAAGCTGACCAGCCTAGGTAGGTTGAGGTTTGGGTTGTAAATAACCTTAGCATAAGACTTACTTAGCACGCAACAAGTCAATTGTGAAGCGTGGACTTCTAAAACTTCCAAAGGATGTCACATCCATGTTTATCTGAGGAATCATTGAAAAAATCATAAGACATGCCAATAACCAAATTTCTTTACATGTTTTATCACAATATTCTTGTTTACATTAGCCGAGAATTTTCTTTTCAATGATTCATCATATTGACATGTATGCAGTAATTCATTTAGGTTTTTGCAAATTTAGAATTAGACCTTTTCATATCTTAAAATAAAAAATCAATGGTGAAACGTTTTCCATGCATTCGGCTTTTCAAGAAATTATTGTATCTGCACATGATCCATCTGTCTCATTTAATGTGTCAGTAAGCATAACAATCAATGGAAGGAAAACAATAGTGGTTATATTTGAGAATGGTTGGTAAAACCCAAATGCATATAAAAATAGCAGGTAGAAACAAAACGTCTGTAAAACCAGGCAGATAGATTTGTCACTCAAGAAGGGCTCTAGTCTTCACCACTACCTAGTATGAAACCTACTGCTAAGTAACTGACATAGTTTAAAGTTCAGAGCAGCATAGCTATATAATTCGAGCGCTCCAATTTGTAGTTCAGGGGGGAAATCGACTTTGGCAAGTCCAACCTTTTTCATATCAAACTCACATAACTTCAATATGAAACAGAAATCAAAAGGTGGAGTTCACCGGAATTAGTTAAATTATCACAAAGTTAATTCAAATCACAAACCCATCAAAATTATACATTTTTCTCCGAAACCCCCTTTAAAAGAAAATAAAGGAAGCAAAACAGCGGTAAGGTAAAAAGGGAAGAACATACAGAGTTTAAAGAGTTGTGACGGAGATGCCAGTGTAAGAATCTAAAGATAGAAGGCCGCATTTGCAAGAGAAGAAGAAGCCCAAAATTCCTGCTCTTGATGGGAGAACCAGTTAGAAATCTTATCGTACGGTTGAATTTTGTTTGTTTGGCTTATATAGAAAGGAAGGCAAAGGAATAAAGATTAGTAAGGAGTGAATTTGTTGTGCCAAAGCCAGCGAGACGCCTGTATTACTCTATATTGTATATCAATTTTGCGTCGCCGCCATGGATACAGCAGAGAGGATCTTTCACTTACACGTCTCTTGAGATACGCCGAAGGTCAAACATTCATCCTTGTCATTTTTCCTTTATTTCCTTTTTCTTTTCCTCTAATTTCTCAGGCTTGTTGCATGTGTTTTGGGAAGAGTGATATGATCTTAGATTATAAAAAAATAATAATAATAATAAGTTGCAAAGCACACGTATTAAATACTCCCTGTATCATATAAAGTACTTAACGTAGTAGGTAGTATTGGATTGCCTCACTTAGAATGGTTGGTGATTTCTCATTTTACTAGTGGGGTGTGCATTGATACATGCGGTTCAATTTTTATGGATTATCAGTTTGATTTATTAATTTTTAATTTTTAAATATATTAAATTAATAATAAATTATAAAGATATTTTTTTATTAATTTTTTATTTACTCAATAAGAAAATATTTATAAAATAAATAGAAAACTTCTCTAACAATTTGACGAAAGGAGATACAATAAAACAAATAAATCAATCGAGCATCTAAACTTAATAATATATAATATTTGACCCCATATTCTAATTTACTTTTCAACAAAAGGGTTATATATTGAAAACGAAGCATATATGTGACTTACGAGTATTAATTTAGTATCACGTGATGTTAAATTATTAATATTTAATACATATAAAGGGATAAAGTAATAAATTATTATAATATTAATGGTTATGGATTTACCCAATAACTCAATACTAAGAACTGAAACCGAACCCATAACTCGATACTTCTTTTTCTTTTAAAACCATTAAAAACCTCGTTAACCCAATAACCGATAACCATAAACCAATAACATCTTTTTCGGTTTAATTTTTGCATATCGCTATTTATTACTACTAGTTTAGTGTATATTGACACCCAAATTTTACCCGTCACAGTGTCAAATTTTTCACGAAGCTTTGTATTTTTATTTCGACAATTTTTAAACAATTTTCATAATTTTTTTTTAAAAAAAAAATCTAATTAAATTAAATACTGGCGCGTGGTATACACGCGCCCCCTTTTAACCCTTACCCCGACCCCTTTCTTTCCAATTTTCCCCAAACCAAAAAACCAAACCCTAAATTCCCTCAACCCCGCCGCCGTCGTCCCTCCTTCATCCACCTCGTCACCGCCGCACCCTTGTTTTCCCTTCTTCTTCTTCTTCCTCTTCCCTTTCCCGTTTCAAAATCCGACCAAACCCGAAAAACCGTGCCTGGATTCCTTCTTCGAAGTCAAAATCCGGCGCCACACCGTCCCGACAAACACATTTATTGTGTTGAAAAGATATCCACACCTCTGAGCATCCCAAGAATGACGAAGATTTTTCAAATCCATTGAGAATTCTTCAACCCGCTTAAAGATTTCTTGTCTGGGGGGGTTCAAATTTTGAATTCAAAATTAACCTTAGAAATTCCCAGTTTAACCCGGTATTTTCCCATTCCAAACCCCA
>JAABOM020000001.1:22453795-22470644 GCA_011800125.2 Solanum clarkiae
AAAAACCTATAAAAACATCACTAAAACTCTACACCGCACAAGCTTCGAGGAGGTAAAATCTAGTTGATGCCACCAGCGACCAACAACAAACCTTCAAACTCTAACAAAAGACGGATGAGAAGGAAAATTCAATGTCATCTCTTTCACTTCTAGGAAAAGTAAAATACCAAAAAGGCAAATGAAAAACACGTGTAAAGCACTACAAAAAAAAAGGATAAATTGGCGAATTTTAATGATAAAATTATTTTTATCACTTAAGTAACAAAAAAGAATCTAAAATATCCTTGAACTATTAAAAATTGTACAAAAATATCTATCTACTTGAGCCTAAAATGTCTCTGTCATCTGCACACAAACAAATTAAAACAAATGAAATATTATATTTTAAATTTAAATTCGATCATGCGAATAAGAATGTAAAAATAATCAAATATATTTATTGCCGAGATTGCGTTTACTAGTCTTTAAGATAAGCAGTGAATAAATTAACGTGCAACTTCGTAGTAGCTTTCTAAGTCATGTTTTTCCTAATAAAAAAATTCAACATCATTTTTTTTCTTGGAGAGAACCGAAGTATCAACATATTTTAATATTTTGAGTGGATTATTTAGTTTCATCTTTTTCCATTACCAACCAATAGAGTATGTCTCTGAAATTTCTTGGTGAAACCTAGCAGTTTCAATGAAATTACTCCAAATAAAGAAATGTTAATACATACACATCTGATTGACACAGAAAGCCTCAAATAGCCATGGTTGAATTACCATAAAAGTGACAGATTTAATTTATCCTCCCTTCGTCTATCTTAATTTATATGTTATTTTATAAATTTGATGTTAAAATTCTTATTTACTATACATAAAAAGATTTATAATTATATAAATATCTAACATTTGCTTTTAAATATGAGAGTTAATTTTTATTTTTTCGTAAATTCGCATTGAAATAGTGTTATGAAAGTTGAGATAGAAAGAATATTATTTTTAAAGAGTTAATAAATTGACAAACGGCATTGACTTTAACAAATACAAATTAATTGCTAGAATGACTCATCCAAAAGACTTCTAGTTAACTCTGAGTGATTATATTGTAATTGTTGGATTGTGGAGCTTTATTTGCTTTAACTGAGAATGTACTGGTGATTTGGTTCGTAGTATATTTTATTTATTACGTAGAATATTTTATTTAGATATTTGAATTAAGTCATATTTTAGTTGAATATATTTTTTAAATAAAGTGTTTAATTTTGTACTTTCGAATCAAAATTCAAAAATATTAATGCATATTTTATTTGTCTATTAAATAGTAAAGATAACTACATAAAATATGTTATCTTCTTTAAAATATATGAATTAACAACCTTTAACACATAGAGTTTTATGACTTATTAAGGCAAATACATTAGTACTTTTTATTTAATTATTTACTTTAAATTTTTAAACAACAAATTATAAAATAATTTATACTATATTCTGAAATTATTATAGATTATGCTTCACGTTATTTTTGTACACACTGAAAAATATCATAGTACTACTGCCATTTTGTTTTTCCCCGAGGTTGTTTTCCATTTTTCATAGTAGTCAGTGTCAGTTGGGCAGCTCTTATCTTGTCAGTGAATCATCTTTCCACTCTCTCTTTCATATGTGTCATTGTCTCCCTGCCTTGTAGTACTACTTTTAACACTCACCACATAAAGTAATTACTACTGTACAAACATCCTCAAGAGTTCCAACAATTTCATTTCTTGGTATCCTCACAAGTCACTTTCCTGTTTACTCTGCTTAAAATCTGGTAGAACTTTGTATCTTCTTGTCACACCCCTTTATGGGAAGTGCTCTGTCTTTGTCCTGTTGATTAGTCCGTCAAGAAAGTAAAGAAAAAAAAAGGTTTCGGAATAAAGTTAGTATTTTGTTTTTATTCTTGATCACAAAAAAAGTTCTTTTTTTAGGATAGTCGAGAAGTTAACGAAGGGTTTTGGAGAAGTTTGATTTATGATCAAGGAGGAAAAAAGGGGAATTCTGTTATTTGGTGTTCTTGAATTTGGTCTTTCTTTTCTCGCTCTGCAGATGGTTTGGAAGTTTGGGTTTGTACAGAGAAAGGAGAATTATGGAAAGGGAAGTAGCAATGGTGACTCTATGAAGTTGTAAAGCGCCAGCAGTGAAGTGTAGGTAAGGTAGTTTTATATGTTTACTAATTTCCCTTTTCTTCTGAAATTTTGTTTTTCTCTCGTTTGATGAATGCCCAAATATGTACATAACTAGGTGCCTTTGTTCTCATTCTCAGTTTTTTTTTTTAAGGTAATGGATAAGGGGTTTCTCTGTTATGGATGGGGTCACTATTTTTTGTCGTGTAGGGTTGATTGCTGCTCAGCATAGTCTTTTTAATGTCTTTTTTGACAGGCAAAGTTAGAGGAAGCTGCAATTGAACTTTGAGGGCTCAAAGAAAAATGGCTTACCAGAGAAAGGGATCTGATCTGCAACCGCAGAGGCGTATTCTGCGAACGCAGACTGCTGGTAATTTAGGGGAGTCGATGATGGACAGTGAGGTGGTGCCATCATCTCTGAGTGAAATTGCACCCATTCTTCGTGTTGCCAATGAGGTTGAGCCCAGCAACCCCAGGGTAGCTTATCTATGTAAGTGATACCTGTCAACTTTTGGTGCTCAAGCACATGAACATGGATTTTTACTCTTATTGTGTGTCAAAATTTTCATTTCTAAAATATGTTAGAACTTGAAATACAGTTTGAAATGTATGTATGACAATGCAGACTATAGAAACTTGATTTAATGGGAGGATTTCTGCATTGTATTTTTACAAATATATGCTGTCTTTCTGCCCTGCTCCTTATATGAACAACTGGAAGCACTGTGTTAGAAGTGACAAGTGGGTTGAACAACTTGTTTTAATATACTAAGATAAAGTTGTTCTCATGGGCTTAAAAAGGAAGTCAGGAATAACTCTTTGCCTATACTATACTATACTGTACTATACTATAATTGAAGCTAACTATCATGATAAATATTGGATTACTCCATTTCCTGGCCGCATGATCAATTGAATGATCAAGCAAATAGTTTAGTTATCTTCTTTGTTCAATGAACATAACTCTTCTGCACAGTAAATTAGCAACTTTAGGATGCCTTTACCCTCCAATAGAACCAAAGTTCCTCTTTCCTTTGCTTTTAGTAGTGGTGGAGGGAATGATACCCTGCAGATTGTGCAACTATCTGATGCAGTTTGTCTGCTCCAATCAAATCAGGTCGATTCTATGCCTTTGAAAAAGCTCACCGGTTAGATCCAACATCAAGTGGACGTGGCGTTCGCCAGTTCAAAACTTCTCTTCTTCAACGACTTGAAAAGGTAGAACTGTTTTACACCACCACTATTGATTTGCTTGTCATGGTGTATGTTTAAAATTGTGATGTTTCAACTAAATATTTCTTGTGTGCTGGTATTAGTCAATCATGTTGTTGTGATTTAGATTTCTATGCAGCTTTATTCTTGTACCATATGGCTGGAATAAGTGGAGAAATAGCAGTCCCCATATGCAAAGTCAGTTGCTCATAAGCATATTAGTAGAACCATAACTTGCATGCAGCATTGTTGGTTGTTCATACAGAATGGAGCAATCTTTCTTCTCTTTTCCAGATGATCAATAAAACCTTATTACATGTGAGTATTTTAATGTAGTTACGTTCAATAGGTACAACACCTTTAACGTTAGGTATAGTGAAGGATTAGGTAGATTAACAGAAGATTGAGAAGGGGGGACAATGAGGAGAAGAGATTTTAAGTCATGAGAAGCTGTAAGTGTTTAGCCTAGGGTTACTCGCAACAAATATTTGATCTAGAAACTGTCTCCAAGTTTATTCGATGAAACTGTCTCCAAGTTTATTCGATGAAACTGTCTCCAAGTTTATTCGATGAGGTGATCATTGGAAAACTGCTCATGCTATCATCCAAACTTCAGTCTTAGCCATGAACAATTGGATTGTCCACTGAAATCTTTGATCCAGGATTTTTGGTGTTTATTTGCCTTCTGTTTATTAGACCCACGAGCATATGCAACTTACTACCCTATTTTCTTTATGCATCCATCACTTTTAGGGGTTCTAAAATATCAATGTGTACATTGAGGAACTTTGTTAATTTTCACTTTTTTGCAGGAAAATGAAACGACCCTTGCTGGAAGGACAAAAAGTGATGCTCGTGAAATGCAGAGTTTCTACCAGCATTACTATAGGAAGTATATTCAGGCTTTGCAGAATGCTGCTGATAAAGCTGATCGGTATATTTAAGGCATACCGAGGCTGTCTACTTCACTTTGTTATTAGATTTTCTTCATGCTGATTCTTTTGGGCCAATTCTCTGTGCTTTCTTTTAGTGCACGACTTACAAAAGCATACCAAACAGCTGCTGTTCTTTTTGAGGTCTTGAAAGCTGTTAACCTGACAGAATCTGTGGAAGTGGCTGACGAGGTAGACTAGCATTTGCAAATATGTTTTTCTAATCTATTCAAGTTGCTATGGGTATCTGGGCTCCCAATTACCTCTTTGCCAATATGTGATATTGTTGTTAGAAGTAGATGTGTTGTGGATCAGATGTTTTTGTGTATATACTTCAGCTTTTTGTATAACATCCTGGCTTATTCCTCTATTTTATATGCATTTCACATGTAGATCTTGGAAGCTCATACAAAGGTTGCTGAGAAGACTGAGATACTAGTTCCGTATAATATACTTCCACTTGACCCTGATAGTGCAAATCAAGCAATTATGAGATATCCTGAGGTTGAGTTCTAGCCCCTTTTGTGTTTTCTAGACTTTACTTTGATGCTGCTTCTGTTATATGCTTTTTCTTATATTTTTCATAGATTCAAGCTACTGTCACTGCTCTTCGCAATACAAGAGGTCTTCCATGGCCAAAAAACCATAAGAAGAAAGTTGATGAAGATATTCTGGATTGGCTTCAAGCTATGTTTGGTTTTCAGGTGCAGTTTTCTATGATATTCTGAGAACACACATTGGATGAGTTATGGAAACATTATGAGTTTCTGTGTTTCACAATGTTATTTTGCAATTGGAATTGACAAGCAGAAAGATAATGTGGCGAATCAGCGGGAGCATCTGATTCTGTTGTTGGCAAATGTTCACATCCGACAATTTCCAAAGCTTGATCAACAACCAAAGGTTATTCTTCGTCGTATATTTCATATGATATAGCACTTGTTATCTCCTTGTTTTTGTTTCTGACTTTGACATCTACATTACTCTCACTAGCTGGATGACCGGGCGCTTACTGATGTTATGAAGAAACTTTTCAAAAACTACAAAAAATGGTGCAAGTATCTTGGTCGCAAGAGCAGTCTTTGGTGAGTTAGTCTCCTTTTTTATCAATCAGTTGATATTGCAGCTTTGTTAATTGATAGCCGTGCTGTTGCAAGCTAAATTGCTTGGACTCTTCACTTTTGGTGCTGCGTCCGTGTCGACACGGTGTGGGGCCTATATCAGATTTGGTCAACTGATCTTTTTGGGTACTTTGACCAAAATTGACAGAGAAACTTGGGACGAATACCTATGATTTCCGTAATTAGAAAAAAAGCTAAGGTGAAACCCAAAAACAAAGGTAAAACCTGGTATACAGAAATTTCTCTGTCAGTCCTTTACCTCTTGATCAATACTCTCTCTTCGGAATACCTTGTGAGTTTCCGCATAATGTCTCATAATTTAACATATAATACTATTTTTACAAATTTGAATTACTTTTAGCCGAATTCCCATGGCTGCATCCTTGTTTGTACCCTCGAATCTTATAATTTAGATTATGAAGGAATCGACTTCGAGATGCACACCTGTATCAGACACTTGCACCTGAGTCCGAGCAACGTAGGTTGCATGTATTATCGCCTACTGGCATGCTGTTATGGACAGTGGTAAAGTTGGGATCTTAAGTGTGTTGGGCACTTCTAATTGCAATTAGCTAACTCTAGTTATTAATGGAAAGTGAAAAAGTCATGAAAAGGTAATAAAAAGCCAAGTGGAGATTGTCAAATCTTGGAGACAAGGCTAACTTTGGTGCTTAATTGATGGGACAGAGAACAAAGAGCAATTTTGTTTTTGTAAAGAAAATTGTTACACCAGATTCATTGGGAGTTCATGTAGTAGTATACCTTAATGCATACTTTTCTTCTGATGGAAATCTGAATTTCCTTTCTTGTTCCACTCTCAATTGACTGGTATGGAAAGTATCCTCTAAACTGTAGCTCTGCCGATGACTTCTAAATTTGTCCAGTCTATTAATTTCACTAATTTTACAAGCTTTGGCTTGCAGGTTGCCAACTATCCAGCAAGAAGTGCAACAGAGGAAATTACTATACATGGGTCTTTATCTTCTTATATGGGGAGAAGCTGCAAATTTAAGATTCATGCCTGAGTGCCTATGCTATATTTATCATCATGTATGGAGTAATCATTTGTATCTTTAAGTGTTTGTCTGTACCTGGTTGTGTCAGTTTTTGTTATTTTGTTTTAGGTTATAAAACTTGATTCATCTGTTACATCGTGTTATTACTTCTCTGAGACATTAATCGTAATTTCTTTTGGATCATCGGTCACAAGTATCTAATTAATCATCATCTCTTACTCAATAGAATATCCAAGGTTGCTAGGTTTGTGAGCTATTACATAGGAACGGGTTTTTACCCCGTATGCACTCAAAGGGTAGAGGCTGCGGGTTTCCGTTGAATTAAAAAAAATGCAAGGTTGCTAGGTGTTTAATAAAAAGAGATTGGGTTACTCATTTAAATGTGAAAAGTGACCATTTTGGGACCGACATTCGTATCATTATTGATCTTGGCATTTGAATGTTCAAAAATTCAAAATTGTGAGTTCTGTCAGTATACTTATTTTTAAAAAGTGTTTATTAGTTGAAAGTTAATAGCAATTCTTACAAAATAATGAAATATGTATTTAACTCTTATATCAATATTGTATACGTATTGTTATGACATAAAAGAGGAGCATCAGACTTGGAAACAGTGTCACTTGTTTATTTCATGTCGAAAGACTTCTCCACGTTAGAAGATGTCAAGCTGTTATTTATGAAACTGACTTCATATTCTGTTGTTTAGTTTCAGACTATCCTATTTGCTGCTTTTACATATTAGGTTTTCTAGTACATTTACTAGTTGGAAATCTTGATTCAGATGGCATTTGAACTTTATGGTATGCTGGCCGGTAGTGTTAGTCCCATGACAGGCGAAACTATAAAACCTGCTTATGGTGGTTCAGATGAGGCTTTCTTGAGGAAAGTAGTGACTCCCATTTATAACACTATAGCGAAGGTATTTTCCCTGCACTGCAGCCGAAAACAAGAAGATTTCTTCTTTTGAGATGCACCTTTCCTTTATTTTACTTTTCTGCCTGAACAAACAGGAAGCTAAAAGGAGCAAAGAAAAGTCAAAACATTCTCAGTGGAGAAACTATGATGATTTAAATGAGTATTTCTGGTATATCCATTTAATTTATCTGAATCTCCATCCTCTTTTGTAATGTACACTGATGATTTGCATGGCATCTCAGGTCAGTCAATTGCTTCAAGCTGGGCTGGCCGATGCGTGCTGATGCTGATTTCTTCCATCTTCCTCCTGAAGAAATACTGGCTGATGTAAGTAATATCACCAATTATTTTGTCCTTCATCATGCTTCCCAGTTTCCTTACTGGGCCTGGGCATGTGATGGTTTCCAGACACACATAAATTCTTCTTATATTAGGTGTTATAGCTGTTGTAACTGTTAAAAGTGTTCTCTTGGTGAAATTGTTTTATTTCAAAGAGAGAGAGAGAGAGAAACAAACTCACCGACAAAAGGTTGGTATGCATGTCCTGTTTCACCCTTGTCTACCTCCACTTAATTGTCTGTAGGCTCAATTCTCTTCTCCCATTTACAGGGTCAACAACAGCTAGATACTTATTACCTGGTGTTTCTATCCCTCACATAACACTCTACACCAATATCATATATTGTTGACATATCCTACCTGTTGATTTCTACCACATGATTTTCCTTAATGCCTCCACTTTCCATAACAAATAACTTTTACTAGATCGTGTGCGAACAAATTGTGAATGCCAAGTTGAGCATAATTTTGACAAATATGCTCAGACATTATAATCACTGTAGGTAAAGTTCCTAACCTGAAATTGCTACAGAGAAAATGCACAAATTGATCTAGTCAACATGAATATTGGGCAGATGATGGATGTTATCTTTGATATTTTCAAATCTAAAGAAAGGGGCACATGAACTTCTGGAAATCCAGGGAATGTGTGATATTAACCCCTTCAACTACGCCTTTGAAAATGTTATGGTTCTGGTATGCTATGAATATCTTAGAGGTTATATAGCATGGGGCCAGTATTGTCAAGTGAAGAGCCTGGAGTTCCAGTGTCCTTAAAAACAATGACCTCAAGTCAGGCCTTATATGTAATAGTGTAACCCCTTCAAAGATCATCTTTCTAGTCTAGTTCCAATTGAATTTGTTTTTTCCTTGATTGCATATCTATTAAGACCAGAGACCGACTGCCAATGGTAACTAACTGATATAAAACTATTACTGGGAAAGTGATGTTTTGAGAAGACGATAACTTTGATGATGGCTTCGTGCCTGACAATAGGCTGTAAAGATAAATCATCACCGAGAACATAAAAGCAAAGAGGTTAACTAAATTCACTACAGAGGTCAGATGACCAGACTAGATTTTATTTGTGCCTGTGGTTTTATTCTTGATGACTAATTAGTAAAGAGAAAGAAATGGTTAGAAGAGGATAATACTAGGTGCACATTATTATATTTTCTTCATTCATGATAAGCTGTAAAGGTGCTACTTGTACTCATGAAGTTTAAACCAATGTCACCGTGTGTGAAGATACCTAGATACTAAGGAGCTGGCAATCCTTTCAGATACTACATTCAGGAAGATCTTTCTTGAAAGCTGGTTATGATGATAGAAGAGAACCCTTTTATAACAATAAGTGTATATCCAGGGGTAGATTCAGTGCTTAAATAGAAATTGTGTAATTTTAGGCATACAATTAAGGTATCAAACCTGTCATACTGTTGCATGCGGTCTAGTAAACTAGATGAACGCACAGACCATTGATGAGGTATCAAAGATAAAATTAACTAAATTATTTTTCTCTGAGAGGTGGCACATGAGCTTTTCTCTAACATAATGGCTTAGCCATGTACGAGGAAGTTTAGATGATAAATATGCATGACCTCTACACCTATGTTTGGTAAAAGATATTCTTCTTGGTCTTTATATGGGAGAATATTTGAACAGAGGTATTACTTATTGACTTGGTTATGTTAATGGAATTTGGCATGATTTCAGTTTCGAGATGACAAAATTTCAATTTCACTACTTTATGTTTGCTATTTTCTCCAGTGTTTTATTGTTGAGGTTTCATGCATAATATCTTTAATTATGATCTCTTGTGATATTGAGTGTTGTTGAAGAGTCCCGCATTGGGCTTTTATGAGATGGGTGGTCTCTTTATATGGCTTGGTCTCTTTATATGGCTCGGGCAATCCTCAACTCTTGAGCTAGCTTTTGGGGTTGAGTTAGGTCCAAGAGCCATTTCTTTACATGGTATTAGAGCATGACCCACTCCAAATTCTTATTTCTCGATGTGGGGCCCCCACATTAAAATTGCCCAAGCTCCAAATGTCCATCCTTGGGTGTGAAGGCGTGTGTGTTGAAAAGTCCCACATCGGGCACTTATGGGATGGGTGTTCGTTTTATATGGTGGGGCAATCCTCACCTCTTCAACAAACTTTTGGGGTTGAGTAAGGCGCAAGATCCATTTCTTTACAAGTGTGTAATGATTCTATTTGAAACAACTAATCTTGTTACAACCAAGTGGTTCTCATTTATATAAATATTGATCATATTCAGGGAAATGATGCAATTAAAAGGCACCATTGGATGGGGAAAATAAATTTTGTCGAGACACGCTCATTTTGGCACATCTTTAGGAGTTTTGATAGGATGTGGGGCTTCTTTATTTTATGTTTACAGGTTAGTCCCTATATTTCCTTTGTTTATTTTTTTTTCTTTTATCCTTTCATTATTTGTATGACAGGTGAGTGTCTTCTGATGCCAATTTACCTTGTTTATTGAAGGCAATGATCATTATTGCATGGAATGGATCTGGCCAACTGGGTTCTATTTTTGTAGGAGATGTGTTCAAGAGAGTGATGAGCATTTTCATAACAGCTGCCATACTGAAGCTTGCTCAAGGTGAGGGTTTGTTTTTTGAGAAAGATTGGCTAGATTATAATTCAATATCCTTTTTGCTGTAGGTAGTTTCCTTGTGTTTCTTACTATTTGGCTTCTGATAATGTGGAAGTAAACAAGGGCATTCAAATGAAAGTTGTATTCTTCTATCGATATGAAATTTGAAATCTCATGGTGTGGGGAAGTACTCAACTGGTTTTTGTTTCCAACTATTTTGATGAATATTGTTAAATGAGAAGTTTCTCAAGACCGGTTACATTAAGAAGGCCCCTACTGTTTTGTGATGGAAAAAATGCTCCAACTTGTTTAAACCAACTGTATAATGGTGGGACTCTTTTATGCTATAAAAGACAAGACATGGAGAATAAATTGTCTATTACTCAAAGAGAACAATGATATAAATACATGGAGAGGATAAGCTAACTATGGTAACTAAATATTCAAATCCCTAACATTTCAGCTATATTATCTATATGCATGTCACGACCCAAGCCTAGGGCCTAGACGTGACACAACGAATGGGAATTCAAAGGGACCCCAAACAAGCCTCTTAGCATATCATATATGCATCCTTGGTTGCGGAAACAAAACTAAAACAACAACAAGAGACAAACAATTATAAGGGAAGCGGGACTTGGGACTTCCATCTCATCACCAACATTCAACAAGCCTAAGGGGAAATAGAGGACTAAGGGAAGTCTTTCATAATAACATTCAATTCCCGTCGTTCGCCCATAATTTTTGTGTTAATCATAATGGGGGTCAAGCTCAATGCATAATATCCATATCCAACAACACCTCTACTACGAATGGAGCGGGGGCCAAGACATCTCCTGAGCTCACCCTCAAAATAAGTATCCAAAATTAGAGAAGTCTTAGCATTAGCATGAAAGTAAGATAGATGTTGTTCCCGAAGTTGAGGACTCACCCAAAGCTAACTTCAAATGGCCCGACTAGCCACGTGGAGGAGGAGAATCAATAGGAGCTCCGGTCTCTACATGGTGAGATCATGTAGGCATAAAGTATGCGTTAATGTAACAAAGATCATAAGCCATAATAATCAAGATGCATAATCATAATCGTTAGACATGAGCTCAATATGACATGTTAATGCTTAGGTTAAAACATGTGTGAAAATGATCATACTTGCATTACTTGTTTAACACAATAAAGTGGCATGTGTAGCTCATTCAAATACCTTGTACTAGAGGGCGAGGAATATAGCTTAGGTTATAACCCCTTCTAGTAGGTATTGAATAGTATATGAGGGTGAGAAATATAGCTTTGGCCTTTGGTCATAACCCTTTCTAGTAGGCTTCACAATTCACATGAGAATAAAACATAGAATAAGGGCTCAATAATTTGCTTGTAAATCATAGAAACTTTTCATGAGTCTAATACATGCTTGGGAGCCCATAATTACCATGGAAACACTTGTCTTGCAAATCATGTAATAGCCTTTCATCCACATAGAATCCTTGTCATGTAAATTTAGTCAAACATGGTGGGTATATGTACATATGCTTAAAATCATGCATTTCAAGAGTATAGGACAAGAGAGGATTCAAAACCAACTCATTTTAAAGTCATTCAAACCAACCCACCAACATTGTAGAAAAACCCTCATTTTGGGTGTCATGAAATCCATCTAAAAAGTTCATAATCTTTCATTGTTTGTCATAGTTCATATCATGTATAGCTTCAATAGATACAAATCAACTCATGGAATAAACTTGCAATAGGTATTCATGCCTAATCAATCAATACTTGATAAAAATCAAACGTAGTTCATAGTATAATGCATAATAGGAATTACCCATAAAGAATCTAACTTAAAATCATGAAATTTCATAAAAAGAGAGGGTTGGGCTTCATGGGTGAAAGAACCCATGGATGAAAACCCACATACCTAAACTTTGGAGTTCTTGAAGAAAAAAGTTGAGGAAGACTTGAGGCTAGAGTTGGGTTCTTGAAATCCAAAGCAAGTTCTTGAGATTCTTGAGATTGAATGGATGATTTGATGGTGAATTTAGAGGATTTTGGGAGCGTTTTGAGTGTTCAATGATTTGAAAATGGTGGAAAATTGAAGTATTCCCGTATATATAGGCATTGGGTTATTGCCCAAATGCCTTTGAGTGAAGCTGGATATTAAGGAAAATATTGCACTGGTCCGCGCCCAGGGCACGATAAGGACCCATCGCGGAAGGGACACTGTTTCTGGTCCCGTAGCAAAAAATTATTTTTCGCTACGGGTCATCTAAAAATCAAGAGCCACCCTTCTCCTACTCAATTTTGCCCCCTCAACAAGAATATGGAGTCAGATTTTTTAAATTATGTACAGATTTTGAGATATTCAAGAATTACACTATAGGGCATTTCCGAAGCACATGGAGGTGTTAGAATACATTATTATACATATTTTGTAACACCCCCTCAAGCTGGGACATGAATATTGATCATTCCTGCTTGTTACAAAGATAATTAACTCGAGTTCCATGCAATGCTTTTGTAAACAAAATCAGCCAGTTGTTCTCCTGTCTTCACGTAGCCTGTGCAAATCAAGTTCTCCCGAATCTTCTCACGAATAAAATGACAATCAACCTCAATATGTTTAGTTCTTTCATGATATATCGAATTTGAGGCAATATCACCAGAGGTTTGCTGAGGTATAATACTTCATCCCAATTTCAGATAAAAGATGATGTATCTACATAATCTAACATGTAGGCGGTGATATAGCTCTGTATTTGGATTCTGCATTGGATCGAGATACATCATCTTGCTTCTTACTCCTCTATGATATTTGGTTCCCTCCAACCAAAAAAAAAAAGCCTATGGTAGATTTTCTATCAATTTTGGATCCAGCCCAATCAACATTTGCAAAACACTCCACATGAGTATGGCCGTGATTTCTATACAATATGCCAATTCCAAGAGCTCCTTTCAATTAGCATAATATCAGTTCCAAAGCTTCCCAATGTTTGACCGTAGGTGCAGTCATAATAAGGTAGTTTAACTTTCCAACCAACCTTCTTTATCTCTCCGGATCATCAAAAGGATCACCATCATCTTTCATAAGATGCACATTGGGAATCGTTGGAGTACTATAGGGTTTGACTGCTAACTTTCCAGTATCTGTAAGTAGGTCAAGAATATAGTTCCTTTGAGACAAACAAATTTCCTTCTTGCTTCTGTTTACTTCTACTCCCAAAAAGTATTTCAATGGGCCTAAGTTCTTTGTATGAAATCTAGTGTGCTGAAAAGATTTGAGGGAAGAGATTTCTACATAATCACTTCCTGTGATGACAATGTCATTAACATATACAACAAAGAGGATAATGCCAGATGTTGATTGCCGGTAAAAGACTGAGTGATCACATTTGCTCATTTTCATCCCAAAATCTTGAACAACCTCACTGAACTTGCCAAACCAGATCGAGGACTTTGTTTCAATCCATACAAAGACGTCTTCAAATGACATACTTTTCCATACTCCCCCTGAGCAACGAAACTGGGCAGTTGCTCCATATGCATTTCTTCCCGAAGATCACTACGAAGAAATGCATTCTTGATATCTAACTGATGTAAAGGCCAATTCTCGGAAGCAACTAGAGAAATGAACAAGCGAGAAAAAGTGAGTTTGGCAACCAGATAGAAGGTGTCTGAATAGTCCACCCCATAAGTCTGAGCATACTCTTTAGCCACAAGTCTGGCCTTAAGTCTTGGCACTGAACCATCCAGATTAACTTTTAACTGTGAACACCAGCTTACATCCCATTGTTTTTTTTCTCATTGGGTAAATCCATCAAATCCGATGTGTGATTTTCTTCTAAGACATGTATTTTCTGAAGCATTGCATTGGACCATCTAGGATGAGTCAAAGCCTCCTTCACTGTTTTGGGTATAGAGATGGAGTCTAAGGAAGTAATCAAAGATCTAGATCTAGAGGATAAGCGAACATAGGAAACAAAATTAGCAATAAAATATGTGGATTTCCAAGTCCTTGTACCTTTGTGAAGAGCAGTGCGAGTCAAGATTTTCTGGAGGACCAAGCGGGAAGATCAGATGATGAGGCATCTGGTGCTGGACATTTATCATTAGGCTCTTGCCTCCTCAAGTAAATCTTGAACAATTGGCGGTCTAGCTATCACAAATGGAGTAGGTAATGAAGGCACAATATACAATTGATGCTCAATAGAAGGATTAGAAGATGGATGAACAATATCATTTGATGGTACTGTTGAAGCACGAGTCACGTCATCTTCCCCCCTGGTTTGTTGAGATGGAAGGTGTATAGAAGAATGGTGTAGTCTCTGAAAACACCACATCATTGGACACCAAGTACTTTTCAAGTTCATAGAATAACATCGATAACCTTTTTGGAGACGAGAATAGCCTTGAAAACTATACTATATTGCTTTGGGATCCAACTTAGTGACCGATGGCCGAATCTCGAACATAACATGTGCTTCCAAACACCTTAAGTTCCACAAGAAATAGTGACTTGTTTGGAAAAAGAACACTATAGGGAACACTACCGACAAGCACAGTAGATGACATGCGATTGATCAGAAAACAAGCTGTAGAAACTGCATCTGCCCAAAACTATTTAGGAACTTTCATTTGGAACAAAAGTGCTTGAGCTGTCTCAAGTAGATGCCTATTCTTCCTCTTAGCAACTCCGTTTTGAGAAGGTGTATCAACATATGAAGACTGATGAAAAATATCGTGTTGTCTCATATATGACCTAAACAATTCTGACATGTATTCTTTAGCATTACCACTTCTTAAAATTTGAAGCATTGAATTGAATTTTAATTTCAGCATAGAAGGCACAAAAATGAGTGAACACTTCAGAATGACTTTTCATAAAATAAATCCGAAGTCATTCGAGAAAAATCATCTACAAAACTGGCAAAATACTTGTGTCCAATTTTAGAAATGATCGGACATGGCCCCCAAACATCAAAGTGACTAACTCAAAAGCCGACTCCGCCTACTTAGTAAACCTTGGACTTAATGAGTTGCGATGATGTTTTGCAAATCGACATGACTCACATTCCAGTGAAGAAATATTTTGAAACTAAGGACATAGTTTCTTTAATGTTGGTAAAGCAAGATGTCCGAATCGACAATGTGCTTCAAACGGAGACACAACACTAGAGCATGTAATAAACCAAGGCTCCCATTCATCAAGGATATAAAGATCATTAGATACATGTCCTTTACCAATAATCTGATTCGTCTTAAGATCACAAAACAAACAGTAATTGTGAAAGAATGAAATATAACAATTAAGATCTTTGGTCACTTTGCTAACAGAAATCAAATTAAAGGCCAATTTTAGTAAACTTAATACTGATGACGAGGTAATAGAGGAGGTAGGTTTCACAGTCCTAAATCAAAGACTATTACGCATTGATCTATCAACTATAGTAACAGGAGTGGGTGCCTTATGAGATTGAAAACTAGAAAAGACATTCGGATTACCTGTCATATGATTTCTGGCGCCGGAAGCAATCACCCATTTATTTGAAGAGGTGATAAGACACATTTTATCTGACTTGGCAAAAATGTTAACTAAAGTGGATTCCTTAAGTGATTTCTGATACGACGTGAATGTAGCAAACTCATCTGCTGAAACATCCCTCTTATTTGTAGTCACATTTCCTCCCTTCTTATTTTCCAAAGACCAAAAGTACCTACTACTGGAGAAACCAATAATGACCCAACAAATAATATTCAGAAGGTTGCTAACACAACAGATGATCCACCAAAAAATTATTAGAGGGCACCCAAGAATTTTAGATTTCAAAAATAGCAGACAAGCTGGACAATACCGGAAGAACAGAGGAACCAGCAAGCAAACACAAATCAACAGTAATGCAATCCCAAGTAGAAGCCAGCAATTACAGACTCACCAAAACAGATACCAGTTCTCTGTCTCAGAAGTTATGAAGAAAAAGAACCTGGAAGGCTGAACAATTTCTCTACACAGCGTTTAAAAATACCAGACTAGATTGGGATCCATCGAATCTGATGAGACGACTTAAGAAATCAAATCTTGAACGATTTTGCCGGAGCATGCGAACAAGATCAGCCACTCTTTCGGGCCAACAAATACAAAACAAGATCAGCCTCGAAACTGATCAAAATAAAAGGCCTACTGTTACGGCCTTAGAAACTCAAGCTAAGGACGTACGGCGCTAGTCGGATGCCTTGCGGATTTACTTGATAATGGCAGCGACTAGTAAGCCTATTTGCCTAAGATCGGACTAAGGGAACGATGACAAACGAACAAGGAAATTGGAAATGAAAAATAACCTTTGATTGCTTGAGAGAAAGCTTTACAATGCTTGATTACAAATGTGGGAAGAATATTTCTGGATGCCTAACAAATCCTAAGTGCTAAGCTATTTATACAAGTCCCTAACATGTACAAATGGTGTCCTAGCTGTTGGCAGGGCTCTCCTAGCCGTTTGGGCATCTCATGGCCGTTGGCAAGGCTGTCCTAGCCGTTGGCATGGGCTGGCATGACCGTTGGG
>JAABOM020000001.1:22470744-22481600 GCA_011800125.2 Solanum clarkiae
TTCGCACCCTCATCTCCACTACTCTCTCCCAGACCTTCATAGTGTGGCTTAACAACTTGATACTCCTGTAATTGTTACAGTTTTGAATATCTCCCTTATTCTTGTACAATGGAACCATTGTACTCCTTCTACATTCATCAGGCATCTTAGCAGTCTTCATAATAGCCTAAATGCAAGTAATGTTGGAACTTTCTAGTCTAAGCTAATAGCTAATATCAACAATCGTTATTGATCACATTGTTTAAATATAATTTAATGGTCATAGGCGTTGTTATTCCAAACTAATAACTTAAATAAACTAGTGACATTTCTTTGATGTCTGCATCTGTCCTGATTTTCTTCAGCTTGCTTATGAAGGAAACACTTGTCTAAATGGGAGTTTATTGGCCCGAGTATCTAAGATATCCCCCTTTTTAAAGAAAAATCTGGATAAGTTTCTGAACAAGAACTTGGCGACGTGCTTTATGTTTTGTGAAGGATGAGAAATCTCTAGGGATTTCATTGTGAACTAAGTCCAATTATTCATATATTTTGTCTTTATCTGTTTTAGAAAAATCATTATAACTATGACTATTTTGTTGGCAATGCTACCTTGTGTATGCAGCGGTTCTGGATATAATCATGAGCTGGAAATCGAGACATAGTATGTCATTCTATGTCAAGCTAAGATATGTGTTTAAAGCTGTTGCCGCAGCAGCATGGGTGATAGTGTTGCCAGTAACTTATGCATATAGTTGGAAAAATCCTCCAGAGTTTGCACAGACTATTAAAAACTGGTTTGGCAATGGTTCAAGTTCACCTTCTTTATTCATTATAGCAGTTCTATTTTACCTGTCGCCAAACATGCTATCTGCATTGCTGTTTGTATTCCCTTTCATCCGCCGTTATCTTGAGAGGTCAGACTACAGGATTGTGAGTTTGGTAATGTGGTGGTCCCAGGTATGCAAACAGCTTTCTTATTTTAGCTTGTTATTCAGTCTATTTCCAGCTTTTAAGTTCGCTTCTTTGGATATATTCCCTTTCTTTTGGGTGGTCTTTGATCTCATACTTCTTATATGATCCTTATTCCAGCCTCGGCTTTATGTTGGAAGAGGCATGCATGAGGATGCATTTTCTCTTTTCAAGTAAGTTACTGCATTAGAATATTATATAGAAAAAACTTTCATTTAGTTCTGCTATTCCTTATTGTTGACTACAATATTGATTGTAATGCTGTTCTTCTAGATACACACTATTTTGGGTTCTCCTCCTGGCTGCAAAATTGGCATTCAGTTTTTACGTAGAGGTGCTTCCCTCATTTCTATTCCGTCATTTTGCTCGTTTGATTGCTCTTAACGGAATTCCTGTTTTTCCTACCATTTACTTTGATAGCAGAATACTATAGAGAATACATGCGTAGATGGCAAAATTCAAGTATTTAGTTTTTAGAGGTTGTGTCTTTTTCATTTTTCTTTGGAAAGTGGTGCAAATAATGCCTAACTACAACATGTAAGTGCAAAAGTAGTACCTAATTTTAACATTGTGCCAACTTTTGGATGAAGAAAAAGCATGCATTTTGCACATGACCCGTTGTAAGCCTTTGAAGATCTGAAACAAAAATCACTTATTTATCCCTTTTTGTGTTATAAAAAAATTCGTAAAAATATTAAACATTAAATTTTATTTTAAATATTTATCATAAAATTCATTTCTTCTATTTTTGCATTTTTTATATAGAAAAGTAAAATTCTATCTCATTAATAAGGGTTCTTTTGATCTTAATTAAATTTAATTTCCCGATAAGTAAAATATCTCATGCCTGAAAAATTGTTGTGTGCAATTTAACACATGGTATAGCAAAATAAGAAAAAAAGATCCACCATGACTAGCAGCTTTGCTTCTATTTGTCATGCTGGGCTTCTTTTTGTCCGGCTAATTCCGATACTTTTGTCTTAAAAAGCCACAGAAGTTTTATAAAAATGAGATTGTCGTTTTCTCTTGGGTATTGGAATTAAAGATTTTTAAAATTAATTGAGACAAGATTTATCTTGACATAAAACTACAAAAAGCCAACAAATCTTACTGTGGTTATTGTTATAATTAAAAACAAACTAAATAGTATTGTATTAAGAGGATCTGTATGCATATTAGAGGTTTGACATCAACTAACGAGTTCCATTTCCAAAAAAAATAAAATAATAAATAAGTGTAAATGAGCTTTGAGCCATTAAAAATGCTAAAAAAATTGGTTATTAGCAATGCACATGACCTTTTTCATCCAAAAGTTAGCATTCAGAGTTTTCTGGATTGCTCATACAATCTTTGAATCCTGAAGTTAACCCGTTATGTTTCAACTTTTTGAAATTAACACTTGGATAATCTTTATGATCCTTCCGCAAGCTTGCAGTCTCAGTAAACTTTAAATCCAATTAATTTAGTGTTTTATCTATTTAAATAAATTGCAAAATCTTGTGGATATTTGTACAATATTTAGCCAATATCAACTTTTAAATAATTAAGCTATTTAAAATAGTAGAAGTGGATGACCAGGAAGTATAGGGATGTGCATAATTTGGTATATACTGAATTACTGTATCGAAGTCGAAAATTTCAGTGTTGTGTTTGGTATTTGGTTTAAGTTCTTAAAAAATTTGGTATTTTGGTATGGTATTCGATAGTTAGAAAATAAATACGGTAATACCAATACCGTATTGGGATACATACTACATTACACAATGAACATATATTAGGTTATACCATAAATGTAAAAGGCCTAAAATTTTACTTTACCAGTAGGATTATCTTTTACCTTTCCCACCTTTTTTTCACTACATGCTTACCTCTATCACCATTTTCTTGTACCTATTACCTTTCTGGCTTTCCCACCTTTAAGCTTTAGAAATCAGAAATTGAAAATTCACTTTCTCACTTACCTATATTTCAGAACTGATGGTGGTCTAGTTCAAAATTTCATACATGATCATGCATGTCTTTGCTTTAACTCACTAGAAGGGCAGTCTGGCGTATAGCTCCAACTTCCCTTTAACTCACTCTCTAGAAAACTTAGAAGTTCCAAAAGGCACTTTCTTTGATCTAGTGATTTGTCTGCGACAAAAAAAAAGAAAGTCACAATTCTCTATCTAAGCTGAACAAACTGAGTTATCAAACTGAATAAACCTAAATCCGAAGGAAAAAAACAGTACATACCAAATTCTATTAGGTATGGTATTGGTGTAGCATTTTAAGAAACCGAATACCGAACCAAAATGTCTAAAACCGTACCAAGCGATGGATGAACACCCCAACTGGGAAACCAAAATTTTGGAAGACAACTGTAATATGAACTGTACTTTAACCATACATTCTCTTTTTAGATTGTTTCTAGTTGTATTTCCACGTAATAGTTTATTCCCAGAAAGAAACCTAAGGTAATTGTATGAATTTTTAATCAGAAAATTGAATATCTTGTCATCTAGTCCAAGGTCATTATTCAATCTTTTCATCTAGTCCAAAGCCATAATTCGTACTCCATGGGTAGCATAAAATTGTTTGTTGAAAAATGTCTGATGTTTAATGATCTTCATGCGAATTTATTTTGATATCACTTTTTGACTACACATGTCAAATTTATCCCTCAAAATACATGATAAAAAACTTGATGCGTTTTACTTTTGTAGATAAAGCCTCTTGTTGGTCCAACAAAAGATATCATGAAGGTTCACATCAGTGTGTATAAATGGCATGAATTCTTTCCTCGAGGTATTTGAATGGAAGTCAAACTGAGTATTAATATATGCATGTGGATACACTTATGCACTGAACTAGAGATTTGTTAATTAATACTGTTCTTATGGTTGCATACTTGCAGCAAAAAGCAATATCGGTGTCGTGATAGCACTGTGGGCTCCTGTTATTCTCGTATGCATATCCATTTGCATGCTTTTCATTCTTTCAACTTCTCTGCTTACACTTTTTATGTACAAAATCTAAATTGAAGACTATCCCAGGTCTATTTCATGGACACGCAGATTTGGTATGCTATATTCTCTACCATATTTGGAGGCATTTATGGCGCGTTTCGGCGTCTTGGAGAGGTTGGTAGAGCTTCTTCCCTCTAATTGACGTTAGTAACTTAGATTACTTCCCATCCAATTATAAGCTTTATGTTTGACGCTACGCTTATGAAATTCTCGCTCAACTGAAATTTTCTCCTGCATAATTGTTCGTTTATTTGTATTATCTCATTGTCAGATCTAATGTTTCTTTACCAACAGAATGCTATGCATCATTTGAGGTATCACATAGATATGCAGAAAGTATGCATGTAGTAATTGCTGTTTTTAAAATCTATGAGATGTATATTTTTATGAATGCTGCTCAAAGATCACTAGCATATGAGGTAATTAAGATAAGGTTTTCTTTCCCCCAAAGTCTGCCCTCCACCTTTTATTCAATTGGTTTTCCAGTGTACTATTGTTTTTCTTTTCTGGGGTGATAAGTTCTCTTCCTGTCTTCTGCTTTTCAGATTCGCACACTGGGAATGCTTAGATCACGGTTTCAGTCATTGCCAGGAGCATTTAATGCTTGCTTGATCCCAGTGGAAAAGGATGAAAAGCGTAAAAAGGGACTTAAAGCCACATTATCTAAGAAATTTGATGAGGTCAAGTCCTAGGAATCTCTTTGCATTGACTTTGCAGAGATCAGTTTTAATATTTTGTTAATTGATTGGTCCTTGTAGGTCACTTCTAGTAGAGGAAAGGAGGCTGCAAGGTTTGCTCAAATGTGGAACAAAATAATAGAGAGTTTCAGGGAGGAGGATCTGATAAATAATAGGTACCGTGATAATGGTGGTAAAGGCAAACAATCCTTTTCTTGAGAGCTTGGATGGGCTAGTTTTCTCCTTATCCAGTTTCATGTTTTGTTTATTGTTTCTTTCGTATGCTCTTCCGAACAGCGGATTTCCTCTTTCTATTAAGAAATTCTAAAGAAAAAGTCCCTCGATTCCAGTTTCCTTCTCTTCCCTTTTGCTATCCCTCCCTTATCCTTGCAATATTACTCTTTGAAAGCTAACTTGCTGTGTTTACAGGGAAAGGAACTTATTGCTTGTGCCATATTGGGCTGACCCTGACCTGGACCTTATCCAGTGGCCTCCATTTCTCTTAGCTAGCAAGGTTTGGGATCTTACAAGATTTTTTATTTTCTAAACCTTATGGAAATCCAATGAAACCTTATCTAACTGGTGTATATCTCACATGATTCCTGTTAGCTTCCCATTGCATTGGATATGGCTAAAGATTGCAATGGAAGAGATCGTGAGCTGAACAAAAGGTTGAATGCGGATAGTTACATGCGCAGTGCCATTCGTGAGTGCTATGCATCATGTAAAAGCATTATAAATGTTTTGGTCTTAGGTGAACGTGAACAACTGTAAGTTTCCATCTGTTACATTTACTTATTTGGCAAACTTGCAGAGAACAGTTTCGACGACTTGAACTGCTTCTAATATCTAATTGGAAATTTCTCAGGGTGATTAAAGAAATTTTCTCAAAAGTTGATGAACACATAGCTGATGGTAATCTGATAAAGGATTTTAACATGAGTGCTCTACCTACCCTCTACGAACAGTTCGTGCGGCTTATTGATTTTCTGGTAATAATACACTATACAAAATTTTCAGGCTAAGAATGAATGTCTCATAGAGTTTTAAGAATGAGTGTTTCATAGAGTTCTACTAATGTATCTCTAAACTCCACAGAAAGAAAACAAAAAGGAGGACAAGGATCATGTAGTTATTCTCTTGCTTGATATGTTAGAAGTTGTGACCCGTGACATAATGGAAGACTCTGTTCCTAGGTAAATCATGAGGGAGCAAGTTTCTTTATTCTTTGTTTAATTGTTGATCATTTTGTTTATTTTCGTAACTCCTTGTTGTAGTTTATTAGATTCTACCCATGGTGGCTCCTATGGGATGCATGACGGAATGATTCCAAATGCAAAATATCAGCTCTTTGGCACCCTTAATTTTCCTGTAACAGAAACAGAGGCATGGAGGGAAAAGGTGATCAACTAAATCAAGTATTAACATATTATGAGTGTTCTTTTGATTTTCTTGCAGGATATAGTTTTAGACAATCTGTCACTACCCGAGACTACCTCCTAATTATAACATGGTACTTAGAATCTCGAGGGACCTCAAGCGAATCGCATGGCACAATATGTCACTAAGAACAATATACAACAACTTGAAAAATGGAAGTAAAACATGAAGTCAAAAAAGGGAGTCTGACATCAATAGACAAATCTGAACAAAACATCATAAGTGGAGTCTACCACTGTCCGAAAGCCTCTACTTATATGAGTGGCTAGGACAAGCCCCTATCTCACTCCAACAGCCTGAAAACTGAATGTAAAACGGGATAAAAGGATCACCAACACTGGCTACTGGCAGACTGGATCCGTACTTGGATCCGTACTAACCACGGACATGAGGTGGAGTGTCGGATTCTATATTATGAGACAATATAGGCAAAAGAGTATGCGGTTGATATTATTGAATGTACTAAGTATGAGGAATATGCAATAACATGAAATAAAACATGATACATCTGAAAGAATAATAAGGCAATGACCAAGTAAAATATAAATCATAATACAAGGTGCATGCAATATTCTTAAAAATAAGTACATTTGTGGGAGGTACAGTAACCGACATAAACCATGTGAGTTATAACATGGAGTTTAGTGTCCTGCTCCCACACGAGAAAGAGAGTGTGTCCTACTTGCCAAGATGAGGATCATAAGCATGAGCTTATGTGGATCTATAGCTACAGTCAATTAAGACCGAGTCCTATGGGGCATGTAGTTTTGAGACAAGGGGATTGCTTATAAGTTGAGCCTCCATCCCAAAGTCCACCTGGTGCTAAGTAAAGATCCAATAGAAAGCATACATATTCATATCATATTTATTATCTTTGAAATGGTAAAAATTTAATAAGTGTAATCAAATAGAAGTTGATATCTTATTTCAGTAGGTAAGCGAGATATAAATACAATAGATTAGGTGCTAATTTAGGAAAGACAATAAAGAGGAATTTGTACAAATCTTCTAGCTAATTATAAGGGATTCGTACAGATCTGCAAGCTAATTATGCATATGTACATTACTAAGAATGATGTCTGTATACATTTTATAACACTCCCCCTCAAGTTGGAGCACAAATATTAATCATGCCCAATTTGTTGCAAAGGTAATCAACTCGAGTTCCATTCACCGCCTTTTGTAAGAAAATTAGCTAGTTGCTCTTCTGTCTTCAGGCTAGTAGAACTCAAGTTTTCTTGAATCTTCTAAGAAATAAAGTGACAACCAACATCGATATGTTTAGTTCTTTCATGATACACTGGGTTTAAGGCAATATGAATAGCAACTTGATTATGACACCAAAGTTTTGCTGGCATATGATGTTTTAACCCAATTTCAGTTAAAAGATGATGTATCAACGTGATTTCACATGTAGACTGTGATATAGCTTTATACTTGGATTCTGCACTGAATCGAGATACAACTTTTTGCTTCTTACTCCATGCTACCAAGTCTCCTCTAACAAAGACACAATAGCCTGTAGTGAATCTTCTGTTAATTTTGGAATCAACCCAATCAACATTTGCAAAATCCTTGATACGAGTGTGGTTATGATTGCTATACTGTATGACAAGTCTCGGAGCTCCTTTCAAGTATCATGGAATTTGTTCCAAAGCTGGTTAATGTTTCACTGTAGGTGCAGACATAAGCTAACAAATACTTACCACAAAAGCAATATCTAGACGAGTCACTGTGAGATAGTTTAACTTCCCAACTATCCTCCTATATTTGTCTGGGTTATCAAAAGGCTCGCCATCATCTTTCATAAGATGCACATTGGGAACCACTGGATAATTGCAAGATTTGTCTATCAATTTTTTGGTTTCTGCAAGTAGATCAAGGATATACTTTCTTTGAGATAGAAGAATTCCTTTCTTGCTTCTATTTACTTCTATTCCCAATAAATATTTCAACTGGCCTAAGTCCTTAATATGAAACCTACTATGCAAGAAAGACTTTAGGGAAGATATCTCCTAAGAATCACTTCCTATGATGACAATGTCATCAACATATATAACAAGAAGGACACTGCCAGCCACAGATAGTCGATAGAAAACCAGTGATCACATTTGCTCATTTTCAACCAAACTCCAGAACTGCCTCACTGAACTTGCCAAACCAAGTTCGTGGACTTAGCTTCAAGCCATACATGGACTTCTTCAAATGATAAGACTTTCCTATACTCTCCTTGAGCAATAAAATTGGGTGGTTGCTCCATATACACTTCCTCTTGAAGATCACCAAAGAAGGAATTCATTCCTGATATCCAATTGATGTAAAGGCCAATTCTCAGAGAGCAGCTATAGAAATTAACAAATGTACAGAAGTTTGGCAACCGGAGAAAAGGTGTCTTAATAGTCCACTCCATAAGTTTGAGTATATCCTTTAGCCATAAGCCTGGCCTTAAGTCTTGCTATGGACCATCTGGATTAACTTTTAACTGTGAAAACCTGCTTACATCCTACTAGTTTCTCCCCGTTAGGTAAATCCACTAAATCAAATGTGTGATTTTCCTCTAATGCATATATTTCCTCAAGCATTGCATTCGACCATCCAGGATGATGCAAAACCTCCTTCACACTTTAGGCACTGAAAAAGAGTCTTGAAAAAAGATCAAGGATCTAAAATGCAGGAGATAAGCGATCATAGGAAATAAAGTTAGCAATGGAATATGTGGATTTGCAAGTTGGTGTACCTTTACGAAGAGCAATAGGGAGGTCAAGATTTTCTAGAAGAGGATTAGACAGAGGAGGAATTGGTACATGGCATATATCATCAATCTCTCGTCTCCTCGAATAAACTTAACAATAGGCGGTCTTACTGGAAAATATGTTGAAGGTGCAGTAGTCGAGTGGTACACAACATCACTTGATTGCATAACATGAGTAACCTGATTAATTAATCACTCATTTTCCTCCCCTGGCTTGTAAAACTAGGGAGGTTATAGAAGAATGGTGTAGTCTTTGAAAATATCACAACATTTAATGCTAGATATTTGGCAAACATTGATACCCTTTTTGAAGACTAGAATAACCCTAGAAGACATACTTCAATGCCTTAGGGTCCAATTCAGAATAGATGGCCATGCATCTTGAACATAACACGTGCTTCCGAATATGTTTGGTTCCATTGGAAATAATGACTTGTTTGGAAAAAGAACATGGTAAGACGTATTACCAACAAGCATTGAGGATGACATGTGATTAATCAGAGAACAAGCTGTAGAGACTGCATTAGCCCAAAATGTTTAGGAACTTCCATTTGGAACAAAAGTGCTTGGGCTGTCTCAAGTAGAGACTATTCTTCTTCTTAGCAACTCCATTTTGAGAAGATGTATCAACATATGATAACTGGTAGAGAACACCGTGTTGTCTCATGTAGGATTGAAACAACTCTGAAATGTATTCTTTTGCATTATGTCTCCTTAAAATACGTACCGAAGAATTGAATTGAGTCTTAGCTTTAACACAAAAGGCATAAAAGTGAGTAAACACTTTAGAGCGACATTTCATAAAATAAATTCAAGTTATCCGAAAGAAATCATCCCCAAAAGTGAAATATACTTATATCCAGTTTTGGAAACGAGACATGATCCCTAAACATCAGAATGAATTAACTCAAAAGCTGACTCAACCCGCTTATTAACCCTTAGACCTAATGTGATGCGGTGATGTTCTGCTTATGAGTTTTTGAGACTAGGATCCCCAGGAAACCACCTCTCTACTTCTATGAGGTAGTGGTAAGGTCTGCGTACATTCTACACTCCCCAAACCCCACTTGTGGGATTCCACTGGGTATGTTGTTGTTGTTTATAAAAAAGGATGTCTCAATCGACAATGTGCTTCAAATAGAGATGTGACACTTGAGCATGCAACAAATTGAGGCTTATATTCATCAAGGATATGTAGATCATCAATTACATGTCCTTTACCAATAACCTTATTTTCCGCAAGATCCCGAAACAAGCAGTGATTAGGAAAGAACGAAATATATCAATTGCGGTGATTAGGAAAGAACGAAATATATCAATTAAGATCTCTAGTAAGTTTACTCATAGAAATCAAATTGAAGGCCAACTTTGGTAAATTTTAATACAGATGATAAGATAATAAAGGATGTTTGTTTGACTGTCCTAGATCCCACAATGTTACATGTTGACCCATCAACAACTATAATAGGAGAGGGTGCTTTGTGTGATCGAAAGGTAGAAAATATTGTTATGTGATCTATAGCATCCAAATCAATCACCCAATTGTTCAAAGAGGAGACCAGACATGCTTATCTTGAATCAACAGGGGTAGTAATTGAAGTGAATTCTTTAAGGGATTCTCGATACTGAGAGAACTTTGCAAACTCATCTACCGAAACTAAAATCGTCTTACCCTTCTGATTTGTAGCCATGTTTCCTCCTTTTTAAAAATTGTTTGATTTATATTTTCCAACTCAAATACCAAAAATATCAATATAGGAGAAGCGAACAAACACAAGCAACAAATACAATCTAATACTAAAAAAACAGTTCTTAAGATCACCTCGATGGAAAAAATTTCAGATAGTCAAGCTTCAAAATGTTCGCAATAATATTAGATTCCAAGAAAAAATTAGTAGCCAATTCACCTAGCAAAATAATTGTAGCTGTTGGGCCCAATGTTGGGCCCCCAGAAAAAATTGTCCACGCACCAGATGCTAAGCACTGGGCGTGAGGGGGGTGTTGAGACACAAAGTCCCACATTGGTGG
>JAABOM020000001.1:22489808-22521074 GCA_011800125.2 Solanum clarkiae
TAATTATATCACGAATTTAAAATATTGAAAAAAAAAACGAACATATAACCTTTTCATGCCTTCTATATTTTTTTTTCACTTGGTTAGAACATTGAATTTTTAAAGATGAAGATCTTGACCTTTATATATGGTTAATTATGTTTTTTCCCTCCAATTATCTATAGATATAGACAAATATAAATATATTAGAATTAAACTGGATATAGACTTAAAAAGATAATCTTAAATTTGTTTGTTGAAAGTTTGGTTTTGTGCCCCGTAGGGCCCCATTTGAGGGAAACACTCCCTGCTAACGATTTTTCATACCCAGAGCTTGAACCTGGCTTCTGGTAACCGCATCCACTGCACCACATCCTTTGGTGGTGTTATTTTGTTCCCTACTTGTATTTTGCTGAATTGACGTGATTTCTTACCATATTTTATTTTAAAATTTGTTGTCACTTTTAGCCTTTAACCAATCAGTTCTCTAACGGAGACTTTTAGCTAGAATAAATAATTTCGTTGCAATGATACTTTCATACATATTTGTCAAAATGAAATTTGTATCAATTGTGAAAGTTTGATCAACTAAAAATTACATTTATCATATATTCTAATGAATTTATATAAATTAATATGGGACACACGTGCAACGCACGTGTCCAAAACTAGTACATATATAAAGTTGACCAAGAATCTCTCTAAGTTTTGGCACTACGTATATAATGGATTGAATGAAAGTTGAAACCTGGTATGTGGAAGATTATGTGGAGTTTCACAATCGAGTATATGCACGATTTTGAAATGGGGACTAGTCGAATTGATTGTGGGTAGCTAAAAATCGAAGAGATAGGGTAAGATGAATGGAAATATTTGATATGAGCACTATAGAAGGAGTATTGTGTGTTACTCGACCGTGGTTCCATGCATTCTTATGTTTTAGGCATGACTTAGATGATTCCCCGCCTCTATCTACGTGTCTCCACTTCTGTGTATGGATCCCTAGTGGTAGATCGGGTGTACCGATCCTGTGATATCTCTTAGTAGGGTAGGATGCTTGTGCAGACTTGATCTCAGATATGATAGATTTGGTGGTGTCTTGGTGCAGTTGAAGTTTTCTAGCAGTCCTACAAGTGCCACCCAATTTATGAGACTTTATAGAAGATCTATCATGAATATTTACAATTGTCCCTAACGGATTTTGACAAGAAATGCAATGGTTTGTGCATTATGAGTCCAAGATGGTTGGTTCAGGGTCACTTCTAGTTGTAGTCAGTATTGAATTAAAATGTTATCATGGTTATGTGAGAAAAAAGTTGTCCTGATTGTTATATTATGATTCAGTGCGTTTTGATTCAGATTGGGTTCATGAATTAGTCTATGGCTTAGTAAAATCACTCTTGATTTGTATATCTAGTAAAGTTTAATACGAAAGTTCACCCTTAGTAGTTGATTTTGATGGAATGGTCTTAAAGAGGAGCTCAAGATGAACATCGACTCTGTAACATTTTAGTTGTTTTGTGAATTTTATTAATTTTCCTACTTTCAATCTTTTTCGTAGCTTTTTTATAAATAATTTATGACTTGTGTGAATGAGTGACATGATTTTAAGATTAAATAAAGGATTATTTTATTGATCATAACAATGAAAAAAAGGAAGGGAGAAAGGAAGAGAAAAATTGGGATTTTCATTTCAGAGCATTAAGCTAATTATCCTCGTTCTTTCCATTAAAGTTTATGTGATTATGAAAATATTTTTGGGAAAGAAACCTGTATTATTTATGCTTAATTAAGAAAATATAGCCTTAGGGTTCTCAAAACAAAATCTTGATTTGAGGGTCGAATAATGATACATTTTAGTTGAAATTTGGTATGCGAGTTTATTTTATTATGGGTGAGCATAATTTGAAAGAAAATTTTAGATTCGAATTCAGGGCTTGGGGTGACTTATTGACATGATCTTTGAAAGTAAATATAGCAATATGAGTATCAATGGATTCGTGTTCTCATTGAGTGTGTTATTTCTACTAGCGATCTAATACCATTTGTCACGATCCAAAAATAAAAATGATGGCACTCATCTTATCCCACTAAGACAAGTCAGCATAAAATCCAATTATAACAATGTTTCTCAAAAGAAAAAAAAAATCCAATTATAACAATAAATGCGGAATTAACACAAAGATGAAAGATTAATAACAACTAATAACACGGATAACAAAGTAATTCTATTACAAAAGCATTGTATCATATTTTACACGTAATTCAACTAAGATCTAACATGTGTAAACTCTAAAAAGAAAAAAACCAAGTGTTAGCAGACAGTAGCTATTTAGTCAGTTAGATGAGTGATCTTCGTGGTATTGTTCAGTTAGCCTTCATGTAATAAATTATTATGTTATCAAAACAAATTTGTATGTGTTCTCCATGAATTTGCAACCTATAAAGATATAACACCTAGGCCTAATCAACCTCAAAAGCTAGCTCATTAGGATGGATTGCCCAAGTTCATATAAGCAATCACCAGTCCATTCCCCCTTTCAGTGTGGGAATATAACCCTCTCGAACACCTCTCTGCACGTCAAAGTATGACTAGAAGGTGGACCGCGCCCAAATGGGGAAGAACCTGGCTTTGAAACCATGTAAAGATATGACACCTGGACCTAATTCAACCCTAAAAGCTAGTTCATGAAAGGAGGATTGTCTGAGTCTATATGAGCAAACCACCATTCCATCCCCCCAACCAATGTGGGACTATAACCCACTCTAACACAACCATTGGGACCTATTTCAGTTTGATTTACATGTTTCATCTGTGTACATCATGTTATAGAAGTCAGTTACTTGGATCAATTGACATCTTTTTCTTTAATTGTTATATGTGATGTTTTTTTCCCTTATTTTTTAGTATTTTGACACCTTACTTCAACGAGGAGGTTCTTTTCTCAATAAATTCTCTGGAAAGGCCAAACGAAGATGGTGTTTCCATACTGTTTTATTTGCAAAAGATATACCCAGGTTAGTTTTCTAACTGTAAACTTAAGCGTGAACTGAACTTACCTTGTCATATTATGATCCATGTCATTCTTTATGTCTAAATCAATATGAAAATCCTTTAAAGATGAATGGGAGAACTTCCTTCAAAGGGTTGACTGTACCAGTGAGGAGGATCTTAAGGGAAACACTAGATTGGAAGAAGAACTCCGTCTATGGGCATCATATAGAGGCCAAACATTGACTAAAACAGGTATGGTTTTCTTTCTGCTTGTTTTGACCTTTAGCAAACAGAAGCATATTTTCTTGACAAATTTCTTAATTTGCATGCAATTGATCAACTGCGAAAAATAGTACGAGGTATGATGTACTATCGTCAAGCTTTGGAACTTCAGGCTTTTCTTGATATGGCAAGAGATGAAGGTGCGTCTGAGAATTATTTCTGTTCTTCTCATCATCTTGTAGAGTACAATTTGTCATGAATTGCAGTTTCTACATTTTCTTACAGAGTTGATGAAAGGCTACAAGGCTGCTGAATCTAATAATGGTGAACAGCCAAAAAATGAGAGGTCCTTGATGTCGCAATGTCAGGCAGTTGCGGACATGAAATTTACCTATGTTGTGTCATGTCAGCAATATGGCATTCAGAAAAGGTCTGCCGATCATCGTGCTCAGGACATTTTGAGACTAATGACAAAGTATGATCCAGAATAATCAACTTTGGTTTATTTTGTGTTTTAAGTGTCCACTTCTTATGAATTTTGTTCCGTGTTCTTTGTAAGGTACCCTTCTCTTCGAGTAGCTTACATTGATGAGATTGACGAAACTGGCAAAGATAAATCAAAGAGGACTGGTGATAGTAAGGTTTATTATTCAGCCCTTGTGAAGGCTGTACCAAGGAGTGTGGACTCAGCAGAGCCAGATCAGAAATTAGATCAGGTACCTATTGTAGGTGTTGAATTGGAACATTATGCATCACCTAGAAGCTAAAACGAAGCACTTTTTCCAATTGTAGTTTCCTTTCTTTTTCTGGGTCATTGGCTTTTGTTAGGAGCGTCATAACAAGAGGTCATCTCAAGTTCTATTTTGGTTCTTGTATGTATGGTCCTGGTTTGTGACCGTCCTTTTATAGTTTAAGTCTTCTGGATGGATTGCATCTCTGCAAATTATTTTTGTCAATATACATAGAGTTTGTGCTTGGATACTGAAAATCGACACAGTTGTTGCTGGAGATCATATATATATATGTGTGTGTGTGTGTGTGTGTGTGTGTGTGTGTGTTCAACATCCACACAATTGTTGCTGGAGATTATAATTACATATCTGTTCTCAGTCACAAACAGCAGGAACAATCTCAAAACTTATTCATCAGCTACAAACCAGCTCTTACGGTGGAGATACATCTGCCTTTGCTGGTCCATATTACTTTATTCTCTCAAACCAACTTCTGAATTATTGTACTCTAGGTTATTTATCGAATTAAACTTCCTGGTCCTGCTATATTGGGAGAAGGAAAGCCAGAGAATCAAAACCATGCGATTATATTTACTCGTGGGGAAGGATTGCAAACAATAGATATGAACCAGGTAGTATCTCATAAGATTCTCATTTATTATGAGAAATTATTGGCAAGTTTGGTTTGACGCTACATTATTACTTTTTCAATCAAAAGGATAACTACATGGAAGAAGCTCTCAAGATGAGGAATTTGTTGCAAGAATTTTTGAAAAAGAATGGAGTGAGAAATCCAACTATTCTGGGATTGCGAGAACATATTTTCACTGGCAGGTATGAAGATGGGTTAGCGACCAATAACATTTTGTTGCTACAGTGGGATTGGAGAAAGATTTTACTTGTGCATGGGAATTTCGTCTCGACAGTGAAATGTATTTCTTATCAGCTTTCATTTTGATTTCTCTGTGCAGTGTTTCTTCACTAGCATGGTTTATGTCAAATCAGGAAAACAGCTTTGTCACAATTGGGCAAAGATTGTTGGCCAATCCATTGAAGTAAGTAGTCAAGAACTAGTTAGGATGTGAATTACCGTGTCTTTTGTTGGGTCCCAACTTGAACTGTTATATGCTAGTAGTATTTTGCCCTATTCTCTTCTTTTTTTGTTTTCTCTTCCATAAGTAGCCTGCTGTTGATAGGAGTTTTTTCTAATGCACTGAAATCCTCTTCTTCTTCTTCTCTCTTCTCTCTCTCTTCTCGTTAATATCCATTCTCCTTGTTCTTAGCATGTTCCCCATCCTTCCTTGTGTAGCCAGATGCTAAATATCTGATATACAATACTTGAACTCCTTTTCACGTCTAGCATCCTAGGTGCACTACTTACGAAAATTAATGAACTTTCTTGTCTTTCTATGTTTTCCTTCTTGGCTTCCTGCGACTATTTTTTACGTCGTAAGGTCTGAATGCCTTTCTGAAATTTTTGAATAAAGTGATGCAACGTCTTATTTCAAGCTGTAATTTCATGGATTCTTCATCATAGTAATGCAAATATGTCTTTTACTTTATATCTCAGTAGGTCAAAAAGGTTTTACTGACATGAAGTTTCTCATCTATTGTGGACTCTTTGTCTCAGAGTACGTTTCCACTATGGTCATCCTGATGTATTCGATAGATTGTTTCATTTAACAAGAGGTGGTGTGAGCAAGGCTTCCAAAGTCATCAACCTAAGTGAAGACATATTTGCTGGTATTTTGAAACCCACAAACTTTAACATGCAAGTCGTGTTGTTTTGTCTACTCTTAAGATTTTTTGATGCATCTTTTAGGTTTTAATTCTACTTTACGAGGGGGTAATGTTACTCACCATGAATACATCCAAGTTGGTAAAGGAAGAGATGTTGGACTTAACCAAATTTCGCTATTTGAGGCAAAGATAGCTAATGGAAATGGTGAGCAGACAATGAGCCGTGATATATACAGGCTTGGACATCGATTTGATTTCTTCCGTATGCTATCGTGCTTCTTCACCACTGTAGGATTCTACTTTACTACCTTGGTACTGCTCAACTGCTTCTCCAGTTTAGACTTCCATGATCCTAACCAGGTTTATGCTCTTTATAGTCTATCTAAATGAATGTCTCTTGTTTGGCAGGTAACTGTCATTATTGTATATGTATTTCTTTATGGTCGGCTGTATCTTGTCGTCAGTGGGCTCGAAGAAGGATTGAGTTCACACCCAGCTATTCGAAATAATAAGCCTCTTCAAGTTGCTCTTGCCTCTCAGTCTTTTGTGCAAATTGGCCTATTGATGGCATTGCCAATGATGATGGAGATAGGCCTTGAGAGGGGCTTCCGCAATGCCTTAACTGATTTTGTGCTGATGCAACTGCAACTTGCTCCTGTTTTCTTTACATTTTCTCTTGGAACAAGGACCCACTATTATGGGAGAACATTGCTCCATGGGGGTGCTCAATACAGAGGCACTGGTCGTGGATTTGTTGTATTTCATGCCAAATTTGCTGAAAACTATCGCTTGTACTCCCGAAGCCATTTTGTCAAGGGAATTGAACTGATGATTCTACTTCTTGTCTACCATATATTTGGTAGATCATACAGAGATATGGTGGCATATGTTCTTATAACCGTTTCTGTATGGTTCCTGGTGGTTACATGGCTCTTTGCCCCATTCCTGTTCAATCCTTCTGGTTTCGAGTGGCAAAAGATTGTTGATGACTGGACAGACTGGAATAAATGGATTAACAATCGTGGTGGTATTGGTGTATCGCCAGAAAAAAGTTGGGAATCATGGTGGGAGAGAGAACAAGAGCATCTTTATCATTCAGGGATCCGTGGCACTATAGTCGAGATATTGTTATCATTGCGCTTTTTTATATATCAATATGGACTTGTATATCACCTCACAATTTTGAATAACGAAACAAGTTTTCTGGTACGTCCTTTGGTTTTGCATTTCAGTCTACAGAAATGATCAGCTGAAATATTCAAGTACTGACTCCTGTTTCTTGCTGCTTATTCAGGTTTACGGTATTTCATGGATCGTCATTTTCTTGATATTAGCAGTAATGAAGGTGAGTTCTAAATTCACTTTCTTATATTCATTGATAAGTACCCCCAATCTCTCAGAAGTTATAGACAGACACTATCTTATAGCACAAAATCATATGAAGAATAGATGAGTTAGTATGTCATGGTTACCAGTTTTTAGCTATAATTGATTGTTACAGATGCTAACCTTTTTCTTTTACAGGAGACTTCACTTTTGGATTAAATTTTCCTGCAATTCACATATTTTCCCCCGTTTATTAATCTCTGTTTTGCACCAATTGAGTTTCTTGAATGTTGTGTTTTTGAGGCTTAGTAAATATACTTATGTTATAGCAGAACTTTTCCTTAAAAATCCAACTATAGGGAATTACTGAGGTTCAGATGATTTAAATGTGAGGTAATCAATGATGGTCAGCTTAATAAAAGCGTGGTTAATGTTCGACTTAAATCAGTCGATTTCTTAACTTCTTGACTCATGCCATTAACCTAATTTTCTAGCTATTCCTCCGTCAATTTGGCCAATTTTGCTTGCTGCACTTTCTGTTGCTTATGCTGATTAAAGTGTTGGCTTGCCTGCCTCTATTCATTTGCAGGTTGTGTCTGTCGGAAGGAGAAAATTCAGTGCTGATTTTCAGCTAGCGTTTCGTTTGATCAAAGGCTTCATTTTCCTTTCATTTTTTTCCGTACTCATTAGTTTGATTGTTGTTCTACACCTGAAATTTCGTGATATTATTGTTTGCATTCTTGCCTTCATGCCTACTGGTTGGGGAATGCTTTTGGTAAGTGCCATTCCTTTGTGTCTCAGACACACTTTCATTCTCTATGAGGTTTTAAGTCTTCATCCTGGTTTAATTATTTCAGATTGCTCAAGCTTTGAAGCCTTGGATTCGACGTGCTGGTTTCTGGGGATCGGTCAAGACACTTGCCCGTGGTTATGAAATTGTAATGGGGTTGCTCTTGTTCACACCAATTGCATTCTTGGCTTGGTTCCCATTTGTTTCGGAGTTCCAAACCCGAATGTTGTTCAACCAAGCATTCAGTAGAGGTCTGCAGATTTCTCGTATTCTCGGTGGACCAAAGAAGGATCGTTCCTCCAGCAACAAAGAGTAGTTTTCAATGCTACAATACTAATTGATCCTGCTGGACATCTTGAGGATACATGGACAGAAGAATATTTTCTTGTAAATATTATGTATCTTAGTTCATGTATAAAATTTCAGGTAGCTTTGTATATATAATATAGTTTCTACAATTTGTCCAGATGAGTTCTAGACTTGTATATCTGAAATCAAATGGAGAGGGTTTGCTATGTATTCTACCTTATTAGAAGCTTGTTGATGATCCTTTATACTGTCTTCCTCGTGAATCAGTATAAGGCTTTGTATAGATACTTAAATTATTTTATATTTGATTAGTTAAAATATAAAATGCTCTTTCGATTCAGTGACTCTGGTAATTGGACACCACACCAAATTGTGTATACAGTATACTTTTATAGTATATGGTTCGTTTTTTAGTGTTTTTTTTTTCCAAAGGATTAAATGCAGATGGTAGTAGTATTCACTTGAAACGTTAATATTTGTTGGGGATTCTGTGTCTTTATTGATTTTGTTATGGATATTTATGTGCATTTCTTAAATTTGGAGCAAGAGTTCTCTATGGGATGCTATACTATCTTAATTTGTTTTACTCAATTTAACATTTTCTGCTTTGCTAGAAGTTAAATAAAAAGAAGTTGTTGACATGGTTGTATTTGTATAGAGACAAATGGTTAGATATTTTAATCTGGAAGATTATATTTAAAATAACTTTTTTTTTTGATATAATAGTAAGTATATATAAAAATACATTAATCAATACAAAGTCTACTATATTTACAAAAATATAATATAATAAATAGTTATTAACAGGCATGCTCAAATTTTATATAGTATTGTATCGATGAAACAAAAATTTGTACCGGACACACTTCAATTTAAATCATCTTAAAGAAAAACACGTAACAGAAACATACACTCGGCCGTTTTAAACAAAAATGTAATTATATTTAGCTCTGGACCTTTTGCGCAACTAATTTGGTCGCATTTGTTTGATGGCCGAGGTAGTAGTTTCAACTGAAATTATTTGACCGCTCCAAAACTAATGTGTATAATTAATATTATTTCCTAATAAAAGTATTTTGCACCAAATGAGAAAATCAGAAAACTGTTACTCTCATAATGTGTATTTTACACCAAATCTTACCATTCTTTTCGTGGAATGAGATGAAATATTTTAAAATTATTTTTGGGATATAATTTATACGATTACTAATTTGATAAATAGTATAAGGTTTAGTCAAAATAAATTGTATCATTTATCAAACATAAAATAGAAATTTTATTTCAAATGAAAAAAAATTAATGCGTGAATTATAATCTCAAATAACTTAAATCCAGGTATGAAATGACTCCTCAATCTTTTTTAACATGCAAATATTTAATGCGAAGTAGTTTCTTACAAAATGTCTTGTCTGTATACATTGTAGAATATGTCATATACAAAAATAATTCGTGGGATAAGATGAAATATCTTAAAATTATTTTTGATATATAATTTATACGATTACTAAATTTGATAACAGTATAAGATTTAGTCAAAATAAAATTGTATCATCTATCAAACATAAAATATAAATTTTATTTCAAATGAAATAAATTAGTGCATGAATTATAATCTCAAATAACTTAAATCCACATACGAAATGACTCATCACTCTTTTTTAACATGCAAATATTTAATGTGTAGTTTCTTACAAAATGTCTTGTCTGTATACATCATAGAGTATGCCATATACAAAAAGTTACACTCTTCTTACTCCGCTAAAAAAATCAGCTTATTATGTAATTAAAAATAATTTAATTTTAATTTATTTTTTTTTACTTAGGTGACATAATTTTCATAGTACTTAAAATTATTTTAAATTATAAATTTTTACTCTGGACCCCAGTTAATGCGACCACTTATGGTTCCATACTTTATCTCATGCTTCAGCGTCATTCACGTGATTTACACGTGACTCCCTTCTCTCTCTCCACATAACCCCAATTCACTGAGATTCACTTTCATCTCCCACAACCATTTTATGCTAAAATTTTCGGATTTTTGAGTTTTACTGGAAAATACATCGCCGACCGGTCGACGATCATGAACCAATCTCAGCTCCTCAACCGGAGTTACCACCCTTGGCCGCCGCCTCTACCACCACGCCCCCCAATGGTACCCGAAAATCAACAAACTCTCCAAGTGTCGCAGAGGCCTTGTTTTAAACCCGGAAGCGTAAACCGGAGCGATTGGAAAGTCCCAAACGCTTACAACTCCGAGTTTCAGAAACCCCACCGGTCGAACAAACCTCGCCGGTTTTTTCAGAAGAAGAAACAGAGAGGAAATTATCGTTTTACCCCTTTCACCCCGCACAACACGACCTCGTTCCTAATCCGGGCAAAGAAATCCGGTGGAATCACCTCTTTGGTTTCCCCTTGTCCGGTGACTCCGGCTGTTCTGCCGACACCGAAATTTTCTCCGGCAAGGGATGTTTTAGCTGATATAGCAAAGGAAGAGTGGGGTGTAGATGGGTACGGGTCGATGAACGGGTTGATCCGGGTCAGGTCACCCGAGAATGAGCCAGAAGAAGAGGATGAAGGAGAAGGGATTATTGTTTCTTTGGATAGTGATGTGGAGGAAGTGGAGAAGAGGTTAAGCCATGACCTGAGCCGTTTTGAGATGATATACGACCCGAGAAATGGTGTGTCGGGTCGAGATGCGTATGGTTTTGGTTACAGAGTTGACGATGTGGAGGAACATATGGAGAGATTGGAGGAGGAAAACATGGAGTTGAAGGAGAAAATGTATGTAATGGAGAGAGAATTGGAGGAATTACGGAAAAGGGTTCGGTATTTGGAAGGTAAAGATGAAAATGATTTGTATAATGAAGCTGGTTCTGAGAAAAGCGAAGGAGATTCATAAGGTGGCCATGAAGAAGAAGAATAAGAACCATTACTGGTTTCTTCTGGCTTCTGTATAGTTTAGTTGTGTAGATCTTAGATATTAATCTTCTTCTTTTTGTTGTTAACTTTTGATATGTAGAAGTAGTAGTAGCAATCCTTTTGATCTGACTAATAAAACTTGTTGATTTTGATCAACTTTGATTGCTTAATATTTCAGTTAGTAACATGCTTAGTTCAATTGTAAGTTAACATACATGCTTTATTTCGTCTGAATACTAGGCAACATGTTAGTTTTAGTATTTAAGACGTCGATATAAAGCTCTGGTATTCATGAATTGAGAAAGATTGTTGAAGAAACTGTGTCGATTGAGTTTCGACAGAGGCGAGAACATAATCGATTTTGTAATTAATCATTATTTGAGTTGCATTTGGGGAGATTTGAAGCTCGACTGTGGTTAATTTGAAGAAGTGTATATTGTTGCTTATGGGTTTTTGAAACGAAGCTTCGAGAAAATAACTTTCTATTTTTGTGAAATAGTGATAAGATCTTCGAACATTTCATCCTCTTCAGATCCCACTCGTAGAATTTCATGAGGCATTCCGTACAATGTTTAAGAGAAAAATTTGATCAGAAAGGCCAACATATTCGAGTCGGCCTTTATGTTCGTCAATAAGAGCAAATCTAACCAATTTTTGTAAGGATAACATAAATTTAACCTCAAGTATTAATAGATGACAAATATAAATTATTTTTGCAAATTTTGGAGGCAAATTTAGAGCTTTTCCTGTAAACAATTTCAGGATCATCATAATATATGGACTTGACTAAAATACAACATTTGAATATTTCGTGCTCTGCGATTACTGAACCGCCATTAAACTGTTTTTCCTGAAATTTTTAGGGAAAAAATGGGGATTTGTCTTCTTTATCTTTAATTTTCTTTACTTATATACGTCTAATTATGCAATAAAAACTGAATAAAATTCTATTAATAAGAACAGTTGCTTTCAAAAAGTAAATTAGATTGGATAAAGATACTTGATATATCACGAAGAGTGTATTCGAAATTATATTTATCCGATTTAAGAGCAAACACGTGTTTAAAACCTAATGACACATTGCATATTCAGATTTTAGTATGAATTAAGCAACTTATAAAAGTTACTAAGTATTTTGATGATTATAATTATCTACATTAAAATCTTTGCGCTATGATTCATGATCACAATTTGAGCCACTTCCTTCAAGTTGTTTGCGGGAAATATATAAGAGTTATTCCATTTGTTTTAATTTGTTAGTTTTATTTTGACTTGACACACAATTTAAGAAAATAAAATAAAATTTTTGAATCTTATGATATAAATTTAAAATATATTAAATATATTAAAACATCATTTAATATGTGATTTGTGAGATTATTGCTTATCAAATAGATGTGAAGCTACGGATAGACTAGTTGTCATTATATTTAAAAGTACACAGCAGAAAATATTACTCCTCTGTTTCAAAATGAATACTTATTTTTCTTTTTTGTTTGTTTAAGAAAACTGACCTATTTTCATTTTTGGTAAAACTTTTATTTCATTTTTCTATGTCGCATGTCTAAAACTACAAGATCAAAGATCATTTTAATATTTTTAACATAACTTTAATTTGGGATCACAATATTAATTTTTTTTAAAAAATTTCATATCAAATCAAATTAGATCATTTTTTTTTTTAAATGAAACGAGTAGTAATCTTTAAGGATGGATTAGCAATATTGTATTTATTTCTTAGTTATTGTGTGAGGAGAGTAGTCAAATCTTCCAACAACATTAATTTCCCGATTTAGAAGAAGAAACCATATCATAATTTTTTAAAGAAGCATATAGAAAAGCAAAAATGACAACTTTGGATTTGATTTTTTCCCTCTCCGTTTGCTAACATCCAAAACTTTTTAAGTACTCCATCTATCAATAAAAGAAAATGAGAATGAATTGGATCTTGCACCAGCTCAAAACCATGGCCAAAGACCATATAATTAAGTAGACCTTCTATCCTTTTTCTATCAAGGTAGGACTCCAATAAGGCCCAAACTCGGGATTAAAAAATGAATTGAAATGAGCCTGATCGGCTAAAAGCTAGCTCATGAAGGAAGGAATCAAGATCAATATCTTTTGTGTGGGACTCAACACCCTGAAATGTAGTTAACTTAGATCCAAGATATTTCTTTTAACAGAAGAAAATGACTACGTAGAAAATGATATACTCAAATAACAGCTCGCAACAATTTTGAAAGTACAATGCATGTTTACAATCACAGACATAAAACCATTCAAACATATGAATGAAATAATACTTCAAAACAACATGTAATACCAAGATTCAAACAAAGGGAAATCTTAATGCTCATCTTCATCGATGATGTTGAATGTTGATAGAAGGTCAATAATAGTAATAACCCCGTGAGGGCCCTACGTAGCTTGCAGCATTATCCAAAGCTTGAAGCCTGAGCATGTTCGCTATATGTTGTTCTTTCAGTCTGCGCTGAGCTTCATAATATGTTAATTCTGACGACTCCTCTTGTTCTCCTCCTCCTGATGATTTCTCTGCTGAATTTTCGTCTAGGGACGATTCAGATACTGGAGACCTTTTGGAACTTTCTCCTGGATTCTTGACTGTTTTTTTCTTTGTTTTCCTAGTTGGACTTTTTGTTGATGTACTAATGACTCTTTCATTCGTTGATTCTACTTCTTTTGCTTTCAGGATCTCTGTATTTTCTTCTCCTTGTGTTAATTCGTCTGCTAGTTTCTCGACCAGCGATTCAGCTACTAGCTTCTGTTTGGGATTCTTAGCTGTTCTTTTCTCTGTTTTCCCAACTGAACTTTTTGTTGTTTTACTAACAACGGGTTCTTCCTTTGGTTTTGTGATGATTGCATTTTCTATTGGTTCGTCGACATATTTGGAAATGCTGCAACATTCGATATGTGCCCCAAAATCACAGTCAGCGCAATAATACAACCAAGAATTCGGTTCTGCTTTTCCATGACAGAGATCACAAACAAAAAAGGAATTTTCATCCTCATCACCGAAATAGGTATCAAACGTAAGTTTAAGTTCATGATGATGGTGTTGGGCGAGTAAGACGGTTTGGGGCAAAAGGGCACATTGCACGTGGAGATCAAACTCGCAATGAGCACAACTTAAGCTACATGATCTTCCTTCAGATCCACAGGCATTACAGGTAAAAGATCGGCTCGAATAAGTTGGAGTTGGAAGAAGGGTTAAAGGGTGAGAAAGATGAGAAGGGTGAACCAGAGAGCGAGGCGCGTTGAGGCAATTGTCATGGAGGTAGAAATTGCAAGAGATGCAACCATGAAAGGACTCAAAAATGGGGTTCTCACAGGCTTGACATTGTAGTTCCTCACCTTCATCAAGACAAAGTTTTTTCAAAATATGGTGGTGGCTAAAATGTTGGTTATTCTGGTATTTCATGTCTCTCAATTTGCTTAGTCTCTCTGTGTTTTCAATGTGTGTTTTCTTAATTTGGGGGGGGGGGGGGGGGATAGACATGGTTTATATGGATTTCTTCAACATGAATTATGTGAATTTAGTACATCCACCATCAAGTATATTTAGTATTTCTTATTCTGGAAGTCAACTTTTGACTTTTAAAGATTATGAAGAAATGGTGACATTACATAAAATAGTGTAGAAATCTAGTAGACATTACTAAATATTTTGCTTGTAGCGCTGGCTGATCAAATATTTTACGAAAACAAATCTAGCTGGAATAATTGCTTTGACTACAAAATCACGTAGGTAATAAAACGAATTGGATAATTAATCTAAGGGTTGATCCCTCTTCCTCTCTCTTTCCCCCTCATATGAATCTTGAATCATTATAACTTCGTAACTTGACTTAGTATGTGTTGGGGCCATGCAGTGAGAGCGGAGTGAACAATAAAATTTAGAAGTAATAAATAAAGTAAAATAGACACCAGAAAATTTAACGTGGTTCACCCAAAACTTTTGGGTTACGTCAACAAATCAACATTTCTACTATATTTCTTCTACTATTACAAATAGTAGGCACAAGTGTACAATTTCCTCTACTATTATAATTAGTAGACTCTCAGAGAAAAAATACCAAAAATAGTGAACACACTATTTCTTTTAGGAAAAAAATATTTCCTAAGTACACATTCTAATTTTTCTTCATAGACTATTTTGTTTTATAGTCTATGATATACCTCGCAGAAGAAAATGCTCACTTTCTCTTTGTGGCTCTCTTTGTAGTTTTTCCCTTTTTCTGAATGGTATATTCATCTTAGGAGCAGATTGTTCCTTTATATAGAAAATTTTACTATCTATTTTTCTTTGGCAGGTGAACAACTTTCCCTAATTGTCAAAAGTTGCTTAACAACTTTTGACAATAACCATAGACTTGTTTGCACAATTGTTAAATTGTTGAATTTTAATGTGCATGTAGGCTGGACAACTTTCCCTTTTTCTTTTTGACAAAAAAGATTTCCACGTGGGCCCTCCATTTGGAGGGATCCACTCAACAATTCTCCCCCTCCCGACAAATGAAGAGTTCTGTCATTCCTGCAGCTATTCGACAGTACTCGAACTTCTCTCTAGACAGAATCTTTGCCATCATATCTGATCCATTTTTATCAGTATGGATATTTTGAAGTTGTAGTAGCTTCTTCTCCAATGCATCAATTATCCAACGATATCTTATGTCGATATGTTTGGACTTTGCGTGAAATGAGGCATTCTTGCAAAGATGGATGATACTTTGATTGTCACAGAATATCTCAAACTTGTTTTGTTTGACATCAAGTTCCTTAAGAAATTCCTTCATCCATAACAACTCTTTGCAAGCTTATGTTGCTGCTATAAATTCTGCTTCTGTAGAGGATAATGCAATACACTTTTGCAATTTCGACTACCAAGACACAACTCCCCCTGCAAATGTAATTAGGTATCCTAATGTAGACTTTCTTGAATCAACATCGCCAGCTAAATCTGCATCTGTATATCTAATTAACACAGGTTCTGCCTCTCCAAAACATAAGCATATTTTGGATGTACCTCGAAGATACCTGAGAATCCATTTAAGAGTTGCCCAATGTTCCTTTCCAGGATTTGAAAGGAAACAACTCACTACTCCAATCGAGTGAGCAATATCTGATCGTGTACACATCATGGCATACATCAAACACCCAACTGCTGAGGTAATATGGTATTCTAACCATTTCTTCCTTCTCCTTGTTAGTAGAAGGGCACATACTGAAATTTAATTTAAAATGATTTGCAAGAGGACAACTAACCGCTTTAGCCTTATCCATATTGAATCTCTGAAGTACTTTTTCAATGTACTTCTCTTGAGATACCCATAACTTCTTGGCGCCTCTATCTCTTGTAATTCTCATGCCAAGAATTTGTTTTGCTGATCCCAAGTCTTTCATCGCAAAAGACTTACTCAATTATATCTTTAAACTATTGATTCTTAAAATATTTTTTCCAATGATCAGCATATCATCTACATAGAGTAGAAGGATAACAAAATCATCTTCAGAGGATTTCTTGATAAACACGCATTGATCTGCAGTAGTTTTCTTGAAACCTTGCTCTCGTATAACAGACTCAAACTTCTTATATCGTTGTATTGGTGCCTATTTCAAGTCATATAAACTTTTCTTCAATCTGCAGACATAATCTTCTTGTCCCTTCACTTTGAAATCCTCTGATTGTTCCATATAAATTTTTTTTCTAGATCTCTATGTAGGAAGGTAGTCTTCACATCTATTTGCTCAATTTCCAAATTGAGACTTGCAGTTAGCCCTAACATAGTATGAATGAATGTCATTTTCACAACAGGTGAAAATATCTCGTCAAAGTCAATGCCCTTCTTTTGACTGAAACTTTTGACGACCAGTCTTGCTTTAAAGTGTGGATGGACTACGTGTTCTTCATGTTTGATTCTTAACACCCATTTATTCTTCAATGCTTTTTTTACCATTAGGCAACTTCACAAGATCAAACATTTTATTTTCATGCAAAGGTTTCATTTCATCTTTCATGACTTCTATCCATTTTTTCTTGTTTTCTCCATCCATAGCCTCACTAAAGTTTTTCGGTTCTCCCGTGCCAGTTAGTGTAACCCACTGATCAGCTAGGTACCTAGTAGAAGGTTGCACATTTCTACTAAATCTTCTTAAGGGTACTGAAGACTCTCCAGCCACTGGTGGTTGAGTGTGACCACCATCAATATCCTCTTCTTCTAGTTCATCTTTCTGGGGAATACCTCCATTATCTGTATCTTGCGGATGGTCATCATGAATCTCATCTTCAACTTGAGTTGGTACTTATGTCGGAGGATTCAACCTTAAGCTTGTTGAATCATCTGTAGGAGTAAAACTTTCCTTATCTGCTTTATTTATATCCTTGATAGTTTGGTCTTCAATAAAGACAACATCCCGACTCCTAATCAGCTTCTTGTGTACTGGATCATAGAATTTATAGTCAAATTCATCTTGACCATAGCTAATAAACACACACTGTCGTATTTTGACATCAAGCTTATGTCTTTCGTCCTTTGGAACATGAACAAAAGCTTTGTACCCAAATACTCGCAAATGTTTGAAAAAAACATTCTTGTCTGACCAAATTTTCTCCGGGATTTCATATTGAAGAGGAGCATATGGTGAGCGATTCAGCACATACACTATTGTAAGTAGCGCTTCACCCCAAAAAGATTTATCTAGCTTTGAATGAAAGAGTAAATATCTTATTCTTTCTATCAAAGTTCGATTCATCCTCTCAGCTAAATTATTTAACTATGGTGTCTTTGGAGGCGTCCTTTGATGTCTAATACCATACTTTTTTCAATAAGCATGAAATGATCTGATATACTCTCCGCCATTATCTGTGCGGATACATTTGATGTTCTTCCCAATTTTCCTCTCAACTAAGACATGAAATTACTTGAAGACTTCTAGTATTTGATCCTTGGACTTAATGGTATAAGCCCAGATCTTCCTCGAATGGTCATCGATGAAGGTCATAAAATATCTTGCTCTACCAAGTGACTTTCGTAGTGGACTACATACATTAGAGTGAATCAAATCCAAAATATTCTCTATTTTGAAAGGTGGAGAGCTATGGAACAAGACTTCGTTTTGTTTCTCAGCTAGAGAATCTTCGCACTTATTCAAGGATACCTGATCTAAATCAAGTAGAACTTTGTCTTTCATCAATTTGGACATCTTTTTTTCATCAACGTGACAAAGTCTCTTATGCCATAAACATGTGAAATTTTCATTTTCCCTAACATTTATAGATACATCAGAGACCTTTATTTGCATCACATATAGTTTTGACAGTTTGTGTCCTCTCGCAATGATAAGGGAGCCTTTGGTGAGCTTCTATTTTTCATTTCCAAAACTATTTTGGAAACCTTCATCATCAAGCTTGTCTATAAATATTAAAATTTAGGCACATGTCGAGGATGTTCCTAACATCTTTTAGAAGAAGCTTCATGTCGTTCTCCATTTCCAAACAGGCATCTCCCTTGTCAATAACTTTTGACAAGTTTACATTTTCCATCGTTACAACACTATAGTCTCCATATGTGTAAAATAGAATTGTTTATGTGGTATGTTGTGAATAGTTGCACCATTGTCAATTACCTAACTCGTTTGTTGGGTTAACTGACTAACAATCTCTTCGTCACAGCTGATGTTGAACTCGTCAACAAGATGCCCTTGTTCATCATCACTGTTTTCCTTTCTCTTCTTGTCTCTGTTATTTTGTCGGTCACTATTGAATTTTCGACAAAATTACTTGATATGACCTTTCTTTTTATAGTAATGGCACTCGACATTTGTATATTTGTTTGATTTTCCTCTACTCTTGTATCTGGAGCTTGAACTCTTCATTTGGCTTCTCCCCCTCTTTTCAGTAACCAGAACTTCTGATCCTGAGAGGTTGAACCTTGAGACCTACATCTCATTTCTTCATTTAATATACTGTTTTTAACAGCTTCCATGCTTACTACACCATTTGCTGCAGTATTTGTCAAAGAAACTTTCAGAGTTTCCCATAACTTTGGTAAAGAAGCTAGAATCATAAGAGCAATTATCTCATCATCAAACTTTATGCCCATTGTCAACAATTGATCCACCATTCCTTCTATGTTATTTAGGTGATTAACTATAGAAGTGTTTTCCTGATATTTTACTTCCATCAACTGGGTTAAGTAAAATAATTTGTTGTTGCCGGTCTTAGAAGCACACAACTGCTCCAGCTTGTTCCACAGTGTTCTAGCATGAGTTTCATTACAAATATGATTATAAACGTTGTTATTGACAAAGTGTTGGATATATCCACAAACTCGTTCATGCTCAAACACCCACTCATCTTCGAACACCCCCTTCCGAGTTGACATTAGAGAATACTGGCCAGTGCATCTTCGTAATTATGAGAAGATCCTTCATTTTTCTTTTCCAAACACGACAGTTTGAACCGTTCAGGTTGATCATTTTGCTTATCTTTACCTCCATTGCCATGAACCTAGACCGGGCTTTGATATCATATATTGGGGCCCACGCAGTGGAGTGAGCAACAAAATTTAGGAGGAATAAATAAAGCAAAATAGACACCAGAAAATTTAACGTGGTTCACCCAAAACTTTTGGGCTACGTCCACAAATCAATATTTTTATTATATTTCTTCTACTAATACAAATAGTAGGCACAAGTGTACAATTTCCTCTATTATTACAAATAGTAGGTTCTCAGAGAAAAATAGCAAAAATAGTGAACACACTATTTCTTTTAGGAAAAAAATATTTGCTAAGCGCACACTCTAATTTTTCTTCAGAGACTATTTTATTTTATAGTCTATGATATACCTCAAAGAAGAAAATACTCACTTTCTCTCTGTGGTTCTCTCGGTATTTTTTCTCTTTTTCTGAATGGTGTATTCATCTTAGGAGCGGATTGCCCTTTTATATAGAAAATTTTACTATCTATTTTTCTTTGGCAGGTGAGCAACTTTCGTTAATTGTCAAAAGTTGACAATTTTTGACAACAATCATAGACTTGTTTGCACAATTATTAAATTGTTGAATTCTAATGTGCATGTGGGCTGAGCAGTTTTTCCTTTTTCTTTTTGATAAAAAAGATTTCCACGTGAACCTCTATTTGGAGTGACTCACTCAATAGCATGGTCGCACAATGATATTTAAGAGTTGTTTTTTTCTCTTAAAAAAATTCAAATTTTTTGGACCTGTTAAAAGCAGAAAAAAGTGGAAAATAAATACCAACAATCACCAATCAGCATGTTCATGACCCATGAAGCACGTTACGAATAAATAAATTTCTTTAAATAATCACTCCAAATATTATAAGGTTTAATTAGGCGTAATATTATTGACCTTTTTATGAGAATAATTTATCATTTATATTGATTAGTAATTTAGTATCGAATTGAGCTTCTACACAGCTATTCTGATTTTAATTAATTATATTTTCTTTTGAAAGTGTAGTTTATGATGTGCTGTTATTTGATTTTCGTTTTGCATGAAAATGGAGAAACTCATCGTAGTTATGTTGACCATTTTATCCGAATGATTTAGCGTTGTGATAGTATCAATACCAGAAAGATATAATACAAAAAAAAAAAAAAGAATTTATCATCAACCAAGTTTAATCAATTTTATAACAAATATTACTCTATTTTTCAAATTAATGCCAGGCTTGTTATGAAAATTTATACTATTGTTTTAAGTCAACTAAGAATTATATGGTATACTTCAGTTTATTTTTAATTGTCAAATTTTGACTTAACACACTTATTAAAAAAATAATTATTGATATAGTAAGTTTACCATTTTACCCTATTGATTGATAGGGTTCCAAATATATTTACTCAATATATTTTTCAAAAATATTGACTTAATGACAATGAATTAATGGTTATAATAGAAAAAAAGACTGTCTTACCTTGATTTGTCAAAAATGATAAATAAAAGTAAAAATTAGATTAAAAATTTTTTGACAATTAAAAGTGAATGGAGAGAATAAAAAATTATATACATCTATTGTGCACAAAACTTAAAAGTAATAAAAAAAATTTAACGAGTGTAAAATTGGTGTATAAAAACCAAAGCTCGGACATATGAAAAGTAGCATAAAAGATTGTTGAACCTGCCATAAATATTAGCATAGCTCTATTCTAATTGGGAATGTTGAATTCCTATTTGAGATAATAATAATTGGTAGAGGAATGATTCTAGAAATTTAAGAATAACTAGAACAATAATTAAGAACTTATCTAATGCAGCGCATTTTAAATAGATCCATTTCCTTTTATATGGACTGAAATTATCACTTGTATCCATATTTATGAATTAGTTAGCCATTTTGATCACCTTTCACTAATCTTTGATAAGCTATGGATAATTCTTGTGAATATATTCAATCCATTCTAACCTTTTCTAATAACTATATATATACAAAAACGATTTATTGGAAAAAAAAAATGTATAAAGATGTGAAAGTAGTCTTCAATATAAATAGAAAAATATAGATTTTTTTTTAATATATCTGAATTATCAACGAACAATATTGATATTTCACATAGAAAAAGTGAACAACTGATGATTGATGTGTGCTTTGATAAACATTAATTTGGTGATAGCTTAATAAGTACATACTTGATAGTTTAGATAAGAAACTCAAAAACCAAATGCTAAATGTGTTTTTGATGTTCACTCTTCAATTTCTCCCTCCTCTTCTTTTTTCATGAATCTTATGGTGTTGTTTGGCCTCAAAAATTTTTGAAAAAAACTTGGGAAGTGGTGTTTGGCCATAAAAACTTAGTAAATATATTTGAAAATTTGGGATAGTATTTGAAAAGTTTTAAATATTTGAAAACTACCTCAAACTTTTATATTTTATAAAAAGCACCCATCATTTATTTATTCCAACTCATATTTATGTACATCCTCCAAAAAAGTTTGAATTATAATACATAACTGAGGACAAAGAACAGTTTGCTTTTAATGTATTATAATTCTAATTGAATCAGTGAGAAGTTTGAGTATACGAGTAATGTATCGATCTTGCTCATATTATTATATATTTTGTTATTGTTGATTGTTATCAATATTTTTTTAATGAACATATGTTTATTATCGAATTGATGATAATACAAACTTATTGATATTTTCTATAAGTTTTACAACTTACAAGTATCAATCATTTTTTAAAATAGTCAAATATTCTTTGAAAATTTTGAAGCCAAAAACATGACAAAACTTTACCAAAACTTACCAATAATATTTAGAAATTTGGGCTAAACGCTAGCTAATTTTTACAACGAGAGGACTGATATGGTTATCATTCTGCCAAAGGCACTAATTTTGGACCCGAAGAAAACAGAACAAAAAAGGGGAAAATCAAATACAAGTTTGTAATAGATAAACATAGAAACCAACACGAAAATGGAGAAACTTGATGAAGGATACAAATTTGAAAGAGAAATAACATAACAAAAATAAAACTTTTATGTTGCCATACAAACTGAAGAGCTTCAAATTAAATTAAAGCGAATGCATTAGATATAATCACGATAGAGTTATATGTAACTGTATGTTGGTGATTGTCTACCATATGGTGTCCAGCATAGCCTGTCTTGATCGTGCCGCAATCTGAGATGCAATTTGAGCTGCTATAAGCCGGTCATGATCATCATTCACTGAATTTATCATTTCTACCGCTGCATTCGCACTGGAATTCAGACTTGGATTTGGACTTGGACGCTGTTGTTCGGGGAAAACATCAACTTCAGGCCTAGTTATCGCGCAGTGCAAGTGTGACAAATAGTACAGCCAATTGTCCCTATTCATGATAGCATTGCATCTATCACAAACGTATTCCATATTCTTATCTTCGTAGGGAGAGCCGAAGTGGAGCCCCAATTGATGATGGTGGCTATCAACAAGTATCGTGCTGGGACAGGATGCGCAGTGCAAGTGGATATCAAATTCACAAGCAGCACAGCTGATGCAAAATCCATTGCCAGCACAGCGACAAGCCTTGCAAGTATAGGAATGACTGGAGTAAGACGGAATTTGGTGAAGGGTCAAGGGGTGGGCAAGATGAGACGAGTGATTGAGAAAACGCGGAGTGTTGAAGCAGTTTTCGTGGAGGAAATATTGGCAGATGTTGCAGCCGTAGAAAGGCTTGTTACTATTGTTAGGTTGCTCACAAGCATTGCGAGTAGTGTTTCAGTTTCAGGTGGATTATTGACAATTAGTTTCAACATGTGGTGATGGCTGAAGTGCTGGCATTTGTACCCCGGTTCTGTCTTCCCATTATTGATTTTGTTTTTCCTTGTAATAATTATTTTGTTGCTGAATGTATATAATGGATATGAACTAATTGCAAGTGATATACATTTATAGATATTTCAATTCAACTATAATTTGGCGCATTCTTTCCTTTGGACGACTTTGCTTCCATATTTCCTTTTTGTTTCACAAAGTCGTCTCTGACATTAACAGTTACTATGTAACTGGTATCCATTGCCATTGGCTACGTACTAAAATGGAGCCGAGCATATTAATTCACAAGTCAACTGTGTTGAGGTTCGTCGAAGTTTGCAGTAGACCTTTTTGCTCTTTGCAAGTTGGCATTTCATCAATCATTTTCGTAGGGGCTGGTCGACTACTAGTTCATTTAGAGCTTGTTCTTATTGGTATCGGACATTGGAGTCTGATTATTGCAGGGTCTTAATGCTAATTCACTTAACATCCGTCTGTTTTATTCTCATCCTTCAACAACTCGTCTTTCCAATGTCATCATATTCTTGTAAACATCGAAATTTTGCAGGATTCTACAAGATAATTAAAGGTCACTTTATCCTAAACCCTTAAAAGAAGCATCTCAAATATCCATGAACTCTGGGACAGGGTCCCTTTGGTCAAAATCATTCTGAATTTCGAGAAATACGCCACTAACGTCCCTTGAATCAAGACTTAAAAGAAGAGTCGAATCATGGAGAAATCTAAGGAGAGAAGAATTAAAGGAGGAACAAATTTGTACTCATAAATTATGTTTCTTCATATTTTATTTGTGATTACAATTTATTTTCTATTGCTTTAAAATTTGTTGCAAATAATATTTCTCAGGGTGGATGTCACTTCCTATAAGATTTTCACATATACTATATACAAATCTCGAAAAAAAAAATCTCTGGGCGTCTTCTCCGCTCTAATCATCCTGTGTTATATATAGGGCTAGTGAATTTATTAGTTCAACTCCTAATTGTTGAGCACAAATCACCGTTGGAAGACTGTTGCCATGAGTTGGGTTCAGTGAAAAATTAACAAAGGCTTAACGATATATATACAGAGGTGAAGTTTTCAAAACTGTGCATGATTAAGTTGTAAAATTAGTCTTATTATTCAATGTCGAAATTCAAATACTCCTATTGAAATTCAAACCGTTGTAGGAGTAATAGATATCGTAAGATGGAGAAACATGCATGTCCATCAACGATAATAGGCATACAAGATCGATCAAACCTAAATAATATGACATGCAAATTAAGCGTTTATTACCATAATAATAAATTACAGAATAATGTGAAAGCGGATGCATTATCACTCATTAGATGATGACAAACTGACAATACATAAGTCAATAGTAACAGCATGTTTGTACGTGTTGGCCATGTCGTTCTTAATTTCGTTCTACGACTTTGCATGCATGTTTTTCCCCTTTATTAAGTCGTCCAGAACAAACAATTTGGCCAATTGCTATTCAAAAGTATACTTAAATATCTATAATAAGTATATTGACCGACTTATTGATTGCTAAAATAATGGCGAGTATCTTCGTATAATTTGACATACACTACAATAATTTGACATATCCTATTTGATTAATAAGAATTATGATGAAGTGATAAACAATTCTTTATTTTGATCTCAAATTTGAATCTTGAGTATAGGATCGCCTTGAATGGAGAGTTTTGCCCCCAACAACATGGAAATATCCTATGTGAATTCAAATTTAGTGATGAACCTCAATATAAATATCTGAATTAAAAAAAAGGAGCTTTGTCTAGACTTATAAGTGGTCATCTCTGTGATATAAACTGTAAAGGTAGTTAAAATAAAGACAAGATTCTCAAAATAAAAATAGTCAAAATAAAGGCAAGATTATCAATTTCGACAAATTGATAACTTTGGGAAGTTGACTGTAATGAGGTTCATGGAACAATCCACTGTTAGACTTTTTGTTCTTAGCGAGTTGGCATTTTCATTATTCATTATCCTAGTGCTGACTAATACTTAGATTCATTGAGATTTTGTTCCAATATGTTGGTGTAATATACGATAAATATAATAAATTACAGTTGAAGATATAAAATGATAAAATTATATAAAAATTCATTCAGATTGAGGCGTGGATATCTCGCTCTCTTTAAGAAGATTCAAGTCCACTACAACATAATCGACATAGATATTCCAGTAGTACATCTCTTGACTTGTCCCCTGCAGAATACAACAGCCCAACATGTTGCGTGACTCAAATAACTCCAAATTAGTTGCAGAGTCCAAAACTTCACAAAAAGAACACCTTCCTTCAACATATAATTACACTCTTTTATATAGTGAATATATATAGTTAAAGACTTAGAATATTTTCTTTATGTCAACTCTCTCTTTCACTATTGCACACTTTACTACACACTATAATATTTTATCCACACTTCACATTTTTTCTCTACTCATATATCCCTCCACAAAGGAAGAAACATCACTATTTATAGGTGAGGAATTCTTCCTTGTCCTGAATAAGAATGAAGTGGATAATAATGTAGGTAAATGAATGGAGGATTTATGCGTGGGAGGTTACATGAGTTACAAGGCATAATGATGTAGAACATGGTTTAATGGTTACATGAGTTACAAGACTTTAATGGTCATATAAGTTACAAAAAATTAATGACTATAAGAGTTACAAGAATTAATGGTTATATAAGTTATAAGAACTAATAACTATTCTACCACAATTTATACCCACTAACATATGCACTTAATATTTTATTTTAATAATAAAACGCATATACACCAACATTCTCCCACTCATTTTGCGTTCACCAATTTAGTTGAAGGTAGACTATTATGCATATATATAATGAAGGTGTGATCTGCATTGAACTTCCACTTAGTAAAACAGTAATCTTTACTCCAAAGTCAGTTGTGGTCTTACACTTGAACTAACTGTTCCAGAGAAATAAAGTACTGCTTACACACAATAATCAAGGTGTTGACATAAACTTTTTAGCCACATTATGGCCTTATGTTATCCTGATCATGAGTGTTTTTGAGAACAAACTCATTCTCCTAAAAAGCGATCTACTTTCACACTCATATAGGCTGTGAAGTCTGTCAAGGGTGTTCCTATAATTTGACATATTATACCCCCACTCATACAAGATAAAGACTTTCATTAAGAGTTCATAGACTCAACCTCCACAAATCATTATAGGATAAATGCACTCACATCATAGGGATTGAATAAAAATTAATTTTAATGCATTTCACAACAAGCCATCATATTATTTGTTTTTCCCATCCTGGTTATAGGATCTGTAATCCCTAGGTTGGGTTTCCTCATATATGACTCAGGATTTATAGGCTTCAATTTCATCCCCTCGATATGTTTCAGATCCTTGTCTTGCTAAGGCCGTAATACATGAATCTGCAAGATTTAACACAATTAGTAAATTGTATACCACTGATCAACATGATCTCACAATAGTGTGTTTTCTTCTCATAAGCCTGAATTTATCATTATGATAATAAATTTATACTCTACCAATAATATTGACATTATCACAATTAATCAAAATGAGAAAAATCAATTTCTCAAAATAAAGTGTTTGATAAAATCAATTCACTTTTTCACTAGTTGAAATTTTTTTTACTTCAACCTCCATGGTAGAGTTAATAAATGATATAATTTGTTTTTCTCATTCCCACAAATATCGCCAAATTTCTCATCCAATTTATTTGTATTTGCCAAATACTTTTACTGCAAATACAATTTCAAATCAAATTTTGAATTACAGATCTCACACTTTTTTTATTAATCTAGCAAACTCCTTCTTCAATATGTTCATTTTTGGTTCAACCATTGATTTTCAATATGTTCATTTTTCGTTCTTGGGTACGTGACTAATGTTCATAAGTTAAATTATTCGTATTAGTCAAAGGAAAATATTTAATGTATCACTATTTCCACAAATTTAATAAATAAATATAAAATATTTTTGTTATCGGGCTCTCCCATTTCTTCTCACAGTACTACCCCCTCCCCCCACAAAAAAAAAATCTTAGTTTTTTTTTTTATACAGTACTATTTTTACTTACCGCGAGAGTGTTTTTAATATAAAATTTTATTTAAATTTGGTACAAAAAAATTCTGAAAATATACATACACACCTAATACAAAATGAGAAAAATAAAAAATAAAATAAAAATGAAAATTAATTAGGAAAGTTTTGGATGTTGACTCTTCAATTACTTCCTGCTTTTCCTTTTTCATGAATCTATCTGTTTACAACGAGAGGACTGATATGCCTCTAATTTTCGACCCCAAGGAAAACAGAACAAAAAAAAAAAGGGGGAGAACAAACACTGGTTTGCAATAGAAACAAAACGAAAATGGAGAAACTTGATGATTAAAGATACAAATTTGAAAGAGAAATGACATAACAGCAACAAAGCATTTATTTTGCAATAAAAAATGAAGAAGGCCAAAGCGGAATCACGATAGAGTTATAAGTAATTAACTGTATGGACTAGATTAAGTCCAGAGCATTCTCTCTTCCTCGTGCCGCCATCTGAGCGCGAATTTGAGCTGCCATAAGCCGCTCATGAGCATTATTCACTGAATTTATCATTTCCACCGCTGGATTCAGATTTGAATTCCGACTTGGATATGGATTTGGAATTGGACGATGCTGTGTGGGGAAAACACCGACTTCAAGACTAGTTATCGCACAGTGCAAGTGTGAGGCGAAATCACAAGCAGCGCAATAGTACAGCCAATCGTCCCTGTTCATGATCACATTACACATGTCACAAACGTATGTAATATTCTTATCTTCGTAGGGAGAACCGAAATGGAGCCCTAATTGATGTGGGTGTTTGTTAACAAGTATCGAACTCGGACAAGATGCACACTGCAAGTGAATATCAAATCCACAAGCAGCACAGCTGAAGCAAAATCCATTTCCAGCCGAGCCACAAGCCTTGCAAGTATAGGAACGACTCGAGTAAGGCGGAATTGGGTGAAGGGTCAAAGCGTGAGAAGGATGAGACGAGTGATTGAGAAAATGTGGAGCATTGAAGCAGTTTTCATGGAGGAAATATTGGCAGATGTTGCATCCATGGAAATTAGGCTTATGGTTATATGGTTGCGCACAGGCATTGCAAATGAGTCTTTTATTTTCAGGTGGATTCACAATTGGTTTCAAAATGTGGGGATGGCTAAAGTGTTGTTTACCTTGAGATGTTGCATTTGTACTTTGATTCTGTCTTCCCATTGATTTTCCGTTGAAACTTTGTTGTAACCAGTAATCAATAAGTGAGTAGATATGGCTACTATGAATTACACTGTTTTGTAATTGTCTTTATACATAGTAATTCAGCTATGGTAGTTAGTTACTCGTAATAAGTTGGCCCACATTGTTTCCTTCGACGACTTTTTGTTCATGTTTTCCCCCTTTATTAACAGCAATTTGGCCAATTGCTATTTAAAAGTATATTTAAACATCTGTAAGCATATATTGACTGACTTTACGTTGTTATCCATTTGCTACTAATAATGGCGAGCATCTTCGTATAATTTGATATGGACTAAATGTAGCCCTTCTTGTTGACTTTCCGAAGTTAATTTCCTTATTCATTTTCTTCTCCTTATAAGCTCTATATGACCGATAACTTCGGGAAGTCAGCTGTATTGAGGTTAATGGATGTAACGCCTAACCGTTATCTTTTTTAAAGTCCACAAGAAGACTTTTTGCTCTGTAGCAGTTGGCGTTTTCATCATTCATTATCCTCTTGGAATTTTCCTTGTCAAAGTTCACTGTATCGAGTATGTTTTAACATGTATACTTCATATTGACTTTGACTAAAATGAGGCCGAGCATCTTCGTATTCACAATTCGCTTTTATCGAGGTTCATGGAAGTTTCAGTTGACCTTTAGCTCTCGCAAGTTGGCATTTTCTCAATGAACATTTTCTTACTGCTGGTCGACTATTAGTTCATTTAGAATTTGTACCAATCTGTATCAGACATTGGAGTCTGATGTATTATTGCAGCATCTTAATACTAATTAACTTGCTACATGAATAATCATGCCTGTTTGATTCTCATTGTTTTTCGTAGTGTAATCATACTTGTCATTTTTCGATCAAATTCACCTATATATTTAATTCTTTAGTACGAATTGTTAGGATCTAGTCAAATCTGTTCAAGATGAAGAATCGGAGAAGAAAAATATTGAAGAAGAAGAAGAAGAGAGAAGTGAGAGTTTCTCTCTCTAAAAATGGGAAAATATTTTTTTAACATGGTAACACCCAATTACTTGGACAACCTCCACGGGTGTAATATATATATATTAAATGAATACAAAATATTTTACACAGAGAATGTACATTAAATATTACATGAGGCTCCATAACCTAACAATTCTCCCACTTGGAGACTGATCCAGTCAACAACAACAAAAAATAAGTCTGCATCATTAATATCTTCATTACACCACAATAATCCTCTTCTGTAGTAGCTATAAAAGACCAACCAAGGTTCTGCACAATCTTAGTTTCCCAGAATCAACACATTTAAGTTAGTTAACATGTCTGCTGGATTCTTTGCACCCTCTATCTTTTCCAAACACATATCACCATCTTTAACTGACTTGCGAGTAAAATGATATCGTCTTCTAATATAATATGTTTTGTGTTAACATGATAGACTGTGTTTTTCACCAACTATATTGCACTCTGATTGCCTGTGTAGAGAGTTTTTTGTTGCTGCCCCTTGCCCAACTTTTCCAGATAATCAACTAACCATATAATTTTTTTTCCAGCTTCAGTTATTGCTACATACTCTCCCTCATTAGATGAAAGAGCAACATACTTTTGAAGCATTGACATCCAACTCATTGTTGTACCATCTATAGTGTAGATATACCCAAATGTGCTCTTGCTCGAGTTCACATCACCACTCAAATTAGCATCGACAAATCCCTGCAAGATAATTTTTCCATTGCCAAAACAAAGTAATGTATTAGATGTACCTTTCAAGTATCTTAGAAGCCATTTTACAGCTTCCCAATGCTCTTTCCCGGGTTTGACATATATCTGCTAACAACTCCTACTGCGTGTGTTATATCGTGTCTTGTGCAGACCATAGCATACCTCAAACTCGAAACTGCAGAGGCATATGGAACTAGTGCCATGTGTTCACGATCCTTGATTATCTTTGGTGACTGCTCGTTTGACAATTTTAGATGACTTGTCAAAGGAGTAGTCATGAGTTTAGCATCATTCATCCTGAATCTGGATAGCACCTTCTCAATGTATCGCTCCTAGAACAAATTTAAGGTGCCAACAGATCTGTCCGGAATAATGAGGATCTACTTTGCAACACCTAAATCCTTCATTTCAAACTGAGAAGACAAACCTGCCTTCAGATTTTTTATCTCCTTTGCAATCATCATATCATCCACATACAAGAGTAAAAAGGCATAAGAATCAAAATATTTCTTGAAGTAGCAACACTGATCCTTTTCACTCCAGTGAAAATCACTCTTGATCGTGAAGGAGTCAAATTTTATATACCACTATTGAGGTGCTTGCTTCAACCGTAAAGTTGACAAATATCTAACAGTACATTAAATATTATATTAGGCTCTACAACCTAACACGAATCTCTCACCATCTTTTCATAATTTATTTTCTAGATCTATGTACCACTTGCACCTTCTATTGTATATGCTAATTTAAGAAGACAAACATGGGCTGAACACTAAGCTAAAGCAAGACAATACATGGAGAAAAGAAAGTGAAACAATTGAAATAGATATGTAAATTGGTGAAACATGCCTATTATTTGATTAGATAAATAGATTTTTTTGCATTTAGTGCAAGTCTTGAAGAATATTATTTAATGCAAGAGATTTAAAAATGAAAAAAATAATTAGTTTT
>JAABOM020000001.1:22521174-22540180 GCA_011800125.2 Solanum clarkiae
ACCTTTTGATGAGCAGCGAGCTGGGACTTTGGGCTTGACGAATCTTCTTCAACACGAATTCACACGAAACGATTGAAAACTGAAGCTCTTTCAAATTTTAACAATCAAAGACAGGTCTGAAATCAGTTCCCTTCCGGGACGTACGGCGCCGCTCTGGTTTCGGGTTTTAGGGTCATTTGGTCGGGGATGAAGGAGAAGGGGAATGGGGCGGCTAGGGTTAGAGTTTGCTGGGGAAAAAATGAAGAAGAAAGAGAAGAGGCGGGTGATAAAATGTATTATTTTATTTTTTATTTATATATATATATAATATCGGGTTGGTTTGACCTCGGTTTGGTTTTTTAAAATTAAAACCAAACCAATCCAAATATAGTCGAGTTTTTTTCGTCAATACCAAATCAAATCAAACCAAACCACTAAGCGGTTTTTTTTTTGCGGATTGCTTCGGTTTATCGGTTTGGTGCGGTTTACGGTTTTTTTCTGTACACCCCTAGGAAAAACACAGTCAGAAAACAACCTTCCGGGCCTCAAAATAAAAAACTGCTTCTTGGAGTTGAAGAGCAGAGTGTTAGGAACAACATACTAAAATTTGAGGAAGAACGGACTCCATTTAACCCCCGATCCGGAAGGAAAACCAGCTGCTGCACAGTGTAGAAAATGCAGATTTTTCATCTGTTGCTTTCTGTTTTTGCTGCCTCTATTTCTGATTTTCTGCTGACTATTTTTAATCTCATTTTGCTGACTGCTGCCCCTAATTGTTTAGTGAGATGGGCCAAGATAGTAACACACATTTGGGCCAAAAAATGTAATACGTTTAGGCTTAAATTATAAAGAGTCCAAATTAAAATATAGGAGCCCAAAATAATTGGGCTCTTCCTCTATGTAGGAGGGATAATTCTCAACATTTCCTTGTGCTGGTCCACTATTATAGTTCATTTAGAGTTTATACCAATCTGTAATAGACATTGGAATCTAATAATGTGATTATTGCCGCGTGTTAATACTAATTAACTTGCTAGACGAATAATCATGTCTGTTTGATTCTCATCGGTTTCTTTTTAGTATGACCATACTTGTGATTTTCCTATCAGATTCATTTATATATATGATTCTTTAATACGAATCTTGAACTCATAAAAAACTATATTTCTGTATGACATAATTTGTTTTCTTTATCTGCTATGCCCACTTGCACCTTCTATTGAATACGCTAATTTAAGATGGCCGTAAACATGGCCTGAACACTAAGCTTATAAAGAAAGACAAATATGGAGAAAAGAAAGTGAAACAATTGTAATAGATATGTAAAATGATGAAACATGTCTTTCGATGATATAAGGCATACAAGATAAAAGAGAGAGTATAACATAACGGCAAATTAAACATTTATTTTGCAGAAAATTTCATAATGCATCAAGTACGTCAGTAGTAAATGTATCTTCGTGTTGTCCTGGCCGACTCCATCATCTCTTCTCCTATTCGTGCTGCCATCCGACTAGCAAGTTGATATTGAAAAAAAATGATCATTAGTATCATTAACTGAATTTATCATCTCCAGTGCTGAATCTGCATTTGGATTAATTGGTCGGCTTCCTAGGTAAACAACAAGTTCAGGGCTAGCACACTGCAAGTGCGCCCCAAAATCGCAGTTAGCGCAATAGTACAACCAATTATCCTTGTTCATAACTGCATTGCAAACATCACAAACATATTCAATATCCTTATCTTCGTAAGGAGAACAAATATGAGCTCTAATTGATGTGGGTGCTTGTCGATGAGTATTGAGCTGGGACAAGAGGCACATTGCACGTGGATATCAAACTGGCAACGGGCACAGCAAAAGCTCAACCAGTTGCCAGCAGATCCACAAGCATTGCAAAGAAAGGAACGAGTCCGGTAAGTTGGAATCGGGAGAAGGGTTAAAGGGTGGGAAGGATGAGATGAGTGATCGAGAAAACGCAGGGCGTTGAGGCAGCTTTCGTGGAGGAAATATTGGCAACTGTTGCAGCCATAGAAAGGATTGTTACTATTGTTTTGCTGCTCACAAGCATTGCAAGTGAGAGGACTTCCACTTGGATTCACAAGTTTCAAGATGTGGGGTTGGCTGAAGTGTAGTTGATCATCCTGAAACGATGTCGTTGCTTGGCATGACCACGTATCGGTCCGGTTCTTTCTTCCCATTGATTTTCCTTGTAATATTTTGGTTAGATAGAACGAGCAAATTCAGTGATTTACACAAATATTATAATTGTATTTATAGCTATTAACGATGATTGTAATAACCAATGAATGTTATGTACCATGTTTCCTTCAAAGACTTCTCCTTCATATTCTTTTGTTTTTTAATTTCCTTAGTTGTATCCGACGAAAATGTAGCCAATTCACATGCAAAAGTTTATTTTAACGAGTTGTATTGGCTTTTTGACTTGGACTAATAAAATCTTTTTAATGTTTGACTTTTGAATTTAAAGCGTGAAGGTTTCTGATAGCTACTTAATTATATAATTTTTAAATGGTGTAAAAATTATCTATTTCTATGATGAATATTATTTTTCCCTATATTTTTTTAACTCTATAAGAGAAAGTTGAAATTGAAGCAAGCATGTTTTCGTTTACATGTCTGCTTCAACAACAATTTAAAGTGCTAGTGCTTCAGCCGATTTTACATGGATTCCTTTAAAGTATTTTCAATTCCTTTCCCTCCAGGTGTGGTAGTACAACGCTCCCCATATTGTTGTCAACATAGCCTTCTTAAATTGGTTACATCTCTTCCTTTTGATAGTAAACAACACTCTTTCCAATTCCCCGAAGTGCATTGTGATAATTGTCCATGCTTCAATCCCTTCTGCGACTTCTTTGATTCAGTCACAATGGCAAAATAAATGGGAAGTTGTTTCTTGTAATTGTTTATCACATAAGCAGCAAGTATCATCATCAATTGGTATACTCATCTTAAGCAATTTGTCCTTAGTCAGGAGCTTGTTTTTTGCAGCAAGCCATACCAGGACCCTGTGCTTTGGATGGACCATTGCATTCCATACGAGTTCAGCAATAGGGAATCGTCTCTGCTCACTTATCAGTTTTATGTAGCTTCTTGCAATAGAATTGTTCCCTGTGAGGGTGAGTTTGTACCAGTTATTGATATACCAATTCTTCATGCTATCCTTTAAAGAACGAATTTTCCTCTAATACCAACTACTTTCTGGAGAGACTTTATGTGTCCATATGTCTTCGTGGTCCTTCATATACAGTTCATGAACCCACTTGATCCACGATGAATCCTTATTTGTTATCGATAACCACAGTAGTTTACCAACACATGCTATGTTCCATGAGCTACAATTCTTGATGTTCAAACTTTTTCTTATTTTTGGATGACAAACTGCTTCCCAAGATACCAGTGAGACTTTTTTCTTATCAGTCGTAGCACCACATAAATACTCTCTGCATTTCTTCTCCACTTCTTTCAGGATGCTTTGAGGCAAAATAAAAATAGCCCCCCAAAAATTATAGATTGCAAAGAATACTGCATTAATTACTTGAATTCTACTAGCATAGGTGAGTTGCTTGGAATATGTCTTGGTGATCCTACACATATTATTTTTGAATATTGGTAATATTTATATATATTTTATATCTACTTTGATTAAAAAATCAATGATTGATGAAGAAAATAATGAATTATGGATATCTCAATAGTCCTCTTATTTGATTTGTGAGGAAAAAAACATGAAATAACCACATAGATATATATTATAATTTATTTTAGAGAAGTTTAAAAATCATTTAAATTAATACCATTTAAAATTTATCAATATTAACAATATTTATCAGATATTTATTTCACAAGATAATCGAATATACTTGAAAAATAAATAAATATTGAACATTTACATATGATAAAATTTTCATCACCATATATATATAAGCTTGAGGAAGCAGGGATTGTCGAGATTCGAGATAGCATCTAATTGAAATTGTGTGATGTTGCTAGTACTTCGATCCTTCGTTTTCATATCAATCCATTAGTGTCACTTTCTTTTTAATTTGACATAAAAGTTCATCCTTTCATAAAGAAAGGGAAGATAAAAAGATATTTAAAACTTTCTCCACCTCTCAGGTAGAAGGAATTTTTGATATTTTGATTATAGAAAATCTAATATTTTCTTTACTTTTTATCTCTTATATAATTCGCTGACTAATAATTCATTTAGACATGTTAAAATTTGTATCAATATTTAGAACGTTGAAGTTTTGATTATTGTAACATTGAAAACAAACTTGTCAAAGGAGTAGTCGCAGACATATGAACATTATTTCTAAGTGCACGTTAGAAACTAATGAAATAAAAGAGAGGGTTAGGAAGTTTTGAGGGTAGGAATTCGTTTAATTGACGAGCATTGTCCTTTTGGTTATTGTTGAAGAATGAAAAAAAATCTTATATTGGTTGTTAATGGGATGAGTGCACTCTTTATAAGGCTTGGCAATCCTCTTTCCTTTAAGCTAGCTTTTGATGTGTGAGTTAAGCCCAAAACCTAATTTTACATGGTATCAGAGCGGGACCATTGGGCATGAGGCGAAAGAATGAAAAGAATCTCACGTTGGCGATTAATGAGATGGGTGAATTCTTTATAAGACTTTCTTTGAGCTAGCTTTTGTGAGTTAAATCCAAGACCTAATTTTACAGTTACACTCCAATTTCCTCTTTTCTCCCATTGAATTTAATCCCCTGTATTCATGTAGTTTTTCTGGTTTCATATTTTATTTTAGGCAAAGTTGCACGTTTAACCCTTGTATTATAGGGCTAGTTGATATCTTTCTCAATTGTTGCAACAAAAGGTATCCTTCCATTATTTTTATTATGTACATTTTAAGAATTTTATTTGTACTTGTTAATTCAAATTTTTAAATATATTTTTTATCCGATAATATCAAACAATTGTGAGAGAAGATGGAGAAACATATCCAACGGCATAAACAATAGAAATACAGGAGCTGAAAGAGAATTAATTATGCTCCAAAAGGAAACAAGATAACCGCTGCAAAGCATTTGATTTTTTGGCGTAAAATTAACATGAATTCAAAGTGGATTGGATATTGCATGATAGCAATAATAGTGTCTTTGTGATGGCCCGTCCAATAAATCAGCATAGACTGTCTTACACGTGCCGCAATTTGAGATTCAATTTAAACAGCTATAAGTCAGTCATGAGCAATTGAGCATCATTAATTTATATTTAAAGTTCCACCTGGAGATGCACAGTGCAAGTGCAACACGAAATCACAATCAGAGCAATAGTGTGGAGAACTGGAAATCAAAGAGAATTTAGAAGTAGAAGATGTGTATTGATTGTACTGAATCATGAAATCTGTACATACATTGTATATATATATATATATATATTAGGGCTCAACTAACTCCTTTTAACTAATCATTAACAAACTATCTTATAACTACCTGTCTAATCAGCTTAATTAAGGTCTAACTAACTTGACTCATTATCTCCAATACTCCCCTCAAGATGAATGTATTGAAAACATTCAGGACACCAAGCTTGGACAACAGAAAATCATGTTGAGTCCTCCCTAAGGCCTTCGTCAGCAAATCAGCCTGCTGGTCCCTCGTGTTAATATATTTGGTATGTATCGACCCTTATTGTATCTTTTCGCGAATAAAACGGCAATCAATTTCAATATGTTTTGTTCTTTCATGAAACACTGGGTTTGCTGCTATTTGTATAGCAGCTAAACTGTTACAGTGAACAATTTGTAGCAGCATGCAAGTCCATGTCAAGCTCTTTGGATAGATTTGAGACCCAAACTATCTCAGTAGTCAGAGTAGCAAGGCTCCTATACTCATCATTGACAGAGCTTCTTGAGACTATATTTTGCTTCTTTGGCTTCCATGCTATCAGTGATTCACCATATTTCAGCAAGTAACCAGTTATAGACCTTCTTGTATTAGGACATATAGCCCAGTCTGCATCACAGTAACCAACAAAGTGTGGTTCTCTTCTTGAACTCATAACTAGCCCCAGACCTGGTGTTCCTTTGATGTACCTGACCACCTCTAATGCAGCATTCCAATATGAAACAGTTAGCTTTTGCATGAATTGACTCAAACTCTGAACTGAGAATGCAATGCCAAGTATGGTATTTATAAGATAAAGAAGCTTTCCCACCAGTTTTTGATACCTTCCCGCATCAGTAAATAACTTATCATTCTGTATTTGAAAACTATCTGCATCAAGGAGTTTTATATTGGAGTCCATAGGTGTTGTTGATGGTTTCGCACCTGCCAAGCCCACTTTAGAGACTAATTCCAATGCATATTTTCTCTGGTTTATCACAATACCTTCAGCTTATCTACAAAACTCAATACCAAGGAAGTACCTAAGCTCTCCCAAATCCTTAATTTGAAATGATTATGCAAGACTTACTTGTTCTCAAGTATCAGTGTATGATAATTTCCTGTGATTAGTAGGTCATCCACATACACCAAAATGATCATTAATATTAACCCTTTTCTTTAGGTGAATAAAGAGTAGTCCAGATGACTTTGCACATAGCCTGAGATGGATAGAGCCTCAGTCAGCTTAGCATTCCACTGCCTGGATGCTTGCTTAAGACCATACAAAGACTTGACCAATTTGCACCCATGATTCTGTCCAGTGCTTGCAAAGCCTTTAGGCAAATCCATGTACACTTCTTTAAGCAAATCTTCTTGTAGGAAAGCATTAATTACATCTATCTAATATATCACCCAATTTCTTGATGCTGCAATTGTAATAATTGTTCTTACAGTCACCATTTTGACCACAGGTGAAAAAGTTTCCTGATAATCTATCCATTCAGTTTGACTATATCCTTTGGCAACAAACCTAGCATTGAACCTCTCAATCTCCCCATTTACTTTTTATTTGATCTTGTACACCCATCTACATCCAATTGCCTTCTCACCCGGTGGTAATGGCACAACAGACCATGTTCCATTGTCTTCTAATGCAGCTATTTCATGCTGCATAGCTTCTATCCATCTATGATCTTGCACTGCCTTTTCATAACTTCTTGATTCTGTGTTCTTTGATACCTAGCTCAGGTATGCTTGATATCTAGGTGATGAATGAGCATAGGACACATGATTGGCCAAAGAGTAAGGATATGTAGATTCACTCACAATAGTTACATAATCCTTCATTCACACAGGTCGATGAGATCTTCTAATAGATGTTCTGAGTTCTGTAGCATTCATTGAATTGCTTGCGACAATTGTCTGATCTACACCATAATCAGGCACATTATTATGAATGGACTCATCAATAATATTAACCCCTGCATTAGTTTCATTAGTTGGAACATCAGCTGCTGGAAAGTCAGGTGGCATTCCTTAAGCATTATTATGGACTTGAACATCATTCAGATCAGGAAGTGGTGGTGCAACAAACAATGGACTATGTGTGGTTGTTAAGCTGCTGAAAGGAAAGATATGTTCCTTGAAAATAGCATCCCTATTTAAGAAAAACTTCTTTGAGTGAAGATTGTACAACAGATAACCTTTTTGATTGAGAGAATAACCTACCATGACACAAATATCAGCTCTTCGTGAAAATTTATCATCCTTGACAGGCTTAGTTGCATAAAACAGACAGTCAAAAGTCCTCAAGTGACTCAGTTGTGATTTTGTGTTGTGAAATACTTCATAAGGTGATTTCCCATGTAGAACACTAGTAGACGTCCTATTGATCAGGTACACAGCTGTTAGCACACATTCTCCCCAGAATCTAATTGGAACAGACCCTTGAAATCTAAGAGCCCTTGCTATCTCCAATATGTGTCTATGTTTTCTCTCCACTACTCCATTTTACTGTGGAGTATGAGGACAACTGCTTTCATGAATAACACCCAATGATGTAAATAAAGCTTTACACTCAGTACTGCAAAATTCATATCCATTGTCTGATCTAATTCTCTTAACTTGTGTAGAAAATTGATTTCTTACCAATGTAAAGAAAGATTTTAGTGTAGGAAAAACATCACTCTTAAACTTCAACAGAAATAACCAAACCATTCTTGATCTATCATCCACAATAGTGAGAAAGAACCTGAAACCATTATGTGTAGGAAATTTATATGGACCCCAAACATCAACATGAACAAGATCAGCTCTAGTCAAACTATCAGGGAAGGGAAGTCTAGTTTGCTTTGCTAATGGACAGATTGAACAAGAATCACAAATCATTGTATTTTGCAATCATTGTACTTGTTTGTATCAATAGAGAAGAGAGAGAAAGTCAAAAAAAAGGAATTTTTGTAATTTTTTTTAAAAGAATGAGACTACAAGGAATTATGGAAAGATAAGTAGTGTATTCTTGTAATTTTTCATTTAAAAAAGACTAAATTACGCGACCAAGCAAATATATACTACTTATTTATTTATTGTAGCTATAGTTTCAAATAATTATGGCTCACTATCAATATTTCATTCGAGTTGCTAGGGGTCACTTCCAAATTTATATATTGATAGTAAATTATATAAATGAATTTGTTTATAGGCAGCGAATTATATTAACGAAAATTACCATAGTAACGAAATCATTTATCATATTTGTTTATTAGTAGCGAATAATATTAACCGATCTGTGTATTGATAGCAAATTATAAAAATAGAAATATCATAATAAATAAAACTATAATTATAAAGTATAATTAGATAAATTATAGATAAGAAGCATAATTAAGATACTTATCAATAGTTATTGATGAAAATTCCTGGTAAGACTTTTGACTCTTAACTAGTTGGTCTTTGATTGGATCATTCATTATCATACTGTTGATTAGTACTTTTTTTTGGGTTAAAGATTACAAATTAACCTAACGCTTGTGCTAGTGCATTTTCAGTCCTAGCCTCTACTGTTCAATTAGATATAATTTAATTTGTTTTTAAGAATTTTTGTGATGGAAGTATAAATGTTCTTTTTAAAAAACTAAAAACAAAACTAACTCAATAATTCAATTTTTCAATTGCGCCCGGTGTTTTAAATGGAGACGTAGAGTATTTTACTTAATATAAAGTGAAATTGTAATCACCTAATAAAATAACATAGTAACACGAAAGTATACTAAGAAATTAAAAAGGAGTAAGAAAACTCATGAGAAAATAAAACGTCTAGCGTACTTTTATAAGATATAAATTAACTATAATATTTTTTCTTTCAAACAATTAAATAAGCACAATTTCTGAAATTATTTTACCAAATTACACATTTTACCTTCCTAAAAGTGAACAATAATAAACTTTCTCAATGCCTATAATTTAAAGCATGTTAAGAAATGAAGACCAAAAATTAAAATTATTATCATCAAAGAAATGATTAAAAAAAGAAAAGTAAGACAGATACGAAAATAGAAAATTTTTCCTTCACTTGTTCATCTGTTCTTTTCTATATGTTTTACATATATTTTGTATGTCCTTTTATAAGCACAAGAAAAAGAGAAAGGAAAAGAAAAAGGTGGAAACATAATTTAGTGAAAAGTTACTAAATAAAAAAGTATATCACTAAATAGACATTCATTTTAATTATTTTCTAACAAAGCAGTACCTTTTCATGATTAATACAAAAAAAAAATAACACTAAAACAAAAAGAAAAAAATTGAACTCCCAAAATAATCAATTCTCTTCTCCATTGCAAGGAGAGAAAAGAGTTTTTATTTTTATATCCGGAAGAAGAGAACTTGGAAAAAGGAACCCCTTTATTAATAAGGATGAGAGCTACGCCACATATTTGTTATAGTTTGGGCGTTCATATATGCCATTTGAGCTTGAAAATTAAGCCTAGCTTGTTGTCCTTGAGCTTTGATCGTCGCCATCGTCAATTTCTGTTCATTAGTCATCTCTTCCTCTTCCTCTTCTTCTTTCTCAAAGCTCGAACCATCTTCCTTTTTAATTGTCGCACATTGCAAGTGCGTGCCTAATTTACACTCACCACAATAATAAAGCCATTTGCTATCATTGCAAAGTCCATCACAGACCTTGCAAAAGATGTGCACACAATCTTCAATTGGAAATGGCCATTCATATTGTAGTGTAAGGGAATGTTGATGATCCTCACGACTCACATTTGTAGGCCAAGAGGTAGCACATTTAGCATGGAGACTAAAGTTACATTCGAGGCATTCATAGACAAATGATTTTGGTTCTTCACCACAAGCATTGCAACCAAAATACATCGAATCGCGATAGGGTAAAGTAGGGTACAAAGTGAGAGGGTGATTAGGATGGGAATTGTGTCGTATTTTTCTTGGTAATTCGAAGCATGATTTGTGAAGGGTGAATTCACAATTAGATTTTGTGCATTTGTAATTAGGAGTGCCACTAAGTTTATTCTCACAGCCTGAACAGATTATCTCCTTTGATTCTTGAACTTCAAAGAGTGCCAAAGCATGGGGGTGGCTAAAATGCTTCATTTTTTTTTTTCCCTATATTAGTCGCACACTTGGTGATATAAAATTGCATGTTAAATACAGAAATCTTGACAAGTGTGTGACATGAAAGTCAAATATTGAGGTTCAAGGAATTCACATTTTAGGGGATAATGATGAGTTGACTTGTGACTTTGTGGTGTTACGGATTTGGATATGTTCGATATTTTTAAGAAGAAAAATGAGTGATCAAAATGTCTAAGATGGACATAGACTTTGGACTTTGATTGGATCAACTTGTGCCATATTTTGCTATAGCGAGTTGCTTGATATTTGGTAGACCCTACGTGCTACATCTGAAAATCCAAGAGAGAGAAAAAATAAATTTGATTACGACATTCGTAAAATTAACTAAATTAATTAAAATTTCTTTATAGAAAAAATCAATTCAAATAGAACCATGAAATCATGGGAAAATGCACAAATAATCTCCTAAATTATAATCAAAATTTAAGAGACACACTTAAATTTTAATTTGGTCATATTACCTTCCTTAACTTATTTTTTCGGTCATTTAAGGCCCCTTCTTTGCCTACGTGGCATATGGGGTCCGCGCGTGCATTACACACAAAAACTTAAGCGTATAGTTCAAGATAAATAAGGTTCATTAAATTGCGAACAAATAGGTTCAGAGGGATAATAGGACCAAGTAAAAGTTTAAGTGTATCTCTGGGATTTTGAATTTTGATTATTCTCTAGAGGGATAGCTATGTATTTTAAATTACAATTTTTAATAACTCAAAATATTTATCTAAAGTTTGCTTATAAAAAATAATGCACAAACTTAAAAATAATAATTATTTTATATCTTCAAATTTTATTATATAATCTGATATATTAGGTTTAGGGATATGTTCGAGCTAAAAAAATGTCAATGTGTATTTTTAGATCAAAAAAATTAGCGGAGGAAATTTGAGAGCGATATGTCACGACCCGCTACTTGACTTTTAGTAAGAAACTCCGATCTACTGGTTCTTTTTCTTTCAAAACTTGCTTAAAATGATTATATTGTATACATATATAACGAAATAAAAAGTAGTACTCATTTTTTCGACTGTGTGGCTATGCAGTTGTGTAATATCTATGCAAAGTGTGTCCATGCGGGAGAGTTAAATCTTTGATATATTTTTACACCAATTATATTCATTTAGATAATTTTTTTTATTTTATTATAGAGATCATTCAAAATATTAATTTGTCAACATTAATAACCAAAATTTCAAAGATACATTTAAACTTTTACTTGGTCCTATTACCCCCTGAACTTATTTTATTCGTAATTTAATGCCCCTTCTTTGCCGACGTGGCATGTGGGGTCCGCGTATATACTGCACACAATATAATTTAGTTGGTTAGGCGTGTTAAGTAGACAAATAAGGGGCATTTAATTACGAATAAAATAAGTTCAACGGGATAATAAGACCAAGTTAAAGTATAAATGTGTCTCAGGGATTTTGGTAATAGTTTGGGAGGTACGCATTTTCCCATAAAACCATCTAACCCTTAACTTCTTGTTTTTAATTTAGTGCTTATTCGGGGGAAGTGTTTCCTATCCCTATCAAGGATTTTTTTTCATATTTAGGACTCAAACTCGAGACTTCTGATTAAGGAAGGAACAATCTCATCGACTGCACCACATCATTTGATGATAGTTTGAACCATTTTAAAGGTTTTGGTTTCTAGAATCTGAGTAAATTCACCAACGGAGTGATTGGTCTATTTATAACTTTAATATAACTATAAAAACCTGCAAACTTGAAATATAATTTTATACAATTTTTAGCATATTATTTTGATTCAATTCAACTATAACCCCGGACATTAACTAACTAAAATTGAAATTCATTTCAAAACTGATTCAAACGTTACCCAATTGATAGCTGAGATTCCCTCGACATCTCAATTCTTTTGAGGTTTCACATGCTCAAATCGAATTTCATTTGCAGGAAATTGATTTTTCAAACTTGAGCTTATTAGAACTTTCTTTAAGAGTTGATAATGAAATTTTTGTTAACTTGATTCATTAATTTTCAACTTTTTGAAAAAATTTAAAAAATGAGAATTGAATTATATCGCGGGTGAAGTTGAATGAAAAAGTTTTAAAATTGAAATAGGAATTCATATGAAGGGAAAAAGGGTTTCACACAAAGAGAAGAGTGTCACAGAAGCAGAAGCGATCCTTTTTCAAAATTGCTAAAAATTATAAAATCTTGTTATATTTGATAAATCATGAAAAATGTCAATATATTTAAGAGAAAATACAAAAAAATCCCTCCTAAACTTGGCAAGCGAAATTTACTTTAATACTCTAACCCCACAGAGGTTTAAATATTTCTCTTAACAACTTGCACGTGAATTTAATTCCACCCTAACACTATAAGACCAGTTTCACAATGAAGAGTGCATTGCACACACTGTATAAAATGTATAACATGTCACACCTCCAACTATAGGGACAACCTTTTGCCATTCACTTACAGTTCTTGTTCAAAACCAGCACAGACACCCCCCCCTCCCATCCCCATCCATCAAATGACTAAGCTTTTGTAACAACCTCCTTAGACCACTTTCCATGAAAAAAATAGGTCTACACTCGAAATCTCTCACCAAAAAAAAAAAAAAATGAAATTCCAACTCATTCCCTCAAGCTTATTTAACAATGGTAGATTACCTTTCTAATATGATTATCACCCAAATCTTACAAAATCAGCACTCTAACCACTTTTGAGCTCCAAACAGAAATCAATAATCGAAGTTGTCAATCAACAAGCAATAGGACTCAAAATTTTGCAAATTCGACTTTGAAGATATGAGCTCAAAAATTCAACAACTGAGATGATCTATTTTTTACAAACTATACAAAAAGTTGTTATACGGATAAGGAAGGGAAAAAAAAAGGCTAAATGATAGATATTAATACCTGAATATCATAGTGAAACAATCTCCTCCCATAAATTGCAAATTTGTTCAGTAAACCTGGGCAGTTTACCTACGCTTAAGCTTGACACCCCAACCGACTTGGGGGCTTTTTTGCTTTTTGCCTCGGGTAACTCGGGTAGTTGAAGAACCTTGACCCTGTAATTAAAAAAAGAAGAGCAGGAAATCACTTAGGTAATCACAACTATAAACTTGAGCTCGATAAATTCAGGTAACTGCTAAACCATATAAAAGGGACTGAGACACTGAAACGCAATGAACTTGATGCAAATATGGCTAGTTAGAGTTCCACAGAATTACCGATGAATTTCACAAAAAATGTGAAAAGCTGAATTTTATTGAATGTTCGCGGTAGATACAAACAAGAGAGATGAAATTTGAGTTAAGAAACTCCTCCATTCAGCTTAGCTTCCAAAATCCTATGTTAACAAGCAACAAAAGACATCTACACGCTTCCACTGAAACACCAACATTGGGAAGCCTAGGCATATTTACACTAGCAACATGATCCCCAGTAGCAAGCATTCCAATATGGTTAATCATGGTTGGAGTTTAAGTGATAACAAATAAGTAAACCTGAAGAAGTCAACGATCCTCCCTCCTTGAGAAATTAACAATTTGTGTTCATTGTTCAAACTATGTTTCTGTCCCAAACAAGTTAAGAGTCAGTCAGCTATATGAACACTCATTATTCCGTTTAAGCAAATCTCATGTCATCATACCACCAAACAAAAATAAAAAAGCAAAACATGTGTGTGTATATATATATATATATATATAAATGCAATAATAATAGCAACAATAGAAGTCCCTCTAACAAGACTAAGGCCTCATTTTTTTAAATTAAAAATGATGTCTAAATCTGAATGCACACCTGAATGATGAAGATATTATCTCTACATCTAAAATTGAATGATTAAGACTCCTTGTTTTTCAACATGTGAGTGTACATAATTTATTTAGAATTGGTTGATGTTATAGTAGTTCGAAGTAGTAGCGGAGGTCGCTGCTAATGGTGGTGGTAGTCAATAGTGATGCTAGTTGTGATGGTTTGCCATAGGGATTGACCGCAATAAGGATAGTGGTTAATAGTGGCAGCATGGTGCAGAAACAATAGATATAATTATAAAGATGAGGTGGTACATGTGGTGGTAACTGAAGAGTAGTGGTTGATAGTGATGGTGCTTGCCAATGGTGATAGTGATGGCACAGGTGGTTGGTGGTTGGTGATAGTGATATTGGTAGGTGTTATGGCAGAGGTGGTTCTATGATGGTGGAATAGGTTGACGTTAGTTGTAGTTGGCAGTGTTCGTGGTGGTGGCGGCTTAAGAATGTCAGGTGGTTGCCAATGGTGTTGGTGGTAGTTGGCAGTGACACTAGTTGTGATGGTAGAGGTAACTGGTAGTAGAGAGTGCTCGCAGTGGTGGTAGTTCTTGATAGTAAACGGCGGAAATATTGGTTGTGGAAATGGTGATGACAATGGATATAAACATAATGATAGAAGTGATAGATATAGTAGTGCCTAACAAAAGTTGTTGGCAACGATGGTCGTTGCCAATAGTAGTGATGGTAGAAATGGTTGGTGGTTGGCAACATCGTGGTGATTGTGATAGCAGAAGTTGTGATAGCAGAAGTGGTAATGGTGGCAGTGGGGGTTGTAGACAGTGGTGGTGAAAATTATCCATAAAAAATTCATCTTAGCAATATTAAGACTTTATTCAAAATCTTATTGATCAAGACTTATTCATATCAACTACGTGCTTAAATCTTAATGTAAACCAACACATGTAAAGGTCTGAACCATTAAGTGCAAACAAATGAGGTTTAAGTTCTATTCCCAACTAACAGATATCGCCTATGTGTATCTTTTTCCTTCATTGTATCATATATTTAGCTAAGTTTGTATTAATGTTATCATCACGATTTGTGTTCATTGTTCAATATAGAAAAGAAAATTAGAAAAGAGAAAAGAAACAAAATGAAGGGCTAATCAGCATAAAAAATTTACACATATAATTAGTAATGGTATTGCATCAATGACCATATAGCAAACAAAATTTAGCAACTACTCGCCGTAAGATACATGTTTCAAACCAGAACAATACTGGCAACCAGGGATACACCAAGATTAATGGTGTTCCCAAACCAAGAGTTTCAACCCAGACCAATACTGGCAACCTAGGATATACCAAGAGTATTGGTTTTTCCAATCCAAGAGTTCCATTAGTTCTTATATTTCACATAACAGCAATGTGAGCATAGACCAAGAATGGTGTTTTCCCAAACAATGAGTCATCGATGTGTGTTTTCTATTATTAACCATACCTTATAAACCATCGTTTTGGAAACACAATCGGATTTTTTTTCATGACAAATGGCAATACACGACAACATATCCACTGTAATCCCACAAGCAAAGTCAAGGGAGGATTAGAGTAACTAGTAAAGTTGTTGTCATGTGACCAGGAGGCCATGGGTTCAAGCCTTGAAAACAACCTTTAGCTACGCAAGGTAAAACTACGTACAATAGACCCTTATGGTCAGGTCTTTCCCCAGACCCTGCGCATAGCGCGAGTTTTAGTGCAGCAAGCTACCCCCAAGGTCTAGGAAGGGTGGTGCGTACACAGCCTTACCCATAACTTGCAAAAGTAGAAATGGCAGTCCATAGATTGACATAAATACAAGTCTCTTACATGCTTTTTCATGGCAGAATAGCATGAGTAAGCAGCCAATTGGATGCTGATGCTCCCCTTTCTGTAATGTTATGTCTTCACGCCATCAGTTTGTTATTTAATATGTAACAGGCTAACAGATACTTACGTGCACACAGCAATACCATGAAGAGAAGATTGTTAATTAAAAAGGGGGTAGGAGGTCAATAAATCACAATGATGAGACTCAATTCCACAAAATCAAAGAGATCAGGCAGTACGGAAGAAAAGGAAGAATACCTGTTGCATTCCAACCATTAAATTAGCCACCATTTGATCTTGGATCCTTTTGGCTATTTCTACTCGCATTTGTCTACGCTCCTCTTCCATCTGTGCTTGAAACCTTTTATCCATTTCAGCTCGCATTAGTTCACATTCCTCTTGCAACTTACGATCCATGTCAGCTTGCATCTGCTGGCGCACACTTTCTATTGCAGAAGACAAGCTAGATCCTAAGTATGCATGCGGCTCTTTTTTAGAGCATTCTTTCCATAACCTTTTCCACGAACATAGTGTGTTCTCTCCCCTAGTACAGTAGCTAAAATTTCATCTCCAGTCATTGGATTCTCGTTTTGTTTATATTGTTGTTGAATCACAAGTTCCTGGATCTGGCCCTGCAGTTATGTAAAACCATTTATACTAACATGTAATAATAAATACCGAAAGGATCAAAAATGTTCTAAAATTATGCAAAATTGAACAAAAATGCCTTCCGCTAAAAGGTTGTTCAAAAGATGTTTCTGACATCAATATTTTGGTCCAAAAATGCTCCTACTGTTACTTTTCGATCAAAAATGTCATTTCCTAGTAAACACATAGTTTCTTTTCTTTTTAAACACATTTTTTCAAAAAAAAAAAATTACAATTCATCGTTAATTTTCATATCTATAAGATCATACTAATCCAACATCAATTTTTTTCATTTAGATAATGATTAATAAATATTCTAATAAAATAGGAACTATTTTTATTTCTTAATATGTTTTGAATCAAAGAAAGATAAGCATTTGCCAACATACATAGTTTTAAAGTTAAGATACAATAATCATAATGTCACAAAACATGAAAATTTATAACACTGCTTTAAATGACAAAAAATTGTAATAAAATAGGAACTATTTTTATTTCTTAATATGTTTTGAATCAAAGAAAGATAAGCATTTGCCAACATACATAGTTTTAAAGTTAAGATACAATAATCATAATGTCACAAAACATGAAAATTTATAACACTGCTTTAAATGACAAAAAATTGTCAGTGGAGTTACTATTGACCCTTTTTTCATACTAGCAAATGTTTGTCCTATTTCAATTTAGAAAAGATTAAGAAATGAAATATTTCTTACTGAATTCTTTTGTAATCATTATATAAATGAAGATTGATTATGAGGTTACTATGATACCTATATTATCAGTTTGGAAAGTATATGGAATAATTCCATTTTAATTTGATATAAGAGATAAAGAAGAAAAAATCACTTTTCACTTTTTATGTTAGTTTAAAGAAATTTGAAAAGAAAAAAAAAATTTGTAGAAATCATATTTATTAGAAAAGTTATGTTAAAAGATTTAAAAAACTAAATGTTTACTAGTAAAAGGACTTTTTTGACCCAAAAGTAACAATAGAGGCATTTTTGGACAAAATTATTAAATGAGGGAATTTTTGTTCAGTTTTGATAGTTTTAAGGGCATTTTTTGACCTTTTCCAGAATAAATATATACAATAATTAAAAAGAACTAGTGATTATAAAAAAATTACGTAATTTTGTTGAGATTTTTTATCTGACCACAACAGTTCTCCTTTGTCATTCTTACGCGTATGTTGGAGCTCCCAGACACGATCTGGTGGTGCCTTTTCTCCAGTAAGAGGATCTCTCTACAATATTTTTCAGATGAGAAACACACAGGAGCACATACAATGACATAAATAAAATAACAAAAGTATATGATGGTTGAAAATAAATGCATTTTCACCGTGGATTCCTCTACTTCTGCAAAAGACCTTGAGCCACATAAATGCTTTGTTGTTTGCTTTTTCCTGTTAATTTTATTTCTCTCACTTTTAGCCTGCAAGTAAGTCAAACAGATTAAGACACTGATATTCAAATGATAAGTTATCAAACATCCTTTTATCAAGTTACCTTGAATGTCTGGCTTCCAAAATATTCTATCAGAAATTTCCAATCCTCAGGCATAACATCTTTTGGCAGATGGGACAGTCTCCCCTCGTCAGTATTATAACGCGAGTATTCAGCATGCAACCGAGTCTTCCAAATTCTAAAAAGCCTTTTCATAGTGCTGGCCACAAAACATAGCAACACAGTCTCTCCCCTACCACCACCTACTTCAAATTTCTCCTGAAAAAATGTATGTAAAGTTACACTCCCCTCGGCCCAGTTTATGTAACACTATTTCCTTTTTTGTTTTAATAAATCCGCAAAAATTTACTTTTCTATATTTAGTTACAATTTAACTTTAAGCTTCTCATTCATCTATAATAAGATGAATTGGAGACACAGTATTTATGGCTTATTTTTAACCACAAGTTTCAAAAGTTTCTTGTATCCAGACAAATATCATCATATAAATTGGGACGGAGGGAGTAACTTCTCCTTTTATTTTATTTTTTTGAGAAGGTAAGATGAAACTAACACAAAGAAAACCATAAATGTTATCCTAGTAACATAAACAATGCAAGACATCTAAACATCAAATATTGATAGTAATGTATTGCCTTCACTTTCAGCCACATTGTTTCTCCATGTTTTGCAAAAATTGTTTCCCAATCACCATCTCTAAACGAGATGGTGTTCCTCATGGTCAAGCCACAATAATTGACAATATCTCTAGCCCCGGGACCTACAGCTCTATCAATGTCATC
>JAABOM020000001.1:22540280-22556884 GCA_011800125.2 Solanum clarkiae
AGCCACAATAATTGACAAAATCTCTAGCCCCGGTACCTACAGCTCTATCAATGTCATCCGAATATGAACTGTGATTTTGCTACCATATTTGGCTTTCATTTCCATGCTTATGGATCTATATTTTCCCCTGCCTTTCTTAGCTTTGCTGCAAGAAACTGTGAACCGACAAATATAGGACCATTAGAAAACTTTGCAGCAAGAGATGTTATATAGAATACAACAGAGAAATGAAAAGCAGCTGTAAATAATTTTAAAATTGAACTTCATTGTCTAAGCTAAACCAAATGATACTTATTTTTGCTTGAATCATTTCAGATGCACACCGGTCATAAGATAATAGGGCTACCAGCTCAAAAAGGAAAAACATATTAGCAACACCTTTCAGAACAATTCCAGAGCAATCCAACAGAGATATGGCTGGAAAGAAATATAGGAGCATCTGAAGGAATACTTTCAACAGGTGATGGTTCTAGTGTAAGGAATAGTGATATATCCAGATATCCTTTAATTTAACAGTAGTGTATCAACAATTTCAACAAAATGATGACTCAAATATATAGTTACTCTTTTTATGAATGGTGTATAGCTCATCCTGTTGGCAGCAAATACCAAGAAGAAACTTGCTTATTACAAGAAATTAAGGTTATGCCAGCACACCCCATGAGTAGATTACAGAATCAAGAAAAACAAATTTCAGAGAAGATATTGCTAACTTCATTGTCAGTATGTGAACACTAAGTTTAAAGATATAGATGGACAACCTGAGAAGGAACTATTAGAATCGGAACAAGAATAGTCCATAGAATTCAACTTGAATAAAGATTGTAATCCAGTGTCTATTATATTTCTCACATGGTATCAAAGCAACTGTGAGAGAAGTATCGTTGTGCATAATTCCAGTGAAATTAGCCCACACTCTGCAGATTTCTTGTGACCTAAGCGGCCGTCTGAGTAAATAACCTTTCTCAGTAAGTGTTCTTCAAAAACCAACACCACCACCAGGTTCAGAATTCCCCAGCGAGAAAACCCCAGTCAGGCTTGTCAGAAACGTTGATGCCAGTCACTACGAACATGGAAAAATGACGAGCACAGACAGATCTTTCTAGTTCTTACACTTGTTGAACTTCCTATTAACCATAATTCGGTGTGTGATCAGATTTTAGCTAGTCCTACGGCTCCTACAATTGATGAACTATTCTCTCATTTACTTTGTCTTGTCATGCCTCTCAGTCACAAAGAGGTTTCATCACCTATCATTGACTCATTTGTTCTTGCATCTCAGATCATAGAAAATCAGACATCTCAATCTACAGAGAATTGATGAGGAGAAGGTTGTTTAGGAAGGTCTCAATGTAGGTGTAAATATTGTCATAGGCTTGGACACACTCATAACATGTGTTATACTATGTATGGCCGACCACCCAATAATGTTTATATTACTAAGACAAAATATAATGAGTTCTTCCAAATCGAGCAAGAAGTCAGACATCTCCACAAGTAGCCTCTATTCATCCTTATAGACCACCCAATAACGCTCATATTGCTGAAACAGAATATGAGTTCCTTCCATATCGAGCAAGTGAGCAGACATTTATACAAGTAGCCTCGGTTGCTCAACCTAATGTGTTTGCTGTTGGTAATTCTTTTGCTTATGTTTAACAGTTAGTAGTCATAAATCATGGGTAGTGAACTCAGACGCTTCTGATTATATTTCTTTTACAAATCACTTCTCTCCAATATTGTTTGTTCACATTCTCTTCCTATTGTTACTTTAGCCAATGGGATCCAAACAAAACAAAAGGGAGTTGGATAAGCTAAATCTTTGTCCTCAGTCACTCTAAACTCTATTCCTCATGTCTCTAGTTGTCCTTTTAATGTTGAATCTGTTAATCATTTGACGCATGCCCTATACTGTGCCATAACATTTTTTATTAATTTTTTTCACATAGGTCCGCAGTAGGGGACAAACGATTGGTGCAAGACATAAATCCCAATGCATGTGCTATCTTACCTCTCCAAATTCCTCCACAACTTGCTCCGTTAAAGATCCTCCTGACTTAATTCACAAACATTTAGGGAATCTAAGTGTACCCAAGCTACAGAAGATGGTGCCTAATATGTCTAGTCTATCCATTAGACTGTGAGTCATGTCAACTTGGAAAATACACTCGCACTACCTTTACATGTTGTGCTGAAAGTCCTTCAGAGTCTGTTTTTTAATTAGTTTATTTTGATATTTTGGGTCCTAGTAGAGTCAATTCTGCCTTAGGATTTTGCTATTTTGTTAGTTTCATTGATGATTATTCAAGATGTACTTGGATTTTCTCAATGAAAGATCGTTCAGAGTCATTTTCTATATTCAAGAGTTTTTATGTTGAAATACAAAATCAACTTGGTATTTCTATTTGTACTCTTTGCAGTGATAATGCCTTAGAAATACTTATCCTCCCAGTTTCAGGAATTTATGACTCACCAAGAAATTATTCTTTAGACGTCTTGTTTGTACACCCCTCAGTAGAACAAGGTAGCAGAAAGGAAGCATCTGAAGTATATGGGACTCTTACATAGGCACATTATAAGTACATGAGGTTGGAGGATAATAATCTTTTTACATTATTATATTTATGTGGAGAAGAGTAGAGTAGCGAACCCACCACTCACAGAGTTTCAAATCATGAGCCACTGGCTCACATGGATGTCCCAGTTATCAAAAGAAATCTGTACATTATACGTCCTTGAAGATTCTCGTCGAAACGAAGAAAAAGAAGACAGAATAATCTTATTAAACACAACCGAACAACAATAGCAGTACATAATAGACGCTACAGAATTGGACAAGGGCGTTGAACGAACAACAACGGAATACTACAATCAAGCTACAAGAATCTGTCTTCGAAAAAACTAAATGAACAATACAGGTGATAATTGCATAATAATTTTCCAAAGTACAAAAGAGAAGAGAGAAAGAGATCACTTTTAACTATTGAAATGTGAGATAACTAACCTTCACCGCTATTTTAAATTCTCTAAAGAGGGATGTACACTTCCTTCCATATTGCTTGATAATTGCGACCCTGACAAAAGTTTTTGAGTTGCTCCAGGGGTCCTTAAGACTGGAGAAGTCCAGTGAATTGCTTAAGGAATCCATGTTGGTTGCGCTTGTGGCTAGTGCTTGATCAAGTGTAGGACTATGCGGTGGATTAATGTTTACAGATGATGCCACGGCAAAATTATCACGTACTCCTTCAATATTACTATGCCCACGGCCCATTTCACCACGCCAACCTCTACCTCTACCTCGTGCAAATCTAGCCATTTCTGCAACATCATAGAAAAAGTATATGTAATTTCAAAAACAATATATAGAATTGAAAGCATAAAAATATAAATAATGAGATGTGGATCCCAAGGAATCCGACAGCAGAAACAGTAAAGCTAAAATCATTGACAAACAAGTCAAGTCCACCAGAAAATTCATAGGCCCAATATATTTCTGGCAATTGAGAACAGATAAGTGTATGCTCTGAGGCCAGTCCTTCCAAGAGACGAGGGTAACGTTTCACTGATATGATGCTTCGACTCTCCAAAAATGCCGACGGGTATGTTTGATCCTCCAAAAGTGGTGCATTTGTGGAGGCAGCCAGTAAAACACTTGAGATGAAGATGATTTTCAGATATCAAATTTATATTTCAACATAGTTCATAAGGCAAGAAGTAAATTTTAATTGGATAGAAGATCAGTGAGACTATTCACGACATAAACGTCTGAATTGCAGCCATTTGATCAGTGAGTTGTGCCTACCGATCATCGAGTAGCATTCTTCTCCTCCATATTATCGGTCAATTCTGGAACAAACAGTAAATAGAGTTCATCCCAATTTGACTGTAGCATTTGCGGTTTATTACGGCCTCAATCATTTAGAAAGTCCAAAAACTTCCTTTTTGCTTTTTGTACTTCATCAGTTTAAAACTTTTTCGTAGTTTAGCTAAAAGATCACTTTTTTAAAACTGCAAAAATAACAAAGTGTGCGGGGTGAGAGAGTTCAGTTAAAACAATATCCTACTAAGTAGTAAAGTTCAGACAATTCTAAGCAATATTCTGGAACCGTGAGAACGAAAAGAGTGCTTGTTTTCAAGAAAAAATTCAAACATGCAAGAATCATTGAAATTTATTGATTTACATTTGTCCCCATTTGCTTAAATTCCAAATGAGGATTAAAGTTTCCGAAGCAATCAACACTCGGCGAGTCTTGGCACTAAAATCTCACAACTCGCAGGGTTTTATGCGCAAGAAGCCCAATTCAAACAGAAACTGATGAAATTGTTCACATAATAGAAGACAAAAGTAGATGAATGAAAAGCTACCTTGTTCAATTCTTGAAGCTTAAATTATGTCCAGAGAATTAAGAAAGTGAAGAAGTAACCCTCGACATCTGAATTGCGGTCACAGGAGTCGATGGTTACAACGACAAGTTTAAGGTAATTTGGGCTTTTTTTGCTTTATATCAATCTCATCTTTCTGAAAAAGAAAAACAGGGGAGAGACAGGAAATAGTGGCAACCTGCGATTCAGTAGTTGCCTCAAGCAGCTTTTCACTCGAAACAAAAATGAGTTCAGAGCCGATTTAAGCAGGAAAAAAAAATTGACACAAAAATAATAATTTTAGAATGTAATTAAATAGATTTAGTGTAAAAAAAAATATTTTATATAAATTTTTAAATAGTAGATTGTAAATATGATAATGTTTGATTTCGTAGTAGAATGAAAGAAAAACTTACACTTTATAAAGTGAAAGAATTTCGTACACTTTATAAAGTAGAATGTTTTTGTAGCTTTTGTTATACAATTATATTGATTTGACGTATTATAAAAATAAACAAAATTATTATATTATTTATTATTATTCTGTTTAATTCTCAAACTCTGTTTAAAGATGCTCAAACATGTCACCTTCAGCATCTTTAATCCTCGATTTTTTTATTTATTTATTTCAATCACAAATAATGTCTTTTAAACCAAAAGTTAGAGTTTCAATTTATTGAGGTAGTAAAATTATACATGATTAAAACATCATTCATTATAATTGTCCTTCCAAATACAATGCTAAATATCCACTTAATGTCTGATATCAAAAGTTTTTTTCGTCAATTTATAGAAGAATGAATGTAAATAGTATTGATTATAAGTTGATTTTTGTCAAAAAGGATCCAAATTCATTTTTTATCACAAGGACAGTAAATTTTTTGGGAATGAATTGTTTATGATGACAAATTGTTAACCAACTTTTTAAAGGCTCCGACTAACTACTCAAAGGCTTCAACCAACTATATAGATCAAATCAAACTAATTGTGCTTGAAATCTATGTTAGGAAGGAGCCTAGGATTCATTCTCAATTAGAAAATCGTAATAATCCTGATGAATTCCCAATAATTCAATTCAATGATTTTCTTAACATGACTCATTGTTAAAAAATTCTTGTTGGTTGATATGATTTAGATTTGAATGAAACTATCAATAGAACTAACTGATAATGCTCAATAATTTTGACTATTATTATTATTATTGTTATTGTTGTTGTTCATGTCTCATCTACTTTTGATGCAGATGACTATTATTGGTACGTTTAATACTTGATTTTTTATTTAAGTAAATTTATTGTATGAGCTAAATTTTTATACTTTTTATACATATAGAAAAAATATCATGCAATATGAGTTCATTGATCCCGTGAATATCAATGATCGTGACATTTCAAATTACGACTAACTTTGAGCCCGCGATAGTGATAATTTACCTAATGCAAAGGTATCCGATGATAATGTCCCATATGAGGCATCATCTCGTGATGGTGCTTTTTTGATACTTAATCGATCATTGAGACCAATGTCAATGAGTTCATTTCATGGCGAAGAATTCTTTTTCATTACCGATGCAACAATTAGTAACCATATCACCCACAATGATGAGTATACACGTGAGAAAATATTTTTACACTTTATAAAGTATAAGTTTTTTTTTCTATTTTAGAGCGAAATCAGACGCTATCATATTTAACATCTGCTGTTTAAAATTTATATAAAACAAAAACATATGTTACACTAAATCTATTAGTTACATTCTAAAAATATAACATATTTATATCAATTTTATCTTTTTGTGACTTAAATAGGTTCCGCACTCTAAAAAAAACACTTTACTCTTTGGGGGAAGGGAAATTTGGTGGGAACCTTTTTTTAATTTAATATTCCTACTCCAAGTTATATACATGTGAAGAAAAAGGCGCGTCTTTTTTTAATTTCTCTAGGATTAGTGACCTTCTTCGTAATTTTACTCTGATCCCTTTGGTAACCAATAATAATTATTACCAACTCATAGAGCTCTAGAGTTTAATTAGATGTTTTCTTTAAAATAATGCAATATATATGTCAACCCAAAAGCAATTAAATGGAAGGTTAACATTGATAGGAAGAGAGAGATATATTTAGAGTGATATAGTTAGCTAGTGCTAGGGCAACATGTTCAGACTATAAAGTTATGAGTCCGCGTTTTCTTTTTTCTTTTGAGTTGTACATATATATCACCGTCCAATTCCATCTTTTTCTATAATTGTGTCAAATAATTTTAACTATTAAAATTTGAACCATAAAAAAAATCACCTACTATAATACTTTTCATCCCTATTGAATTTGATTTGAAAACATAATTTTTAATTTACTTTATTATCATTAAGTCGCGGTCTTAGGTCACATGCATCTTACTTGTCTATCCGAACACATAATCTCTCCGTTTATTTTTACTTGTCACAATTTTACTTATCGAGGTCAAATTATATGAATTTTGACCTACATTTTTAGATATATTTTTTCATCATATTAATATGAGAAGAATTACAACTTATGCATTTTTCATATAGTTTTTCAACTATCTAAATTTTATATTTCAAATATTAAATTTAACTACTTTAATTTAACTTTGAAGTTTAATCAAGTTGACCTTAAAAAACGCAATAACGACTAATAAAAGTGATATTTAGATAACATGCATCTTAACATATCACATATTAAATCCGTTATAAATCGAACAAAGAAAAAAAAGAGAGAAGAGTGAACCAAAAATAATTGCAAATATGGAGAATCCAACAAATGACTTAGCATACATCGAAAAACTTGGTGGAAACGGTAGATTAATTAACATCAAACGCATATCTCGAGGAGCATTAAATTAATTTCCCCAAGAAACAATTTATTTTTCTCTTAGAGAAAAAATAAATTTCAAATGTCTAAAACTTGAATTTCTTGAGTAGGCATACAATCCAAATGTGCAGCACATTTACAAGTCAAACAAGAATAAAACCAACAACTCTTGTCAACTCCTCTTTTACAAACATAACACATGACATCCACTTCCACCTCCTTACCTGAAAACAAATTACTAGTATTATAGCATAAGGTAAGAGGATGTTGATGATCTTCCCTCTGTTCGATTTCGGGCAAAGAAGCACACTCCACGTGAAGATCGAACTTACATTTATCACAATGAAACGTAAACGCGTGACCCAAACTCCCACATGCATCGCACGTGAATTCCCCGTTGTTATAAGGAGGAAAGAAGTGGAGAGTTAAAGTGTGTTTCGGGTGAGACTTGTGTTTGATTTGCCTAGGCAAATCGAAACAAGAGTCGTGGAGGATGAAGTCGCACTTCTTTTTTGTGCACCTGTAGGCGGACCCGCCAGAAATATCGTGCTCACACCCGGAGCAGATGACTTGATCTTCTTCATCGGAGATCTTTAATGGGTGCCGATGGCTGAAATGCCTAAATTCTTCCATTGTCTCATCTCATTGGAAAGTCAAATGTTCATGTTGTGTATTTATAATAGGGGAGAATTACATTTTTTGTCCCTTAGTTATCAACATAGAACAAATGTGTTACCTTTAATTAATGTATTTGTGCGCTTTTAGTCCTTCCACTAAAATGGACCGGAGCACCTTTTATATTTGTTTTTTTGGCTATTTTTCCATCTTTTATTCAGTGTTCGCTACTCACGTTAAAACTCAAATTAATCGACATTCATGTTATATAAAATACATCGTATTTAAACATGATGGCTCTGATTAAGGATGAAAAAGTCTTATTTCTGCCGACACAAGTCTTTTTCATGCCTTTTATGTTACTATGTACTCCCTCCCTCCAACTTTACTTGGTCCCTATTCTATTTTGGAATGTCCAACAATACTTGTTCACTTTATGAAATCAACAGACAATTTTACACTTAATTCCTAAATTACCCTTATCATTAATTATAGTCATTTCTCTATTACATTTTTCAAGACATCATATTTATTATATTTAAAGAGTAATTTGGTAAAATTACTTCATCATTTACTACTTCTTAATCTCTGTGCCAAGTCAATAGAAACCAACTAAAATTGAACGGAGGGAGTATATATAAGAAAGTAATATAATGTTAGTACTTCCATTTAATTATTTTGAGGTTGTAACCTCAAAATTTTGTTAGCAGAGAAGTTCATACAACTATATTAATTGAAGGTTGCATATGTTCAATTAGATACTATAGAGATCAAACTAAAATACTTAACAATTAAGGGACCAAAATTGATAATATTTCCATGCCTTTTTCAAAAGGAACTGGCATAATTAAGACCCAACTCCTTGTGCACTTCTGTGAAAAGTGACAATTTCGTCTTGACTAAGTCAAGCTTACGCCTAGTGGAAAGGTTCTTCAAGTTTGAGATAATTGATCCTTTATTTTTATTTTTTTTTTCTCACATGATCTATGGTATTTTATATTCGGACTCGATTATATTTGAATTTGTGCCACGTAAAATTTTATTTGGGAAAAAGCATTCCGTATCAAGAATTTTTTCATTCTCATAACTCGAATCTCAGACCTCTGATTAAGAGAAGAACAACATCATCCGCTGCACCACTAATAATTGGTCCTTTGTTATTCTTATATAACTTATGCCCAAAAAATATTTAAATTAAGTTTGTATGCTCCAGTACTACAAGCGGCGAGCTCGGTTTTAATTCAGTTTGTCTTCTTTTAGATATTGAAGTTGAAAAGTATTTAGAATTTGACTATTTCATTTTAGTTTGATATTTGTTAATTTTTATACCAAGATAAATTACAGGTTCACGAGATCAACTAAATTAGATCCAAAATATAATTTAATTTTTGGATTTTCCAAAGATAATAAAATATAAGAGAAGAACTGTTTTTGGTATAACTATAATACCAAGTTGATTCTGTATTTCTGCTTATGGGTTTTGAGCTGAGGGTTTTAGGAAACAACCTCTCTACCTCTAAGAGGTAGTGGTAAGGTCTGCGTACAATCTACCCTCCCCAGACCCCACTTGTGGAATTTCACTGGGTATGTTGTTGTTGTTGTTATAATACTAAATTGGAGAGGTCTAGAACATTGTTTGAAAATAATGGAGTGATAATACTGGTGAATATGATCGTAAGAAGCACAATCACAACCTAAATAATCAATACAATCCAGCCTAAATCATTAACATATTATTTACTTTACTCCGATCCTTGTGAATATTTCGATTGTCATGAAGTAAATGATTCATAATACAGTTAGGGTGAGTTTGGTATGAAGAAAAATTATGAAAAAAATTTTTTTAGAAAATAATTTTTTTTTAGAACAAGTTAATTTCTAACGTATTTTTTTCATGTTCGATTGGAAAATAAAAAATATTTTTTATTTTTTGGTTGGTAATAAAAATATCTTTTTTTTTTGTTAGAGAATAGAAAATATTTTTTAGAAAAATAGTTTTTGACATGAAAAAAATCAACCTCAATAATCGATTCAGGACCTGACCACGATACATAATGTAGGACCTAATTCAACTTTCGGCCCAAGATTTGACATCCAAATTTAGATTCGCCCCAACTTTTGAATTAGAATCTATCCACACTCTATTCTAACCAAACTTTCAAATAATTTGATTCTAAAAAATAATAATTTTAAATTTTTTTGTGGGTTTGGGGGGGGAGGGGGTCAGAAGTAGGGGTGGAATAAAAAATATAATTTTCAAAATTTTAAATATTTTGCAAAAAAATATTTTTTCCTGTGTGTGGGGGGGTGGGGGTGGGGTGGGGTTTGAGGTGTTAAAACAATAAACTTTTTAATTCTTTTTTGTATGGTGAATAGGTGGGGTTATGGGGGGTTAAAAAAATTAAAAAATATGAAATATTTTCGTAAATAATTTTCTTAAAATTTGTTTGTAAGTGGGAGGGGGTGGGGGCTGCCGGCTACTGGGGGTCAGAGTAGGGGCTTGATAAGAAAAAAAATATTTTAATTTGAGATTGCAGGAAAGTTTTGAAAAATATTTTTCTTAGTTTTTGAAAGTTAGCCATTTTCTTTAAATTAGAAAAAAATAAATTTATTTGAAAAATATTTTCAAAAATATTTAAGCTTATCAAATATGGAAAAATTGAGAAAAATATTTCCATCATACCATATTCACGATAAATATATCAAATTAATAAGATATTATCCGCTTTGATCCCATCAATCCAAATATCTCGAGACTTATGGACCTCTCGTTTGGCGTCTTAATTTCTATAATTAATCCAAAACACACATTTATAACTGAATTCCAAACTCTCATTTATATTTTTTTTTTCCTCCCATCGCCATCCAATGTGGAAGTTGCCTAAACAGGACAAAGACTTAATTTTATTCCAAAGTCTTCTTTTGAATTTAACGGCCAACAAGTTGCTGGTTGTACAAGAAAAAAGATAATACTCATTTGTAAATATATTCCACTGTGTAAGAGGATCTTGATTCCTAGTGAGATATTCCATTTTCAAGCTCCCATCACGGTGATGTTGAAGGAATATCATTGCTTATTAGATTGAAAGTTTATTTCAGTCGCAAACTTATCCAATTACAAGCTTATCTAATAAATTATATATTTAAATGGACATCCACAATACGATATCTCAACAATATGTAAAATAGTTGTATGCAATGAAATCTTTGTCAAATGATATTATTTTTTATTCAAAGAAACAAATAAGTAAAGGTTAAGATTTCTTATTGAATAAATGATATTTTCTTAATAAGTAGGGTTGTTAAGGAGCACTCTCGGTACTTGGTAGATGTACTCGTAATTTTTGTAAAGGATGTTGAGATAAATTTCTGTTATACTAAATGCATGTACTATTTTGGTCGAAATAGGCAAAATAGCTCTTGATGAATTATCCCAAAGTGAAAGCTCAGTAAGATTTAGATTATACAAATTCTTAAAGTACATAAATTAAAAAAAAAAAAAAAAGGTATACAGTTGTAAGGTATCAAAGAATTTCAATTTTTACTAAAATTACTATTGTTTGTGAATTATTTTTTACTTTATGTTTGCTAAATTGTTTAATTATTTAGAATACTTTCATTGGCTAATAAAAAAGGCCGGGGAGGGGGGGGGTTTATTTAATTAATGGTTTACCAAAATGCTGCATAACTATTGAACAAAGAAGTTGAGAAATTTATTTGGAACTCATTCTCCACATCCTTAATTTTAATTTCATCCATTCTTGAATTTATTTTAAGTTTATTTTGTAACTTAGTCAAAATTCAAAAATACTGTTATAATTATTCAAGATAGATTTATTCTGCAAATTAATTGAATTTCGAAAGATAATATTATAATTAAACTTTGTGGAAGAAACTTCGAATTATTTCAAGATAATTTATTTTGTGAGAGTGTGACTTAGTTAAATTTCCAAAATCGTATTTTCATCTACTTGTAGAGAAGAATTTAATCATCTTCGAGAAGCGTGTCCACATGCCTCTAAAATCGTATTAATTTTTCTGAAAGGTAAACAATTAATGTGAACGTTCAAGGATATATGGGGGTGTACCAGTTATGCTATGCTTTCACAATATAGATGTAGCTGACAAGCTGTCGTTGTGAAGACATGCACGCACGATATATTCACATTCATTTTGAATTCCTTCGGAGAATTTGACATGCTAATATAATTTTTCGAAGTAAATTTCTAAAGAAAAAATATTTCTTCGCATCTAGATTAATTAATAAAAAAAACCTCATATTTACTACTTATATATAAGAAAGTAGCTTCTGGTCGTAGTTGCCTGCTTGAGCAGCTTTCGATTGTCCTATCTGCTTCTTCTCTTTTATCATATGAGGCTAATAAAAAATATTTCATGGAATTTTAAATTTAATCTTTTCAAGGCAGTTGCGTATTGACGTATCTGCTTCAATTTTTTCATAATATTCTTTTAGATGCTTCAATTATAATTTCACAATAATTTTTGAAAAATAGATTAAAAATAATCGAGACTAAACAATAATTATATTGCAACCTCTGGTGAGCCAATAAAAACTAATTTGTGGTCTCTTTAATTTAATCTTTTTAGGATAACTGTGTATTGACATGTCTGCTCCAACAACTTCATAATATTTCATTAGCTGTATCAATTATAATTTTATGATATCTTCTAAAATATATAGGAAAAAATATCGATGTCACATAAACCAAGACTAAAAAATAATTTATATTGCTGCTTCCGGTGAGCCAACAAAAAGTAATTTGTGGGCTTTTTAATTTAATTTTTTTAAAGCAGCTGTGTATTGACGTGTTTGCTTTAACGACTTCATAATATTTCTAGCTGTTTTAATTATAATTTTATAATATCTTAAAAAATATAAAAAAAATTATCAATATTCCATAAATTAAGACTAAAAAATAATTTACATTGGACCATGAATCTCGTTAAGCAAGCTTAACGTGTCTGTAACAAGTGAAACACCCTAAAAAAGAATTACTCGTAGAGTTTATCTACTCAAACTAATAATCACATGTACTTTTTGGCTATTGCATGTTCTTTCGCTATCACTAGTGAAGTATTCCAAAGTCTTGATTTATGTATATATACACACATACTTGTTTGACGGGATAACATTATTATATTTTTAATATTGCCTATCTTAAACAGGATTGGACTAATCTTTTTGTAAGTATTGAAAGGTCGATATCGTCCCATGACGAATTTATGGAATTTGGAATATTACACTGACATTTATTTCTAAAAATCTTTGAGGATGCAGCTTTCAACGTCCCAAGATGATACTACGCTTGCTATCTTGACCATTTCAACTCATTGCTTTGTTCTATCAAATTAATTTCCCAATTATTTTATACACCAAAGTGCTCATATTACTTTTTTTTTAAAAAATACTGTAGTTTTATTCCTCTTAAGCTATGGTAAAAAACTTGTCATGGCCCAACTCTTTGAATCATGATGGCACCTGTTAAATCTCACCTACAGGCAAGCCAACCCAATTTTTATGGTACATGTCCTAATAACTATGCACAACGTAAATATCAATTCATAATTAAATTCAGAAACAACCTATTTCAGGACCTAGAAGTAATCTATATAGAGTTATTATATACTTAGAATCCTACAATATACGTATAAGCCAAAACTAAATATACAAAACCACTGCCTGAATACAAAAGACGACTAACAACTGCTCGGGATTAGCTAATTGAACTCTTCATGTTTCATGGAAATTGAGTAGACATCCTAATTTATTTATTTTATCAAAAAATAAAAATAAAATACTTTATCAATAATTATATTCGGTCAACCCCATTTTTAATTTCTAAAAGTCTTCAAAGCACCTTCCTTCATGACTATTTTCCTTCTCAGCCGCGTTAAATCGCTAAAATGGACTTCGACTTTGTTAACCACCAAACAAGTTTTATTTAGATTTTAGAATTCATATTCTCACCCACCACCCTCTATTCTGCTCCTTGTCTTTAATCTTGTGTAAGTGAATAAATCGCTAAAAAATTTAAGTTATATATACTAACGATTCAATTTATCAAAATTAGTCGATTTAAAGATTGAAGTCACATAGGCTTCTCAAGTTGAGGGAAAGCTAGAGATGGGAAGGGTGACGTTAGAACCTCAACAGCCCAACAACACAATAAACCATTTCTGTCATCCTCACACTTTAGAGCTAATCACTCATCAACATTTTGCCTCATCACAGCTATGTTCAGGCTGCAAAATTCAAGCCACTGGATCAGTCTACACTTGCAAAACTTGCAATTTTTTCCTCCACATTGAATGTTCTCAAATGCCAAAGCAAATCACTCATCCATTTGACAAAGAACATACCTTCACTCTCCTCCCAAAGCCAATTTACCCTGAAGGGAATTTTCGGTGTGATGCGTGTGGAGAAACAGGGGATGGATTCTGTTATCACTGCAAATCTTGTGGTACTGACCTTCATATACTGTGTGCAGCTCTCCCACAATGTGTCACTCATTGGTCTCACCATCACCAGCTTGAACTTCAATTTTCATCTCCTTACCCTGATAATTCATACTGTTGTGATATTTGCAAGACTGTTGGAGCCAACCAATGGCTCTATAGATGTAATACTTGTGGTTTTGATGCTCATTTGAATTGTACAAAGTTGCAAACTCCGCCACATCAAAGTTATTTCCATCACCAGAGACCAACAAGTACTAATTTTAGATCCGCTCCTCAGCAACATCAACCGTTTGGCGTAGGTCAACATCATCAACAAGGTGAGAGTTCAGGTAGTCAACCAACTGAGATACTAAATTGATATGAGAATAACATGTAAATTTATGCCTGCAGGGGTAGATCCTATGAATCAGGGGATTAATAACGAAACATCGTCCCTGGAAACTTTGCTAAGGCAAAGAGAAGAGGATAAATTGATGGCAGAAATGATCATGGGCGCCGTTTCTCATGAGAGTCAACGACTAAACCAACTGATTGATGTAGGGCTAGGTCGTACGAATCCAGGGATTAACAACGCAACTGCTGCTGCTGCTGCTGCACCGCAATTCGGGCCAAGTCAGAGCAACGAAATGTCGCTCCCGGAAATTCTGCGAAAGCAAAGAGAAGATCAGGATAAAATGATACAAGGAATGATCATGGATGCTACTCAGCGGCAGAATCAACAATTAAGCCAACTCATAGCTGCTAGTTCTTCGCAAAATCAAGCAATAAACCAATTACTTATGAGTTATGGTTCTGCTGGTGCAGGACAAGGAGGAGGAATCCCAAATTTATATCAAAATATGACGGGTGCTGGTGGATTTGATACTGGAGGAGCTGTAAATTTCTTCCAAGGATTATCAGGTGGTGATGGTGGAATTGCTGGTTTGGGTTTGAATGCTTTGTTTGGAAACCTGAATTTCTGAAAATTATCTCTAGATGCCATAATACTGGCAATGCATTATTCATTCTCGCATTACAAGCTTTGTATAATTTAATCCCTATATTACAATTCCTGCATTATTAATACCATCATAACACGTCTTTCAACCAAATGACCCTGTATTTCCTATATCGAGCATTGAAACCCCATTGGAAAAAAGAGCTTATTCTCCCCAACAAAAGGAAAAAAGAAACCAGATTATTAAATGAATGAATGAAGAGAAGAACATGAATTAGAGAAATTTCAAATAATTGTTGGATGTTGAAAATGTCATAAGCAATCATGGTATAGTTGACCTTATCTCCAAATCTAGACCTTGCCAACTTTGCATCTTAATAACCTAATTGTAATGACATATCAATAATAAACTATATCGATCATGCTTACCAGCTGTCCAATAATTCATGAAGTTCATATTTGATGTCAAGTTTTTCTAAATATTTTATTTTTCTTATACCGTAGTATGAAGTTTAGGAAAGAAATCTTTTTTAAAATTTATGATTTAAAATAAACTTTAAATATTTATATGGCTAGAAATAATTTTGATGTAAATTGTTACTACGAAACGTATCGTTCTTTTTTAAATTGGCTAAATTAGGATCGAGGGAGCAAAAATTATCAAAAATATTTTTATCTTTCCTTAGTTAAAAAAAAAAAAAAACTTCTACTTATATAGGACGGAAAAATATTTATAAGAATAAATTTTAAAATTGCTCTTACAAAAGCACCTCTGCAAAGTTATTATAATCTTCGCGATATCATTGCAATCCATTACACTCTATTTGTGGAAGAAAACCTCTAATAAAATTAGAAATAAAATATAAATAACTTCAAATGTGAAACAAATCAATAAAGATCCCCTGATTATTGGGGCAATCTATCATGTTGATTTGCCTTGAAGAACTAGTATTATTCTTGTGTCACGTTAATGTGCAGCGCCTATATATTTTTCGGATTGGGTAGATAATATGCTTAATGGGTCAATTAGGGTTACGTTCAGTCCAGTGCTAATTTTAAATATATATAATAATTTAATTAGTTTACAATAAAAATAATCATATTTTATTTACATAAAATAAATATAGCCAATAATCATAAAAATACAATGACTATACAATATAACTTGTCAAAGGTCACAGAGAAATAAAGAAATAATTACCTTTTTGAATTCCTTTTTATAAAATATTTATCTTTTAGGGAAAACTAAGTTTGTACTTCTTTAAAGCAAATTATTTATATTCATATATGCCTTTACTTTAACTTATTTTAAAAAAAGATTCTACATCAAAATCCGTGTTAGTAGCTCACAATTATATGTCAGTTTTAGTATCTCCCA
>JAABOM020000001.1:22557151-22571965 GCA_011800125.2 Solanum clarkiae
TTATTACCTAGATATTCCATATTTGAAAAATATTTACCATCTATAGCAATTGTATTATGTATTATAAATGTATTATACTTATTTTGATTAAAAAAACTAAACTGTACTATTTATTAAAAATGAATTATGCGTGTAATATAAATGAATTACACTATGTACAGAAGTAATTTTGCATGCAGTATGTCTTAAAATATACTAAACTTATTTTGGTAAACAAAAAACTTACATTATGTATTACAGGTAAATTATATATGTATTAGATTTTATATTTCTATAAATGGTAAATATCTTTTAAATAAGATATATATAGATAAGTTCCCCAAAAATAAGCTAACTATACCATATAATTATTTAATACATGAATTATACATTGAATATATATTATGATGCACTTAAAAATTAAATACATCTTCATTATATATAAAATATAAACTAAGAATACATTACTTTATAATAAATAATTATTTTTTAACAATTAAAATGATCGAATGATCATTTCAGGTAATTATCCCTTCCATCAACCCATGAACAAGACAGATCAACATGGGCTGCCACTGTTAGCCCTAATCAACACTTGAGGCCTTGGTCCACCCATTTTGCTTCTCCTTCCTCCAATTAATCAGATTATATATAACTTTTCATACTATTACAACTTTATTTTTATTTCTAAAATGAATTAAAATTTCTTTAAATTCTGAGCGTACAAGTAGGTCTAAGATTTATAATTTTTTATTAATAAAATTAGACCCTCGAGATATTTCTCGATAAATTTGTTAATTTTTATTGAAAGTGAAGACAGTAACTTGGGAATTCACGATTGATAAGTAGGTACAGGACAATTCAATAGCAAACTTAACATAATTTAATTGAAACTCATCCCTTCTCTTAACCTGACTCCTTATCTTTAGGACGGTTTATTATTTCAATGATTCTTTATTTCCACTAAAACACAAAGGTACGCGGAACCCATGACCCATCTAATGGACCTTTACCTTTTCTTCTTTGTATGGCGTTTTCTCCATTTCTTTCTTCTCCCTCGGATACTCTGATGATATTAATGCTTTTATCTTTTTCTCCTTTTCCAGACTTAAAGCTATCCCTCTGTACCGCCACAAGAATCACTCCGATGGCCGATGTATCAAGGAAACCATGGATGCCTGAATTTCATCTCTCTTGCAGGTTTCTTATCAATTCTTGAGTTGGGTTTTTCGTTTCATTGTTTTGGATGAAATTTATCTTACCCTTTTCCTTTTTTGGCACTTTAAGCCCTATTTTTGTGATTTAGTACTTAAAGACTTTTTTTTTTTTTTTGGTGATTGTTTAGGCATAATCTAGCCTAAGAAAGGGCTCTGCTTTGTTGTTCTGGGATAAGGGTATCTTGGAAATCAAGTGGTATTAGTTGAACTAAACTAGATGTCGGATAATTTGGTAGATGATATGGTGATGGATCTGGATTTGAACCAAGAGCCTTTGGAACCGTCTGCTGGTTCAGCTTTAGGATTAGGGTCTTTGTTGAGTGATTTAGAAACTGCTCATAGTAGGATAGAGGAGAGAATTAGGCAGCTTGAGGCTGTTACTGCTAGAGCCTTGCAGCGCCATAGGTGGCGTCAGGCTCGGAATGCTTTTGATACTGATAATGTTTTGGTTGACCCGGCAGTCAATGTGGATAGTGAGATGCAAGGTCAGAACAGGGTGAACAATTCGAATGTGGTAGAAAGGACTGCTGAGAGGGGAAAAGGATGCAAAAGGGATAGTTCTCATTTGGTAGCAAAGGCATTAGAGATGGATTTAGTGGTTAATAAGGTAGATGATGGTGGTGGGAGTTTTTTCGACTGTAATATATGCTTGGATATGGCAAAAGAACCTATCTTGACCTGCTGTGGCCACCTATATTGCTGGTCATGCTTTTATCAGTTACCTTATGTTGATTCAACTACGAAAGAGTGTCCTGTCTGCAAGGGAGAGGTTTCAGATGCAACTGTTACTCCAATATATGGTAATGGAGATGGTGTAAGCATAACAGAACTAGAGTCTGGTCTGAAAATACCACCACGGCCAAAGGCAAATCGAATAGAGAGTGTTAGACAGCAGCGTGTAACTCAGGGTTTATCTCACATCCCAGTTGCAGAAGCACTAAGAAGAATTAGGACTAGTATTGGATTAGGGAACCACCCACAGCAACAGGACAGCGGTGGAGTTAACTTGAGTTCTGCGAGCAACTCTCATGTGTTGCAAACTGCTGATACCTTAAGCAGTAGAAGACTACGTTCCCGTCTTTTCTCTAGGGTGTTGTCAGAAGGTGCTGCATCTCTTTCGTCAGAGTTAGATAATGCACAACGGATATTTGAGGATCTTGCTGCATCAGTCACTGATCGGATTCTCCAAAGAAGTAATGTGGATGTTCTACCAGCTGTCCATGTAGCAGCAGGTGACGGTGATTCTTTCAGAAGAGATGCTGCTCTCATACAGTCAAATTATCAGACTCTGGAGGCAGTAGCAACGACAGGTTCCACTGCATCTGTTCCGTCATCTTCTCAAGCAAATGAAGTTTCTGACACTGCTGTTCATCTGGAAAACCTTACAACTGATACTGGTGATCTGCCTGCGGTACGATCTTCCTTGGCTTCCAGGAGACGAAGCATTTTATCAAGGCTTTCTGATGTAGATCTCCGTGAATCTAGAAGGAGAAGATTGAATTGATGGCCTTGGTATGAATTAGGTGTAGTTTCGCAGTTCTTCTCTCTACCCAATTATCTCTCCTTGCCAATGCTTGTCATTTTCATTCCATCGTTTTATTGCTAACTCTTAATGCTGCTTGGGTAGAAACAGTTCCCATATATCAACAAAGTATCAGCATTGCCTGACTCCTGTTGGAAGTGTATATCTACATCATGTTTAGCTTCTTCTAGTTTTGGAATTCACTGGCATGGTGAATTTGCTTGATAGGAGGCTTCCTCAACAAATAATCAACTCTTGTTTCATGTATTAGGTACTTTTGTTAAGAACCAATATGAATTCTATCTGCTTGTTCTCTATTAACGTTGATGATTGTACCGTGGGATTTTCCATTTGATGAATGTAATTTCGGTTTTCTATTTTGTTTGGAAGTAGTCTCGTGCATTTTGAAATTTATTTAGTGTTCCCATTGGATCTAAATGAGGAAAAATATATATAGAACAAAATCTTCCCTGGTCATTCATAATGATATCTGCTGAACTAAACCATGATTTCATACAACTGGTATATACAATGTTTACAAATCCTCACATATCTCGCATTTGTTACAAATCCTTTTGACTAAACTCATGTTGGTGCACATATCTATGTGATTATAGCACAAATGAATTGATCAACAAATAGTCATTATTGATCAGAGTCTTTTAGAGGCTCCCTTTCTCGATGAACATGATTCAAGTCTATAGATTATCTGCGTGTTTACAATCCACCATACTAGTATTTTCCAGTATATCCAATGCTTTGGTTCTTTTGCAAAGTGACAGTATGATGGTTAGATTGTGCCACCTTAGTACCTTGGAAGTATTATAATTTTTCCAGGTCTTTAATTTGCTAGTTTAGGTAAGGAATGGCTTCATCATTATCTATTATTAGGTTAATGTCATTAACATAGAAATCTAAGACAAAGAAGGAACCTTTGAGACAATATGTTAGCATGAGAAGAATGTTTGTAAACCATGGAGTGATCTGCTTCCCCTCGAGCATGTCAAATTGTTGGAAAACGTAGCAAAAAGTCCTTAGACATTGTTAAAGATTGGCGTAGTCAAGACACCAAACCAGAATCCTTTTGACCAACAAAACCTAGTAGTTGCTCCAATAGGCCTCTTCAGAAAGTCCACTGGATGAAGGAACTCTCCTCGTACTGATTTATGACCTATGAAACATGAGTTTCATGAGGACCAGGAGGCAAACAAGATGCAATTTTGTCCACCTGAGAAGAAAAAGGTCACTGCAATTACAGTTATATAGTTAGTGTACCCTTAGCTAGTCAACGCTATATATAATATCATTTGGTTCCGTTTCAACTGTGTTGCACCAAGAATATCTGATTGTGATAAAGGAACTATCATGTCGAACAACCATCTTGAACTTAAATCGGTAACTGGAATTAACATTGGCCTCTGCTATAGACGGTGCATTACATTGTACACAAGTGTGTTGAAGGTGAGAAATGGTGAAAATTCAAGAAGGATGATCTAATAAGTTATTAATAAGACAAGGACTACAAGTGGATTAAGTACATTATCGAAGGTCAACGGGAAGAGTAGCCTCATTCATAGAGTACTCACAACCAGTTGAGATGATGATCTTCAATCAAGCAATAAGTCAGAGGAGCAGTCTGTAGATCTGTATCATGAGAGAATCAATTGGGTTAGCAAAGGAGTAAGCTCGAAGAGGAATCTTTGGAATAGGAAAATAAGACAATAAGTTTTCTTGTATAGAAGAATACATAAGAAGAAACGTTAAGTTAGCTTCTGGCTGTCACACCCCAAAATCTCATTAAGGTGGACTGGCACCCGTTGTCGAAAAGGCTAAGGAGAACTAACCTGTAATTATGTATTATCTATGAACATTAGAAGGTGCTGCCACAATAGATATGCTTTCATGAAAGTAGATAGTATTAACCTTGAGCTCACTAATGCCTGCTGGATGTCCCGTATTCCTACTGGAGAGATCTACTAAATCTTGTACCTGCAACATGAAGTGCAGGTCCTGGGTGGGACGTCAGTACGAGATAATGTACTGAATATGTAAGGCAGAGAGTATTATATGTGAAATAATAACCCAAATGAAATCATGTAGCAATCTAAAGATAAAATACCATATATAGAAAATCTGATTTTTCTTTTCAATGTTAAAATGATCTGAAAAAGCTCGCTTTAATCCCTTTTAAAAAAGACCATGCTTGGCCTACTTTCTCCATTATTTTGAGTCACAATTTATCAAGTGGGTGATGCACCTACTAGGCCCTTTCACCTAGCCTTAGTGAGCTTCAATTCGATGGGCTTTGACTGTCTATTTTTCTCTTTTCCTTTCACTTGGTTTGGACCAGAATTGTCAAGTAGGTGATAAGTGTACTTGGGTCCTTTATTTATTCATTTTGCGCTGACAATCTTGTCCCTTTCTATTATTAAGCCATGGGCCAAAATTACACCCTTAGTTTGGGTCATATTCTTTATTAGCTCAACTAGTTGGAATGGACAGATTTGATGTTGGGCCTCAGCTCCATTTTCTTTTCTTTTTACTTATTTTGGGCCTTGGGCCATAAATGAGCCCACTAATTCTAGCTCATTTAGACTAAGCAAGTGACTCACCTGCTAGCTTCTTATCCTCTATTTGGATGGTGATTTGCCATGGTTTCATAATGTATGGGACTATGTGGTATGAATGGTATGGTAAGTATAATACAATAAAATGTTTGGATAAACGGTATGGTTTGCTACTGTTTAATCGTATTTTTATTGTTTGATTTAATTGTATGGTACTGTATTGTAACTGATAAATTTACAAAAGTGTCTTGAATTATTATGAATGTTAATTTTTTCAATTTTTTTAATAATTTTTTTTGATAACTACATAGAATCAAGTAGAAAAACAAGCTAATATATCTCCAATCCATAAAAACAATACAAAAAATAAAAAGTAAGAACTTTTTTAAAAACGAAGCTAAAATAATAAACTAAATCGTGGAGGAAAAGACGGGAGGTAAAAGAAAAGTCTCAAAATTTGATGTGCGTAACGTTTAATAAAGAATAAAGGATAAATTAGAATTATTTAAAATTAAGGGTATAATTGGAAAAAAATTAAGAAAACCATGAGATACATCAAATTAGTGGTTTCAAAAAGTAAGAGTTTTCATGGTTACAAAACCATGAAATTAAACTATACCATATTATATGATTAATGAAACAATCAAAATAAATGTGGTTTTGTTACCAACTATACCATGCCATACCACGGAAAACCACCATCCCAAACAAGTTATTAAAGTCCAATAAGCACCTCACTTCTTTTATTTTAGTTAAGATAACTTAAAACTTAAATACCCGCGATCATCTTAAACTTTAAATTACATATAGCCCTCCAATCTGAGATTTAAATGATGCTCATTTGATCAAGCCACATTGTAATATACGGGAGTTTACCTCCAAGCTTCTTTATTGCACCATTCAAATCAAGCGCATTACGTGTAATACCAAGCCATATTAAGTTTCATATGCATAGAATTAATACACATAAAATATGGGGTATTAACACTGGCAATGCAAACTATTATAAAGCAGTCAAAAGATTGTGAATTTTTGGCACATAGACAAGAACTTTCTGTGATTTTCGAAGTTGACCAGATGCAGCTGTTGTGTGAAAAGTGTTAAGATGAGAAGTCCAATAAGATCTTTTAGCTTTTAATTCTAGAGAAGCTAGGACTAACTGCATGTTTTCAACTTTTCATCCATTTGTTCCCGTCTAATTTCCTTTCTGTACTTAGGTTACAATTGAACTGTCAATAGTGCATTTCAATTAGATAGGTTCATTTTCTAGGCAAACCAAATGAGAGATAATAAGAACCATAATAGGAGTTGTTTGCATAACTAGGGTTTAAACTTTTTTGAAGAAAAATTACGCAAAAGAAAAACATGCTTGGATATTTGTAGTTTTCTTTAGGGGTCATTTGGTGTGAGATATAAGTTATGATAATTTCAGAATAAAATGTAGAATTATTTTATCCAATGTTTGGTTAGAGGTATAAGATAATGCTTGGACTATTTACCCCACCATTATTGCATTAGTGATGGGGATTAATTATCCTGGAATAACATGTTGCCAACCAAATTTAGCAATTTGTGAGTGGAAGTAGAACTTTTCTATGATAAGTAGCCCGAGACCACTTGTTTGGAAAAATGTGAACATGATCTGGTTATTATATAAAGCGAACTCCCGCTTCTTTTCCAGATTTGCTAAAGGAACATAAACTAGGAAGACTGTAGTTTTACTTTGCAAAGTTTCTAAGTATAGGAAAGTTGATGAGTAGAATGAGTGGTATCTGAATGTCCTGACGTGACGAGAGCATGTCTTGATTGTGATTCAACATTTTTGTTCATGACTTGTAATATCAGTTGACCTACTCTCTCTCTCTGATGAGGAGATGAAGGATAATTCAGTCTAGTACATATTTCGTGCTTTGTGTCTGTTGAAATAGTATGAGCATGAGACACTCAGAAACTTGTTTGCCAGTAATTTTGGTGTATAACAAATCCAAACACTTGGCTTTTGGCTGTGTCAAGGTTTCGTGTACTTAATCTAAACATGACTTGTTGTGTCATTATGATTAGACCAAAGCCTTCTACTTCACATCTTTTTTCCCTACTATAGTGTATTGATATTTCAACTTCTTTCATCTCTTTAACATTACCCTCGGAGTAGGGAAACCTTTGTGTTTCTAGAAAGCACACTTTGTGAGTATTAACTAACTTTATGTTAAATAGTTAATAATTAACGCTCAAGAAACAAATTATAAAGGCAAATAGATTAAAAGGAATTAGTAATCGAAACTCAGAGAAAATAAAAGGATAATTTGGGCCATATCCCTAACCTGGCTCTATAAAGATAAACAGCAGTTAGCTAAGCCCAAACTCATAATTATGGGAAACATCAATTTTTGTATTATCCAAACAATAGTTGTCAAATATAACTTTATGATCTCGACTTTATTCGATAACTCAGAAAGATTTTTATTTTTTTTCTATAATGGGTTGTAGTTGACAGAGAGTATTTTTGGATAAAATTTGCCCACCGATAAGCAACATATATATCTTTGTGAAGAAGTTGAAGTTGTTGACTTGCTTTGTTCCTAAAAGAGACATTGTAATCGGCAACTTGATTTTCCTCTTTACATGAATATTGTCATCGTCATCCACTATACAAGTGACCTAACTTTTTATTATTCTCTCCTCTTCATTTCACAAGTACAGCGGATTTAGAATTTTACACTATTAATATAAAATTTTAATAGGTTAGAAGATAACTTCTTATTTTTTTCCTGTGGGTTGATCTCACATTTTTGCTAAACCGTTGAATATCTCATATCTGTTAGCAGATCTGATAATACGATTTTTTTTTAATATTATTAGTGTATAAAAATTAATAATCTCGAAAAAAATAGATAATGCATTACTGTATATCCTTTTCCCTTTTTATCAAAGTGATACGTTTGGATTTTGTAGGTTGATGATATATGACTTTTATCTTTTCATAATAGTACGTGATTGAGTGAGCATTCCATTAAAGAGTAAATGACCATATTAGGTGTCTTTTAAGACACTTCTATTAAGCAAAGTATACGTTATATTAGATAAACTAGCTAATAGGATAATGTTGATCCAAGAAAAAAGAATTTTATTTTTAAAAAAAAAGATGAAAAAGGTAAATTGATTTGAGATAGAAATACTGTTTTGGATGTAGGAATTTGAGGACAAAACCAGGAGGTAAAGGTGGGGATATTTTGTGAGGACCATATAATATAATGATGGTGATGATTAACTGAAAAAGAGGTAAAAATGACTTCTTTTTTTTTATCCCTTTTGATGATTGTACAAAAGACTATCCATGTGATTGACCCCACGAGTTTTGTCACACGGGACAACCACGTCTACTTCAATTTAGGATTCGAGAAATTGATTTTATAGATTACTCGACTTTTTTTAAAAATTGATTATCTTTTTAGGGTGGATTTCATTTTCTCCAAATTTCATCATCAAGAAAAGGTTAAAAATGTCTTTGAATTATTTGAAAAAATTAAAAAATATCCTTCATTTATTTATTTATTAATTCACTTTACCTTTGTTTACTTTTTTGCCCTCTAATCAGTACAAACACCAAGTCATATAATAGAGGATGAATTTTTTTCTTTAGAGATCTTCTTTTTAGGTATCAGATAAATTAAACCGAAAACAATTATACTTTAGATAAATTGCAGAGATTCATGTGTTTAAGGGAGAGATAGGACCAATCACTTCCAATTTGATTCCATTATTAGATTTGGATCATGGAGCTAAGGGCATGAATCAGGGCGGGATGAGAAAAATATGATGGGTTGGGGATTTAGTTTTATCAAATCGAAAGATGACATGTAATGAATAATAACAATAATAATAATAATTTTAAAAAGTTTGTTAAGTTTTAAGGGTAAAAATAGGCCACAAAGATGGGTTAAAAGATATTTTTAGCCTATTGGACCGATGAGTGATATTTTTTTATCTTTTTAAATAGTTGAAGAGTATTTTAGTTTTTTTTTAATTATTATATATTTATCTACGTCCTATATAATAATATTGTGTGATAAAAGTTTAAGTTGTAGTATATCATACAATCTTAAATAACTTTTATGTTTTAAGGACGAGTTTGTCAAAGTTCAGTTCCAGCAATCTAGAATTTAACAATGTTAAAATTAATGCTATCCAGTTTATTTATCATATTTTACTTTTCAAAACTTAAATTATAATAAATTTTGATAACTATTTTAAGATAAATTTTTTGTCATATTAATATATAAAGAATTGTAACTTGTAATATTTTTATATAATTTTTGAATATTTCAAATTTAAAATATTGAACTAAAATCCTATTTAGTTCTGAAAAATTGATCAAATAAAAACAAAACATTAACCATGGGAGTAGAATATGGTTTAGACAATGACCAATCATATACTATTCAATCCAATCCAATCATAGTACTATCAAGACCTATTTGGGAGTTTCTTTTATCTGATAACAATCATTTATGAGCCAATAATCGTACAACAAGCCGACGTCTTTGTCACGTCTATCCAATTCTTTGCCAAGGTAAAAGACGAATCAACTAGTCATGGATCCAATAGCCAATCAAGTCCTATTATTTCAGGACAATAAAAATAGAGAAGCATTGTAACTTTAATGGATTCAATTCACTTCTACAGTTGGCGACGTAGTTGTTGAGTTCGAGTTGAACTTACTCTTACTCAATTCAGTGCTCGATACTTCTTCCAAGACTCAATGCTCAGAAAATAATCAATCCATTCACTAAGGCTCACACGGACTCTATCAATTCATCAGTTCAATCAAGTTAATCAATCTACAATTCTATCAACCTCTCAAGAGTGGATTAGACAATCATATAAGAGGTCTATCAATTTAGGTCAATCATTTGAGTTCAATTATGAAACTCTCAGGACCAACAAGTTCTACCAAAATCATTATCACTATTCTCACATTACACTCACAATCAGAATCAGAATCAGAATCACAATCATATTCATATTGTCAAGCACTAGACTCAATCCCTAAATTCATTCATGCAATCTTTTATTAAATACTATTTAGGATTTATGAAATAACTTGTGTAAAAATATTTGTTAGTAAATCAAGTTCATTGTAATCATTAAGCATATGAAAATACATAGAATATATAGTTTACTAGAAAACCTTCGAAAAAATATGCATGTAGACTCAATACTTTCACAATTTTCTTATTACCATCAATGGTGGTATATGGAAGAACAATTTCACGTTTTAATTTAGCCTTAGATACCTGTGATGAAGACAGACAATCAATCTTGCAAGAATTGACTTGAATTCCTTCAACCCTAGCCTTTTTCTCCTCTTTTTAGCCCTAGGTCTTTAGTTAATTTTAGTGTAAAAGACTGAGGAATGGATTTAAGAACTCTTTGTAGGCCAAAAATTACTTATATTAGTCGTGGATTAAGTGTAGGAGGGGTGAGTAAAAGTTTGGAATGCCCCTCATTAAGATTTCAACCGACAAAATTTTGAACTGTGATGGAGCAGGTCCGCGTAGCAGACTTATTCCGCCACAGTTTATTTTTTTACGTAACACATAAAGTGCACCCATTGAATTAGTTTTGTGTGTAAAGTGTAAGAATGACCTGTTTGGGAGCATCTCCACGATGCAGAGGTTCGCCGACCTTGCTGGAAATCGCATTTTGCCCCGAAAAATTATCTTTTGCTCCGGTTGATCTAATTAGATCAAGATCACTTACCCACTCAATTTTTCGCGCTGATCACAATTTTGACCTTGATTTTGCCAAAAAGTTTAAGATAATACATTATACAGGTAATCTCTCATCTAGAAATATTTTGATAATTTTATAAAGTGCAACATAAATAAGAATGTTTTCTCTTTCATATCTCCTTTTTTTTTAAATAAGTTTTGCTTTATATTATTCTATATTACTCATATTCTATATTACTCATCATTGGTCATCCGGAAACAGTCGCGCTATGTTTTTAAATATAGGGGTCAGACTGCGTACATCCGACCCCCTCTTACCCCGTAATGGGCGAGAGCCTTTAAAGCATTGGGGTAATGTTGTTGTTGTACTCATATTTTATAACAATTCACTTATATCAAATTAATAATAAATTTGATCATACTATCTCATATCTAATATTTTTAATTCAATAAAAAATTTAGCTGTCTGTAGCTTTATTAATTATACAAAGTTCATTTTGTTCTAAACCTGTAAGTATTAAATATGCACTAATTATCTTTTTATCTATACGGCCATACAACCCTTTCGTTATTTTATATTAATAAAGTAAAGTTATTGCTTACTGTGACTTCTTTTTTCCAATGTGTAATATCGATATCAGGATCACACTAATTTAAACTTATATTGCAGAATACTATAAAGTCCTAATTTTCGATATAAATTTTTAAAGTTCCTAGAAAAAAATTATATTTAATTAAAAATGAAAAAAGTTTGTCATTTTATGAGGGTCTTCATTTGTGTGTATATGATGATTAATGCGTTGATGAAGTCCGATAAAAAGAGAGAAAGAAATAACGAGGTTTGACCGAGAGTCACGCGTGCTGACCTTGACTTTCTCCATTCTAATTATTTGACTTTTCCTTCTTTGGATTAATTCGAGTATTCACCTAATGTTGGGTCAAATTATTAAATTTTTCACATTTTGAAAAGCATTTTTGCTTTTGCAATATAATCTTTTATGTTTCCAAATTAATTTTAATCTTATACTTGATTAGTATTTGAGAAGTATTTTTTTTTAGATTTTGAAAAATAACTTCTGTATTTATTCAAAAATATTTAATTTTCATCAAAAAGTTAATCAAATCATGGCTAAACAGACTATTAATGAATAAATAAAAAAGTTCTTTTGAATTTATTTAAAATTGCAACCTCAAAAATTAAATAATGATATGAATCTATCTTATGTGTATGTAGTCATCATGGTAAGATGAAAGACAAAGCTAATTAAGTTGTGACTTGTGAGAATGACAATTAATTTACGAGTTTCAGTTTCTTAGATATATGTCTTCATTATTTTTATATTAAACTTCAATTATTTTCTCATAATCATTAAATACTATATTTCTATGTTTATTCTAGAAATTAGTCAATTTGATATCAGAATTAACTTGTTGGTAAGTAAAGAAAAATAAAGATGAAGTATAATAGAGTTATTATTATTTATAAAAGACATTTTATATTACTACTCCACGAGTTGTTGTACGTATATTCTAATGATTGCAAATGTTGGAGACCTGTCCCCTTCATACTCCGCTGCATCAAATATTAAAATTCTCTTCTCACACCCTTTTGTTTTTATTATTATTATTTAACATCACAATATAGCAGATTATATCTAAAGTTCTTTATTAGATTTTCCACTTTATCTTGTCTACGGAAAACTGAAAATTATACACCATCTATTTTAAATTGTATGGAATTGTTTGATTGACGCGAATCTTAATTATGTGAATACATCTACAAAATTAAAGAAAAAGAATCAATTTTATTTTAATTTTTTATATGGTATTTTTAAGTCAATATATATCAAATAGGTAGTAATAAATTTAGTCATCACCAAATGATAGGCTGTAGTAGATGAGTCTGCTTCACCCTGATCTAGAAATCTCGAGTTTGAGTTCTGAGAATAGAAATATCTCTAGTAGATAGTGCTTTTCTTCGAATGAAGTTTTATGCAACACAAATCTAAATATAGTCAGACTTCAATATAAATATCAGATATCGATAAGAAAAAAAAATTGATCCCACAAAGAATTACACAATCTATAGATTTTGAGATGTTAGATTTTGCCTAGTGGAGTGAGTTCACGTGGGGTTTCCCCACCTTTTGCTTGTTTTAATTGCCTCGTCACGTGTTATTCTTGACTTTATTAAAGGACTTCACGTGACTCCCCCACCTCCACGTCACTTTCTTGGTCGCTATCCTCCCTTTCTTTTCTTTTAAGTGACAAAATATGGTCCTATATTATGTCAAACATAATAAATTTATTCTTTATTTAAAAATATCTCATTTTCTATTCCTAACGCTGTTAAAATGGATTAACAGATCAAGACAACAGTTAAAAGGATAAATTTAGAGCACTTGTAAAGTTCAAGTTTTAGGAATTTTTAATATATTAATATGTATACATTGCCTAACATAATATATTACATTCACTTAGCTATATTTTCAGCCAAAACTCTTATATGAAATTTTTCTTTTGTGAGAGAATATATCCCAACGATATATAATTTTATACGATGTTATATACTTACAATAGCGTGTATGAAGTATCTATAAATATTTTTTTATATTTTTATATAAAATTATATTATATACCTATATAGAAGTTACTTTTCTGTTCCTATGTACCTCAATTGAAATTCTATCCAAAAGGGATAAAATATTTACGAACAACTTTATATTTTAACCACAACTTTAAGATGATATTACAAACAAATTCATTATCAATTTGTCAAAAACTCAACAAATTCATTTTTTAAAAAAAAATCCAACGATGAAGTTTTAAATTTTTTTTACTTTAATTCATTAAATCATATCTTTCTGATGATAAACATGAATCTCTTTTTCATAAGAATGCCAAAAATATGAACCATACTAAAAAGAATTGTGTTTTCCCTAAATATTTAATATTATGTACAAATTGATATGGCTAAATAGGGTAAGCTTGGAAAATATGGGATTAATTTGAAAATTAGTTTGGCCCAAGTGATATAAAAAATGTAAAATGAGTAAATAGTACAAAGTACACTATTATTCGTGCTAATTACACGCTCAAATAATTAATAGTTTCTTAAAGATAAATTAACGCAATTGAGCAAATATATACTAGGGATTAATTAACACGAAATTATAGTTTTTATTATTGCAATTCGCAACTAATGTTTAATAAAAATGGCTATGCATTATCATTTCCGTCTATATAACTCACGGGTCCTAATTGTATAAGTTTAGAATTTGTATAATTTAATTTTGAATTGTATAAATTCAGAATTTGTATATGTCGATCCTAACTTGTATATAACTATCATGTTGATACATTTTATTTATATAAATTCTGTAAAATGTCTAAATGTATAACTGCGGATTTTATAAATACTTACCGAATTTGCATATTGGTAGTGAATTATACAAATGAATTTATATATTGGCAGTGAATTATACAAACGAAAATTATGATAGTAAACAAAAGAACAAATATGGAGCATAATTAGACAAATTGTAGTTAAGGAGCATAAATAAGATACTTATTTGTTATGCCAAAAAAATGAATTATTTGAAAAAGAAAATCCAAAATCAGTTTAAAACTCAATTATTTTTAGAAAAATCAATTTTTGAAAGTTTAAAATAAAACAGAGTCGCCACCTAATTTTACGGATAATTAGGAAACCAATAAAATATTTAAAAAGATTTAACAGAAAAATCCTTTTAAATCCAAAGAAATGAGTTCGGGTTCACATTTCCACTTCGAGAAGG
>JAABOM020000001.1:22572065-22611386 GCA_011800125.2 Solanum clarkiae
AACATATCCCTTGAAAAGTGAACAATTCACTTATTTTGAAACATCAAAAATTTCTCAACAATTCACTTAATATGAAATGGAAGAAGTAATGAAGATAATCGAGAATTTATTAAAATAATTTTTATTTTTGATTCAAGGATTTATAAAAATTAATGATAAATTTTATAAGAATGTAAGGCGTGTGAAATTCTAATTTTTTTTCTCTAAAATAAGATATCTTATATATATGCTTCATATTTTCTAAATTAGGTGTTCTCTCCATTTTTGACACAGTGTTTGATAAAAAAGAAAGACTTTTTGAAACTTGTTATCTAAAATCATTAATAGATATTTGTGTGATTGAAAATCATTTCACTAAGAGTAAAAGGAGAATTTCAAAGTTCAATTATTTTTAATTTTAGTAAAATAATATTTTTTTTGGAACAGACTGAAAAGAAAAATGTGACAAATAAGATAGAACGGAGGAAGTATAATCTTATCCGGGAATAAATATGACATAAAAAGTGCAAATTGTGCATTTGTTGAAAGTTGAGTTATTTATCTTGAATCAACAGTTAAAAAAATTAATGAATTGGACTCTAAAAAAACAGTTGAAGAGTAAATAATACAGCTGGTGAAATTAAAGTAATTTCATACTATTTATTAAATACATACATGCATGTTGTGCAATTTATGGGTCAGCGCAATTATACAAGTCAAGCAAACTTTGATTGATTTGAAAAAATTGGGAGTGTCAAAAAATGAATAATGTTATGCTTTTGGTATCATTTGCAATTATTGACAAAAAACATACATGTTTCACAAGTAGGGAAAAGGTCATCTTATAACTAGTCCCATGTTTCAACTAATCTCCTTTTTAATTAAGTTCAAAAATATAAGTTTCATTTCTGTTTCAATTGTTAATAACTATTAACCTTATGATTATTAAAGGCAGTTTTAACCTAATCAAGAAACAACTAACTAAAGATTTATGTATCCTCTTTAAGATTATTTAATTAGTAAGGATAAGTTTAAAAATAAACATTAATTTTAGCATAATAACTATATGAATGAATATGTACTTTTAGGTCGTAAGAAAATGCAATTAAAATTGAAGATAACATAGAGAGAACAATAAATTTTTTTATATTTTAAAAATAATGAATAAATAAACGTGAAAAGGGGTGTACGTGGCTGACATGCAGATGAAGATGATTATCATTGATTGGCAAATGTTGCATTTAATTATTTAACCTAACACACCTGATCATTACAGTTTCATCAACTCAAAAGAATGAACCATTTATTATTATTCTCAATAAATGTCAAACAAAATTATGCTTCTCCAAAAGCTCTTCAAAAAAGTAGTAATTCCCTTCTCATTTAAATTTGCTTCAACTTTTATTACCTCTTCTTCTATTACTTGATGCCAAACAATTACCAATGGAAACATAAAGATTATGTAAGTCAAATTTACCACTTTATGAATTGGCAAAAAAGAAATTAACTTTTCATTATATTTTTCGAATAACAATATTAACTCGGCGGTAATTTAAATGGCTCAAATTCAATCTCACGTATAATGATATTTCATAACGATTATGAATACCACCTCACAGCTGTTATTATAACACTTAAACCCCTCTCCTCCACTTCTACCATCACCCATTCAATTTATTATTGAAATGATATTTTGATCTTATAATTTTCAATTTAAAACTTGTCAATTTTATGAAAATAGATATATTTGTAGTGATATATAGTGTATCATCATATAATTGAACATATTATGTTGCCCAATGCCAAGCAACATGAGCATAAATTGATGACAAAGTTTTATAATTGTAAATCATATCTATAAATGATATTTCCTATGGCATAGGATACATTGAAAATGATGGCAGAATTCTATGTGGAATTTATAGGCATTATGATGAAGAAAAATTATTATCATGATGGCAGTGTAATGAGTAATGACCCATTCATATTTGGAGATAGGTTTAATTTGTCTATTTGCAATCATTTCATTTATTTTCTTCCAAACCGACAATATCTAATTTTTTCAAGGAAGAAAAATAATGAGGTCATTACTTAATTATTGACGTTCAAGTTTGGATTCTTCTACTCCCTCTTTTATTTTACGTTTTTCAAAAAACAATTTTATTAGATATTATAAATTACTCCATAATTTTTTAAACACAAAACTGAATAACCAACGATTAAATTTGTCCCTCTTTGAACCTAGCAGTTCATGTGAAAATTTAATGTGTTTAGAGTTAATGAACCTGGACAACTTCATATATAAAGTCACAAGGGTACCATGAGGAGAATGATCAGCAAATTAAATGCACTCGATGTGTTTGGTATGAAAAGAAAATATTCCATGATGCAAAATATAAATATTAAGTGAGTTATTTATTTATTTTTTAGTAAAAATATTTATATGTAATCTAGCAATATATTATATGGACGAGATGGGTAAGAGTAGGAGTTCGGATCGAGTGAAAAGTGAAGATGTTTGGTGGATGGAGAGAAGAAAATAAACTTAGAATGTTACATATAGATTTGTTCCCCTACTTTCATTAGAAAAATTATATTTTTTATTTTTGAGAGATTTATTTTTTTAGAAAAATATACTTTTTAAAATATCTTAACTAGTTAAATATATATAAAAAAATAATTCATAAAATATTTTTCCTCCGTACCAAATGTAGTGATATTCCACTTCCCCCCTCCCACCCCTATTTGCTTGGGTAAATTTTTACTTTTCTCCATCTTAAAATAAGTATGGTTTGAGTGGAGGAAAAAAATCCAAATAAGTGTGCTTTAATTCAAAACTAAAACTAATAGTTACGTTATTTTAAATTATATCTTTATAAAGTATTAAATAATTAATTCTTTTTACAGTGTTTAATTTCAAGAAATATTTAATAAACAAAAATAACTTAGTAAATTATATATCATATTTACATTTTTTGTGTAAATAAATGTGAAATATAATTAAAATAACACACATTATTTTCGTGTTCTGAATTATAGACGTAAAACTAGTATTAGATTGAGGTAGGGTCGTCCTTTTCTGAATTTCTTTTAAATACGTGATAATTCGTGAACAGAACTAGGTAATTTATTTAAAATTTTATTTATTTTCAAAAAAAAATTATTTTCCCTTTAAATTTCATATTCTATCATATCACATTATATAAATGGAAAGACAAAAAATAATCTTTTAATTGAGTTGAGGGATAAAGTGAATTTGTACTGCATATATCCTACTCAAAAGGAATAAAAAGTGTATGAAGCAAGTCCACTAATAGAGAGGATGAAAACTGATTTTAGTAATGATTTCTTTTGAAAGTAAAAGATATATAGTACGTATACCTACTTTTAATTTAGTTAAACTTATTCAATGGAAAGACAACTAAGACATTAAAGAGAGGATTTAAGAATGTAGTTAGGAGTAAAATTATTATGCATATTTCTTGAGCTAATCAAAATCCCATTTGATTTGACATCTGCCTGACCACCTCCTCTGTTTTGGGGGCCTAGCAAGACGAGCACCATAATTTTCTCCCTCTCATTATGTTTTAATTTTATATTCTTTAAAAAATAAATAAATTTTTTATTGGACTTTTATTTACTTTTTTTTATTCGTCTTTACTTATTCTTTATATTATTTTAAAATTTTGAATAATACTTATTCATTTTATAAAATTAATAAAAAATTTACATTTAGTTCTTAATTTGTTCTTATTATTAATTATAGTTATTTCCCTACTATATTTTTCAAGACGTTGTATTTATTATATTCAAGAAAATTTGATAAAATTATCATATTATTTATTATTTCTTAATCATGTCAATATGGGATAAGTAAAGACGGACGGAGAGAGTGTTAAAGAAAGACAAAAGTCTCACGTTAATGGTTAGTGAGATAGGTGGACTATTTTTGGCCAATCATCTTTCTTTTGATTTAGCTTTTGAGGTGTGAACAAGACTCATGACCTAATTTTACGTGATATATCAGATGCTAAGCACTAGGTGTGAGGTGAGGTGTTTAAGAAAGACAAAAGTCTCACATTAGCGATCAGTGAAATAAGTAAACTCTTTATAAGACTTGGATAAAATTTTCATTATTATTATCCCTTCATTCTTTAAGTACTCTAATCTTCTCTTATAACTATTTTGGCTGAATTAGTTTTAGTAATAAGCACGATAACTTAATGGATCATAGAGGAATCAAATACTACTCCTTGGGATAACTTTACTACTTGTCATAAAGAAAAGCTAAAGAACAAAATTGATGGTTTAAAATAGCAAAACAAAAGAAGACTTTAATTTGAGGACGAAATAAACAACTGTTTATATCATAATCTTAGAAATACATGAAAGACGTGAATAGCTCCTCCCTCTTAAGGTTCCATTTAGTCATAAACTTTTTTCCCATGCTTTTTTCTTCTAAAGTTTTAAATTTGCTATTTTTCCAACACATAAATGTTTATTTTCTCATATTAAATATATGTTTAAACACAACTTTAACTTTTTATTTTTTAAAAGAAAAAACTGACTGATTTTTCACTCAATATTTAAGACTATCCAATTCTACTTCCTTGAATGTTTAGAAAGAAATGACTATAATTAGTGATAAAAATAAATTAAAAATTAAATATAAAATTATCTATTGATTATTTTGTAAAGTAAACAAATATTATTGAATATTTACTTTTAACATAATAGATAAATAAAGGTTGCAGGAGATAGTTTGGGAAAAATAAAAAGAGAAAAGTCTTCACGGCAATTAATATTTTGAAATAAATTCTATGGAAATATGCATGGGTTTATCTTTTCCAAAACAAGGAGTGAAAAATAAAGTTACGATTAGGGTGAAAATAATGACAAATTTAAGCAGAAAGGTGTTGAATTCAAGATATATAATTAAAGTTTGTAAACATAAGGCACTAATTATGCACAAGTATTCCCGTGATATCATGCATAATTTTATCCTTTATGGTCAAACCATTCTCATGACTTGTCAAAATAAGACTAATTTATTTTTCATAATCTATTTTGAGCTTCACGTTTACTTTAATTTTACTACTGCTCCTAAATATTTCTCCATCTCAAAAGATTATATCATTTGTATTATAAATTATACAAAATATATCGATTAAAAATATTTTTTCATATATATTAAGCACTCTTAATGAAAATTTTTACTTCACTATTGCTTATATATATATATGTATGTATGTATGTAAAAAAGATATTTTTTTCATCTATTTTTATTTGTTCATTTTAGATATTTTACCACAATATTTATATTAATTGATATATAGAGAAATGTTTTAATCAATGAACAATTAAGATTGAGAGTAAAACAAAACAAATAATATATCTTTTTTCTAATACATTAAGACTGATAAGTAATTTTTCCTTTTTTAAATAAAGATAAATAGAGGAATTATTTTTTGAGAAATGAACAGCATGTAAAAGAACTAGAGTATATTTTAATGTTAAAGGTAGAAAAAACAATTACTGTCTTGTTAAATCTCGAAATCCTAAACTAATAATTAATTTGGCTCAATTTTTAAGCTAATGTTACAATTAAAATGAAATGGAGAAAATATGAATTTCTTTTTATAAATCATTTTATCATAATAATTTGTACTCATCTCGACTCTCTTTATTATAATATTAAATTTAAATAAAGAAAGTGCACTTAATAATTTAGGCACTGTATATTAAATCCTTCATGGGTCACCATTAAAGGATGTAGGTACAGCGGATAAGGTTGCTCTTTCCTTAATTAGAATTTTTAGGTTTGAATCTTGGGAACGAAAATATTTTTGACAGAAAATACTTCTCGCTAAATAAGATGTTATACGACATAAATTCTAATATAGTCAAATTTCAATATAAATATCAAACATTAAATAAAAAATAAAAGAATAAAAAAATAAAACTTGATGGGTCCATTAGCACTAATGATTCAGAGGCATTAAAGGAAGGGAAACATAAATGCTTAGATGACATTTTTCACTTTCGGTAATCAAAAAATAAATACCTTTCGCTTTCTTCATCTAACTGAATCTTAACTACTTTTGATTGCCAAATCAATTACTCCACCAGGAAGAAAATTGCAACATTAATCTCTCCAGATAAGATAATAATTCTCAAATAATTAATTTTAACATAACTTATTCCCTTATATAACGAATGTTAAGTAATAAATTATTTCTTAATTTTTCAAACTAAACAAAGACAAATGAATATTCATTTTTAATATATTAAACAAAAAAATAAATGAAGAAAATTACTAGACGGATTAGAGCGATAGTTTGGTAATTATTACTCCCTCCGTTTCATATTAAGTGAATTGTTAGAAAAATTTTTATGTTTCAAAATAAGTAAATTGTTCACTTTTCAAGGGATATGTTGGAAATTTTTTCCAATTTTATCCTTCATTAATTAAGTTTCTAAGGTTGAGTTTTGTATGAGAAATAAATGATGTATTAAATGAATGTGTGGAGTTTGGAAAGGGTAAAAATAGAAAAATATGACTAAATTTTGTCTTTGTTTCTTTTTCTTAATATATGTTAAATGACCCACAAATTCACTTAATATGAAACAGAGGGAGTATTACTTTAGTATGTTTAGTGAGATAACTTTTTCAATAGAGTAAAGTATTATAGTGGAAGGTAATTAAATTTTATAACTCTAAAATCAAACTAATCTACTAAGACCAAGAAATGGTCAGTCAATATCTAAAGTTTTTATCTAAACCAATGGTTTTCTTCACTTACATATACATGTAGGAGTAGTTTATATATTACGATCAACAATCACGACCAATTCCTATTAAAAAAAAAAGTTGTGATCAATTACTGTGACCAATTACTATAATCAATTATCATTATCACTAATTATTATCTACAATTAACATCATCATCATATAATATAATTCACAATCACCATCAACTTTATTTACGTAATTTTTAGATATTGTATTCCATTAATTTTTATTTGATTTAATTTTTTTTTATTTTTGAATATTACTAAATAATTTATAGATTCGAAGATTGAAAAGAGAAATTATCTTAATTACTAAAGATTCAAATTTTAATATAATATCTTATATTTTAAGATTATTGTAATCTTAACAAAAAAAAAAAAAGAGGTGAGGCCCTAATATCAATTCACTTTTATTTGTCTATTATTCCAAAAAATTATATTTACTTATCACTTTTAATAAAAGGATAACTATTTTTTTCACGTTTTACTTTTAGCAATAATTATTTATGCTTCAATTTAGTCTGATAAAATAATCATATCAATTATTATTATTTACTAGATATACTAATTTTAAATGTGACAAATAATAATAAATGAAGAAAATACATTACATAGATATGAATTTCTTGACTTTTTCTATGAAAAAAACAAATATTTTCAGAGGGCTTAAAAAAACCCCAAACAATTTGAGAGGGTGTGAGATGGTCACACGTAGTTTTCTATTTGTGAATATGATTGTTAGGTAAGTATGCAGAGAGTTTGTCTCTAACATTCCAATGTTCCATTATGAGGGGCGTCCCAACTATTATATATTTTTTTTCAATCATTAATCATAATCAAATATTCATATAAAATTTCCATAGAATAATTCTTCTCTGATTTAATAATATTTATTCATTCAAATTTGAGAAATAGCAGGGACCTTTCTCCTTTTAACTATATTATATTATTTCGTTTATATTGACCTGTTGACCACAATATCTCCTTTTAATTATATTTTTTAAGGATTATGTTGAAAAATATATGCAGTACTTTGGACGTGCATATTACTCTTAAAAACTAGCAAACTATTTTTTGTAATTGAATTTTTTATTTCAATTTTATCTATAATTTCAACATCAACTTGAAATAAACTATTCAACGTTGAAAATATAGTTTGAGAAGTATTTAACTCGCACTTGTAAAATTTCATTTTCTTTTCAAAGTTACATTAATTCTTATACGTAATTTCAATTTTTAAACATTTTTTTAAAAACTTTAGTTTTAGATACTCGATATATATTTAAGGACAAAAAAAAACACAAGAATTTGTCATAACATTATAGCTTCATTAATCAGATGTTTTCACTAAAGATTAGAATCGTCAATATTAACTTGATCCGTTGAACTAGCTCAGTCCGACACGTACGTAATTTGATAAAATTGTACTAAATATTTTAGACCCTATTTAAAATCAAGACTTTCAGCTCCATCTAGGTAAGGCCAACCCGTTGGTCTGTAAGGCTTGAATGAGCCTAATTGGTTGTACTAGTTTGTGGGCCAGTTAAAAAATATATAAATAAAATTAAGTCGAATATTAAATTTACTTTTGAACATGTACTATAAAATCATAAAAATATATATACTAATTGACCATCAATATAAAAATATATAAGACAATAAGAGACGTTGTATGCAACTAAAACTTTGTTGAATCCAACAATCCAATACGAAAAGAACCTATATAAAATACATTATTCACAATTGATAACATTAGATAATGAAATTGTAGTTTGTGGCTCAATTAATAACCATATGCAATGTTGTTTTATAGACATTTATAATAGCATTATTTGATTATAATTTACATTTTAAAATTATAAAAATATACGGGGTCGATCGATCTGATCAAATTACAATTCACATAAAAGCTAGGTTGATTTTATTATTTTATAATTTATTATCACAATAAATTAATTACGAGTTAGACTTGATTGGATTGAGTCAATTCACATTGATGGATAGCTTTAGTAAAAACTATAGCAGGATATATAAATTCTTTTGTTCTCAATTAATATGGAAGAATAATAGTGCTGTAAAGTGCAAACTCAAATTAATTTAAATTTTAAATGAAGTACTCGACACATGTATTATTATAGGGAGGAAATTAGAAAATAGAATAACATAGGTGTAGTCCAATTCCCCACCTAATAATAAAAAGCCTAAACACGCGCAATGTTGATAAAATAGAGTTGCATTTGGGCCCCCCTAAATCTTTCATCCAAGCTCCTCTCCCCAACAACTATTATTTTTTTCACTCGATATCCGATATTTACATTGAATTCTAATTAAATTTAGATTCGTATGGGGAAGACTCACATTGGAGGTAAAACGCTCGCTAACAAAGGACGATTTCATGTCCAAGAGAACTTGAAGCCAAAATCTCTAATTGAAGATAATGAATATTTACTATTCCATCACAACTCTAATTGATTCCGTACTACTTACTAACTTATTCCATCCACACCCCCACAACTTTTTCTTTTTTTAAAAAACAGACAAATATATTCTAAAGAAAATAGTAGTAGTTATTACAAGCCATGAATAGAGGGCTTTCACGTGTGTTGTCAACCTGAGTTTGTCGGTTCAAACATGCTCTCAAACAAGTCAATGCAAATAAACAATATGGTCCATTAATAATAATAATAATAATAATAATAATAATAATAATAATAATAATAATAATAATAATAAATAATAATGTGAAAACCAACTTCACCAACAAGTTCATCTTTCCATGGATATATGTTGGTATAAATTATAATATATTAGATTTTTTCTTAAAGAGTTTAAAATATAAAATAAATATAAAGAAAAGCTAAAAGAGATTTTTAATATATGTATTTATAAAAATAAATTTAATATAGTGTATAAACAATATAATTTTTAAATATTTTTAATAAATTTTACAATTCTACGCGACTCATCTTCCTAAATTATAATATAAATAATTAGTTAAAATAATCTTAATGATTTACTTGTGGGATTCATCAATCATAAGCTTTGATAACCAGCATGGCTACCATCAAATGTGATGTGGTGGAGAGAACTATTTTTAACTTAATTAAAAGTTTTGAATTCGAATTCTGAGCATGAATTTTTTTTATAAGAAGTGTTATTCTTTAAAAGGAAGTTTTACGTGATAAATTCAAAATAATTCAACTCCAATATTGTGAAGATCGAATATGTTTTTTTTTAAAAAAAGGATAACCACCATGACTAAGGTATGCTGTGTTGTGTACCTGACACCTCAAAAATATGTACTGTCCCCTTAGTTTTCTTTTGTAATTTTTACTAGATAAAAAAAACGAAATAGATTTAACACATATGCATGACAAGAGTTCTTTTTTTATTTATTTTTGTTTTTTTATTTATTATTGATATATTTATATTATAAATTCAATTAATTTTATTGGCTTAAGATTGTTAAAGGGAAAATAAATTTTATTTAAAATTTAATTAATAATAAAGAGATTTTGATTTTCTACTAATAATCTTAGCTGGTACAGTTTAGAGTTACAATTTCTGCATTAATTCATCTAACCTAAGAATTAGATAAAATAATATTAAATTGAATAGCATATTCAATTAAATTTAAGATTAAAGTGATATTTTATTTAACATAAATTATAAATTTATTTTCAAATAAATAAAAAATAAAATTTTCAATACTACTTGAATATCCACCTTATTTGATGAACCAGGAACAAAAGAATAAACCATGAGAAACAGACCAACATAATGCTAATTTAATTATTGGTACTTCAAATATCTCTTTTTGACTAGACATTATCATATATTTGCCCATTAAGACAAAAGTGCCAAAATATCAAAAAGTGGAAAATATAATAAATACTACTTTAATTTTTTTTAAAAAAAAAGATTAATAGGGGTCTACTCTTTCGTTCAACATATAGGACCCCACCCAACAACTCCTAAACATCATATTACTATCTCTGTAGGATTTTAATTAATAATTCACAAATTGGATAGGATCTCTATAAAGACCCTTTCTTCTACTTCCAATCCAAAATCCCCTTTTCACTTTTTTTTTCCCTTACAAATACTCCTCTCTTCTCCTCCTCTTTAATTTGTGCTCCAACAATCTCTTTGTATTTTTTGTTATGAAAGTTATGGAGCTTGGGTTAAGCTTAGGAGATGCTACCACTAGTACAACAAATAATACAACAACCTCTTCTCCAAAATCATTTTTCTTGTCTGAGAAAAATGTTACTTCTTCTTGTGAGCCTGAGAAGAAAAAGGGTTTAGGGTTTTGCATGGCTTTAGGAATTAACTCATCATCAAATGGAAGAGTACAACAAGAAGATGAAGAAAATAATAATACTTCTGAAGATACTGTACCAGTTCAGCTTGATCTTCTACCCCTTGTTCCTGTTCCTCTTCCTCTTTCTGTTCATAACCCTCAATCTCTCCATTGGTCCTCTGATAATGGTAATTTATACATATACAATATCTCATTAAATATATATTCTTATTAAGAAAATGAATCTTGGATCTAATCCAGTGAGAGTTAGGCTTCAAAATTAGTATATACACATGCAACATATCTTATTGAATTAAATTTGTAGAAAACTAAGGTTGAGTTTGGACTAGTTCCTTTTGAAATTTTCATGAAGAGCATAATTTTTTCCCTTGTATACATGTGATACTGTGCATTAGTGTTGTTGAAATCGTAAGAAAATATATATTTTTTTTAAGAAAAGTAAATTTGAATGATTTTTGACGTATATAATTAGTATTATTTGTGTGGATTTTTATTTCAGTCCATGAAAGTCGTCTCCATCGACCTATGACTTTCATTTTCCGATAAGATTTCTAAACTTTTTTTCTAATTTTAATTTATGTTTGATTTTATTGTAGGGAGTTCTGAAAATGGTTCGTCGGGCAACGGTGGGTTGCCGGCGGCGAGGGGTTTCGACGTGAACCTGGTACCGGCGGTAGGGGTGGAAGAAGTTTCGTCTCCAAACAGCGTAGCGTCGTCGTTTCGTATGGATTTTGGTCTTTTCAAAAGCTGTGTGAATATTATGGGTGCCGGAAATAAACGGAACTCGGAATCGGCCGGCGGGAACGACGGCGGCGAGCCGGAAAGAGCATCTTCGAGAGCAAGTGATGACGATGAAAATGGCATAAATACTCGGAAAAAACTTAGGCTGTCTAAAGAACAATCAGCTTATCTTGAAGAAAGTTTCAAAGAACACCATACTTTAAATCCTGTAAGTATTTAAGTATTAAATTAAAATAATTAGTAACTCCGTTGGTTGACTATCTGAGTTCTATTTTATTGGCGTGGATTCGATTTCCGGATTTTCCCACATTGAAATTTCCCTCCCCATTTCCCCCTTCCTCTAGCCCCAATTTTGAAAAAAATAAAAAAAATTAATGATTTGAGTTTTTTTTTTTTTTAAAGTTGTGTTTTCTGATTTTTTTTTTTTTGGTTATTGTATGGATACAGAAGCAAAAGCTGGCACTTGCTAAACATCTAAGTCTAAGGCCAAGACAAGTTGAAGTTTGGTTTCAAAATAGAAGAGCAAGGTTGGTTCAATAAAATATTTAAATATATATTTTTTTTAATTATTAGATCATTCAAGAATATTTATAAACAAAACCTCATTGTGAAGTTAATTTATAGAAGGCCACAAAGAAAACATTTGTTTGTGGACAGATGAGATTTTAATAAATGGGTGTGGTGTGGTCTATTTCTCCACTTGAATACTTCCAATTTTGCAGCCAACTCCTTTCAATATTCTTGGATAATGTGAGCAAGCACTTGTCTTTATATGTATGCAACCACAATTAATGCAAAGATTAAATTCTCTACTCATATTTCATTTTCTTGGATTTTAATTTTAATTTGTTTTCAGGACTAAATTGAAACAAACAGAAGTCGATTGTGAGTACTTAAAGAGATGTTGTGAAACACTAACAGAAGAAAACAGAAGGCTACACAAAGAACTTCTAGAATTGAGAGCTTTGAAGACTTCTAATCCATTTTACATGCAACTTCCAGCCACCACGCTAACTATGTGCCCTTCTTGTGAAAGGGTGGCTTCCACCACTACCGCCACCTCCACCGCAGCGGCTCCTCCCATCGCCGCTCCCGGAGCCGCCGCCACAACCACTACTACCACCACTTCTACAAGTGACTCGATTCCTAAAGCAATTCCATTTCTTAATTCTAGACCAAGAGTTTTCCCATTCACTACTACTAATAATAATCCAAACCATTCCCACCAATCAGCAGCTTCTTGAAAAAAGAAAAAAGGTGAATTTTAATTTCTTTGATGTAAATATACTAATCATTGGTTTGGGTTGTTCTGCCTCAGAGATCTTGGTTGGATGGATTTTATTTGTTTGGTTTCGTTGGGTTTTTTTTGTCTCTCAACTTTTTGAGACTGGTTTGGTTCATCCATATGTTTTTTTAAAAAGGGGAAAAAGTATGAGAGAAAGGTTCGTAGTTGTACTAGGTTTTAGAAGAATTTTCCTTTATGATTTATATCCTAGAAGAATCATGATATTAGAAAAAATAGAACAGCATCCTTTTTTTAGTCTACATGACTTATATTTTCACTTGTGACATTCAGCTGTTCATTTATCTTGTTATTGAGTTCCATGAACTTTAAAGCTTAAGTTTTTATGTAGTTTAATTAGAAAAAAGTACCCTTAAATTGCTTGAAAGATGATACTGCGTAATTATTCATAACTACTTTAAAATTGCAATCGCTACGTGTAATATTCTTTCAATCTCCAAATTTCTTGAGAATTAACCTTAATTATTCATTTAAAAATAAAAATACATATGAATGTATATTCTGTCAAAGTCAAAACACCATCAAGTGTTTTATATTATTTCATATTTATTTGGTTGAATTTTATCTCTTGGACAAACATAAGTCAAAATACCGATACTTTTTCGCTCAAATTTTAATAATATGACTCTTCTCCATTTAATTGACATGACTTATTTTGTTTTAAATATCATGGTTGACGATATACGTTTGTCCGGTGGTCGAAGGCATGAGATATATGTGTTGCTACCCCTTTTAATGATTTACATTGATTGGTGAGGGCCGCGTGGGGGAAAAAAAGAAGGGACAAGGATGGCAATATTTATCAAAGTGTCTGCTAAAGTTAGGTACCCTTTATTAGCAGCCAATTATGAGGACACAGCACCCAAGTACACTCTTCATCATAAACCATCATGAACCATTTCTCACTTCAACATCACCACGTGACCCAACTACCTTTTTTAATTCAAAAATATTTTATTTTATGTGTTTATTTTAAAATATAATGATTGATTGCCATATCAACCTCTCAGTAAACATTATGGTTTCTCTTTTGTCCCTTGTATTAAATTATTGCCTTGCAATACAAATGAAAATGCTGGTCCTCACCCCCAAATTTAGGGGATAAATTAAGCGGTACTGTTAGTTTATTTGGAAAAAAGAGTTACATGATGTTAATTAAATAGGTAAGTTTCATATTAAATTAATAATCTCAATATTTGTGCATTTATTAATTATCTTATAAGAGGGAGTTAAGTTAGACTATATTTGTAATTTTACATGGTTCTTTCATCGTAATTTATATGGCTTATTTTTAGTATTGAAAAATATTATCAACCATGATAATTAGAGCTGGTCGAGTAGCTTAGGGGCATATTCGTGATTTTTTATGGTTCTTCCATTATAATTTGTTATGACTTATTCTTAGTGTTAAAAAAATATTGTTAACCATGATAAATTAAAGCTGCTCAAGCAGGCAGGTCGAGTAGGTTGAGGGTATATTCGTAATTTTTATAGTTCTTCCATTATAGTTTGTTTGTCTTTTTTTTTTTTGTGTTAAAAAATGCTGCTAATCATGAAAATTAAAGCTGCTCAAGCAAGGAGCAGATTGACATCTACTTGAGTATCCTGATAGTATATCGGTAACTTTTTATGATTCTCCTGTTATAATCTAAATTAAAATTAAAAAATAACAAATATTGAATCCACACTAGCATGTACGTGAATGTTTGGTATATTACTATAAGAATAATTCATAACTTTTTCCTCTTTAATTTGATCTCATCAAAAGTACCGATTAACACGAATTATCAAATTCATACGTGACTAATATTTGTCATTAATTGAGATAATATTTTATTTATAAATTATATAAGTTCTAATTCCATTTGGATATTTAAAATTTATTTAAACGTGTAATATAAATTATTTAAGTTGTATTTTTTTATATTCATGAAAATTTTATATTTTGGTTGGATGGTTGTTATGCATTATTTCATCATGTATTGTATTATGTTGAAATGTATTATATTGTATCATATTATTTTATTTTAATGAATACAATATTTGGATAGATTATTGTATTGTTCTCAACTGTCACATAATGCCATATATCCATAAGTTGAATCATAAACCTATAAGAAATTATAGGCTATGTGGTAGATATCGTGGAAAAATTAGTGTATATGATAAAATATAATTATTTAGACAATAAATAAAATAAAAATAAGGAAGGCGATATTAAAGTAATGACAAAATCACACCAAATCGATCGTTAGATAAAATGAGTGTTTTTTTCGTTATCTAACGATGGATTTAAACGATACAATACGATATAATTGAAGTAACAATCAAAACAAACATTGTCTTTAAACTAACAATACAACGGGTAATAACTCTCCAAACAAGAGGTTATACTACTAAAAGTTTTTCAACTGTTATTTAATTTTAAAGAATGAGTAAATTAATGTTTATAAATAAGGTATTAACATATTTTAGGTCGTGTTAATAAATTAAATATCCTTTATAAAAAGTAAATTAATGTTTATAAATAAGGTATTAACATATTTTAGGTCGTGTTAATAAATTAAATATCCTTTATTTTTTTATAAATAAATATTTATGGTTACATTTTGTTCAATACATATAGTTTTATAAAAGATTCATTGATAATTAATTATGAAATAATATATTTTAAATTCTGTGTTACTAAGGTGGAGGAGGTAATCAAACTTTGTTGGTAAGACTGATGGAAGAAACAAATAGGAATAAATGATGTTGTCTTTTACTATGTATATTTTCCTATGTATCCTTATTGTTCTCTTCCTTATCATTATGTAAGGTCAACCTCATAATTATGCTGCTTCTCCTTCATATAGTATCGTCACTTTCATTTTCCTTTTGCAACATTTACACCTCTGCATTTCTATTTATTGCATTCCAAATTTCAAAATACAATTATCTGCCTCAACTCATTTGAGTTCAAAGTAAATAATTAGTGTTATTACGCACTAATTAGAAAAAATCTTTATTTACTGGTTTAAACTAAATGCCATTTACGGTTCTAACCATTTTAGTATAGAAAATTTTTAAAATTATATTTGACTTTTAATAAATAGAGTAGAATTCTATGTTTTTGGTCCCCACCCCTTCTCCATACGCACCAAATGTTTCACAAACTGAATAAATGTCTTCAAATATGTGAATACTTATGTTTTGGACTTTCTGATATTCCTTCCGTTTACTTTTGATTGTTGAATTTTGACTTAATATATTTATTAAAAAAATAATTATTAATATAATAAAATGTATCTTACTTTTCTCGTACTTTACTTTTCTTTTGACCATATCTAGATATTCTGCCTTTGGGATTTGAACTGAGGGTTTAGGAAACAGCCTCTCTACTTCTATGAGGTAGCGGTAAGGTCTGCGTACAATCGACCCTCCCTAGACCCCACTAGTGGGATTATACTGGGTATGTTGTTGTTATTGTTGTTGTTAAATTTATCATTTTACTCTTACTAGTTGATAGGATCTATTCATTATATTTGTCAAAATATTAACTCAATGATAATAAATTAAAATTATAATAGGTAAAAAAAAATTTGACCTACCTTGATTTGTCAACTATGAGTGAATGAGGGAGTATATATTCATTATATTCTTTTATAGTTGTCATAATCTTCTTTTAAGAATCACTCGATATGAACTGCGAGTAACAATTCATAATGTATCTTTTCATCATTTTAATGTGAAAGAAATTGTATTTTATAATACTTTTTATATAATTTTTGAATATCTAAAAGTTTTGTTTTAAAATATAGAATAATGTAATCTAATTTAGCTTTAAAAGTCGGTCAAATTGTCTTTTGAAAAACACAATATGACAATTTTAAAAACAAAAAGAGTAGTTGAGAATTGATTTCTAGTCTTTAGATAAACAACTCAATATCCAATCAAGTGAATATTTTTTAATTTGTTTTATTTATAGTATAAATACCAAGATATTATTATTTAGAAAGTATATAAATCAAATATTTAATATTACGGATAAATTACGAATTTATGTATGCCATATTTTAGCTATTGAAACTTGACACGAGGAGAACCAAGTTAAAAACTTATCAATTAGTTGAAGCATATGAAAAGTGCATTGTTAGTAGATCGTCAACAAACCAACGTGATTAACCACCAAAAATGCTAAGAAATTTGAAACATATACGTCTCGACTGTTATCTATTATTTCATAATAAATATATTGTATAATGATATAATCATATTAAATTAATCGTTACACAAAATTAAATTTTTTAATATTATCTAACAATTAATTTAATAATACAATATAATAAAATTTAAATAAAAAATATTCTATTGAACTTACAATACAATACAATAACAACTTCTTTGGATGGTGATTTTTCATAATATGGTATAATATTGTACTAAGGGGACCACGTTTATTTTCATTGTTTCATTAATTGTATAGTTTGGTGAGTATGATTTAATTTCATAGTTTTGTAACCATGAAAATCTTCACTTTTTGAAACCAACAGTTTGGTGATATCCCATGGTTCTCTTATTTAAATAATTTTAATTTATCCTTTAATCTTTATTAAACTTTTTGTATTACTTATTTCCCTCCGCATCAACTTTTGAAACTTTTTTTCCGCCTCCAGTCTTTTCTTTCACGTTTTAGTTTTTATTTTAGGCTCTTTTTTTTTTTTTTAAAATCTGACATCTTTATTTTCTTGTGTTGTTTGTATAGATTGAAGATATATTAGTTTGTATGTTTTCCTACTTGATTCTGTGTATTTATTTTCTTAAAAAAGTCTTACTAAAAGAATATTGATAAATTTAATATTCATAATAACTAAGGATATTTTTATAAATATAAATCACAATACAGTATTATAGAGTCAAATCAAATAACAAATTATCATTAAACAAATAAGCTGTAAGTATCAATCATCCAAGCAAGCTGTTAATTCTTCCACGTCGCATGGGCATATTTACTTCAAATTAATCAAATTGAATCACGATCTTTGTTGTTGCATCAATTTAGAGAACAAGTTAATGGATACAAACCTAATCCCAACACATTAAAACATCAGTGTCATATCATGTACTTGTCTCTCTCTCTATATATATTTTAGAAATAACTTGAATGATTTTTTTTTTTTTTACCTAGAAAAGAAAAGAAGTTTGATGATTAATATAATAAATGACCGACCATGGCCCTCTTCTCTAATTAACCCTTTAATTAAGACATATAATTGTAAATAATAATTTGTGCCCCAAAAGGGACAAGGACATGACCTAATCACACAAATAGAAAGTTCAACTCCTATTATTATATTTGTCATCCAATGATTTGTGCTGCCTTTGTTTTGTCTATCTCACTCATTGCCTAACCAATAGATACACTTACACATTCTTTTTTTTAAAAAAAATATTTTTATTTTTTGTTCCTTTATTGAGCAGTCGTTTTCTTACCAAGCTTATAAGGAGACAATAATAATGACAAGGATTATTATTAATCAAATCAAGAAAAATCTTTCTGCAGATGACTTTTTTTTCTTTTCCATTACTATTATTCAAAAGATTTTAAAGGGGTCCATTAAAACTTGGTCATAGTTATCCCTTTCTTACCTAATTTCTTTTTTTTTTTCCAATTTGATGCAACAGATTTCCTAGTAAGACTCCATTGAGTTTAGATGTCTCCAATTTACCTTGTCAATCAATGTAAAAGGTACTTGAAAATTTTTAAATATTGACCTCATCGAGAGAGCATATTTTTAAAAAGAAAAAGTACGAAAGAGGTTAGAGATCGATTTTCTTTATCAATACTTATTGTATCAGAATTGTCTCAGACGATATACATCTTTGATGTGATTATCCAGTGAACATTCAAAGTATAGGGAATAGAAATGGTGGATTTTTATATGAATTTAAAAAAATATGTTATTTTTTTGAAAAAAATTTATGATAGTCATAATTAATTGTCACACTAAGGACGCTTAAAACGTGGATTTGTTTGGAACTCGAAATATTTGACACTTAGGTGGAGAATAATATATTAATGAAGAGGCTTGTTTTCAATGAATTAGTAAAAGAAAAATGTTTTAGCGAGAAAAGAATATATTTCAATGTTTACATACGACAAATTTTTGCCCACATCATCGGAGAAAAAAGAAAAAAAAAATAGTACTAAAAAGTAATATTTAAAGTAGCATAATATATACAAAGTTAATTTTTTTTATAGTGATGATAAACTTTATATCATCTTATCATCACCTTTTTGGAAGAAAATTCATGAAAGCAATAGCAGCCTTCAGTTTTGGATAAACCTTAGGTTGCAACAATTGAAAAGATTGTTTTTTGTTTTTTTTCAATTAGATCAACATCTTCAAAAGATGGTTTTACTAGTTTATATTAATTTGAACACCTCAACAAATTAATTATCAAAAGTATTCAAGTATTTGGTAAAAAAAATTTCCTTATGATATTAACGTTTGGTTGGATAATGTTTTGGTAGATATTTTTTTAGTATTCCATTAAAGATGATAATAAATAATACCTAAGTGTTGATGTCATTTTCCTCTTTTTAGTTCAAAGCATTTCTTACGGATCAAACATCAGTTAATAACATTTTTTAAAAATAGAAAATCTCCATATCTATAGTGTGATGGTCCTTAAAAATATTATCAGAACTTTTTTTCCTTCATTAAAAAACTCTATTTTAAATAAAATTATCTTTTCATCATATAACATTATATTTATAATATTAATTTTTAAAGTATATGAAAAGAAGTAATAAAATAAGGACTTCTGACTATGAAAAACCTCCTAAATCTTCTTATTTGATAGAGGAAAATTGTAATTTACAATGAGATCTAATTAGTGATGAAATCTCTATATATGACCTTTGTAATAAATAATTTATCATAATTACTTTTGTAGTGAATTATTTATCTTTTTATGAGTTCATAATTATCAAATGAGATATATTTTTATTGTTATTTGTTATCAAATGAGATATATATTTTGATCACTCACAAAAAAAAACATAAAACAAGACTAGTTATATAAAAGAAGATAAATTTTGCCCTAAAATTAGTGGGGCTACGCAGGAATATATGCAGTTTTAAATTCAACCAACTAATTTTACAAAATATATATAAAACTGAATGAAGTATACACAACATATATATTGATTATATTAATTATATATATATAAACTAGATCAATAAACGTATAGGCCTATAATTTTCTGATATGGTAAATAGCAAAGTGTAATTAGGAAACCCAAAGATCAAGTTCTCTTTGACTAACCTGTAAATTAGATTTGAGGTTATCCAATGTTCAATAACTTTAATTTCTAAAATTTGAAAAAAGTCATATTCAGTGACGATTAAAATCTCATTGATTTGACTAGCATGAGATGCAAGATTTGATATTATCTTTGATGGTGTTCGCGATGATAAAAACATATTTAAATTGTTATTTCTGAAATTTGTTTTTGTTAGAAAAATTATTTTTTTTAAAAAATACTTCAATCAATCAAATATTTAAAAAAATAATAAATATTTTTTCGTACCAAATACACCTTTTATCCCTATCAAATTGATTAAGCTATACCTAATAATCTTAAATACTCCTACTACCAAACATTCTAATTACTTAAAAAAAACATAAGTATTTTCTCCACGATATTTCATTATTGTTACAATTTCTTCAAAAGAGTGAGACATAAAAGTTCTCTGGGCTGCATGATTTTCCATATTCAGATTGCCGGTGTTGTATTAATTATTGTGTTGTACAAATTGATATAAAATTGGTAAACCTCGATAATTTTTTAATAAATATGGTAGGTATTTTTAATAAATAAGGACACAAATAAAAAAAAAAAATCTAGCTATCATTGGAATTATTCCAACCATCCAAATAGTACAACTTTTTTTTTTGAAAAAACTTGTTAATAACAATTTCTATTGTTCACACAGACACATATTAATTAATTAAAATATACATCAAATAATTAATGGGGTGTCGACACTTTCTACACGCAATTGGTAATTATTTGAGTAGAAAATAATTTTCTTAGACGTTGAAATTTTGTTTGACCAAAGAGACACATTTCAAACCTCAATTTAATTATAATAATCCGTTGAATTACATGAGAAATCAATGATTTTAAGGTATGAACTTTGTGTGTCTGCAGCCACCCAACAATCAAATACTCGTTCCGTCTCATTTTACGTAACTTCTTTTTTATTATATTAAAAGAATTGTCACCTTACTCTGATTCCTTTTATTTTTAATGAAATAATTTTTAGTGACATAAATATTTAAAAATAATTTTAAATTATAAATTTTAATTTTTTTTAAATATCATATCAAATCAAAGAGTGCCACGTAAAATGAGATGGAGGATATTTTTTTTAAAACAATAAAAAAAGAATTGGTGGCCAACAATATCAAAGATTTTGTGGGAGTGGTTGGGTTGAGATCATTATACCTATGATTACAACATTATTTTCAAAATTTCTGTTTCTCTCTTTTCATTTTACACCGATAATATGAAAAAGAATATTATTAAATTATCTAAAAAATAATTATATAAAGAAAGTAAACTGGTAGGACAAATATAATGACAATATTGAAAAGTTGAACAAGACTTTTAATATGGATTTTTATCAATTTTATGACTTGTGTTGGGTTAGATTTTGTGACATCATTTCTACCACCATCTTTGAATTAAAATTTGTTGCCCTATTACGACCTCATTAAAAGTCAAATTTTAAATGCTTGCTAGGTAAACATATTGTTGTCATTGATTTTTTTTACCCCTTGAGAAAATTTAGAGTTGGTTTGATTTGAAATGAGAATATTTTAGGATTTCATTTCTGGAATTAAAATCAAGACTATAAATTAGATAATTTGTTTCATTTTTTCTCAATTTTAGATATAATTTTTAAGTAAATGAGATAAACTTAATCTCAAAATTTAAATCTGAATAACTTGGAAGGAAACGACCCCATAGTCAATAAAGAATTCCTTATTCCTCCACTTCCACCCCTCTAAAAGCCTGGATTTAAAATTTATATTAATAACTCATTACTCGTTAAGTTTATACAAAAATTACTAAATTCATATGAAGAGATAAATACGCCTCCATCCTCGTGGGGTTCTTGGTGTCTTGGCTGTTGATGAAAAATCTACATCTGGTGATTAATAATTATTGGAAAAAAAAGTAAAAGTTGGAAGAAGAAGACTTTTTATGAGATCAATCTGACTTAAAAAGACATGCCTTGTTGATGAAGGAATTTGTGGTCTTTATCTTTTACATTTTTTTTTTCTTTTTTGCAACAGTCATCAAAGTGGTGGCTTTGTATTTCCAGTCATGATAGCAATTTCACATTCTCTTTTCTTTCTTTACTTTTTGAAATTGCACAAATGAAAATGAATTAACGATAAGTCAACTTGTTATTGTGGCACCTACTTTTTTTTAATTGCAAATATAATTGGTTGCTTCTTGGAAGGTGCAAAATGTACCTAAAAAGAAAAAATATCTGGACCACATAATAATAAATAAAATAAAAGAGGAAGAGGATTTCATTAATTCTACAAAAATAAATTATAAAAATAAGAAAGCATTCATGTCCGAATCAAATTGTACCTTCAAAAAGTCACTTGTCATAATAGGATTTCATTTTTTATCAGAATCTTTTTCATGTTATATTTACCTTTATTCTTGGAACAAAGCAGTATATTTTTCGTAAAACTATTCCTCTATAATAGTCGTACTCAATTTGTGAAAAGTATATTGCTCAATCCATCTCATTTGATTTCATACAATATTTAAGAAAAAAAAAATACTTTTAAAATTAATAATATAAAACATCCCTTAAAGTTTTGTATGTCTGAAATCATTTCATTAATTATTTCTAAGTATAGTAGAGGACATTCTTTTTAAGAAAGCCTAAAAAGGAAAAAAATATCACATGAAATGAGATAAAAAAAGTACTATGTATAAAAATAAAATATATATAATAATAACCATTAATGTTATGCACATAGTAATTTTTTATGTAAGAATATCTAAAAAGAAAAAAATTGTATCAAAATGGTGCCCATCAATCATAGTTTTCATGAGGAAAATCCACTATTGTTTGCCTTTTTTTTTTTAATATTTATACTCTATAAAAATTTTCAGTTAAATTGTTTAACAAATACATTTTTCTTCTAGGTACACAAAATTATCAAACTGATATTTTGCATACTTTAGTTTATAACAGTGAGACTATCAAACTAATGAAGTTTTCAATTGGATGTTGCCACTTTTAAGTCGATAAGAAAAGACAAGAAAGAGTTGATACTCAAAAATTCTTAGTTATAAACACAGCCAACATTACCAGAACTACTAAATTATAATTCAGAAACATTGATTATTTATTTCCTAGTCTAGCTATATCATTACCTTCTATTCTAATGGCGACACAGGTGATACTGTTGAATGATATTATAGTTGAAATAAATTCTAGCTAACAAGCAACACCAAATTACAGTACAAAGCCTGCTGTTCTACAGGTGGGTGCTAATACACTACTTTGCCCCCAAGTCAACAACATCAAACCTGAGCACTCCCCAGCAGGCTGCAGATGAGAGAGCCCAAGGACCAGTAAGTTTAGTTTCCAGAAGCGGGATCGTTTCTGAACTGCTGCTCAACCATTGGAGGGAGGAGAAGAGCAAGCCTGGTTTTGTATCTTGCAATCCGTCTAAGCCTTTCTTCTCTTAATCTGCAGATTTCCAAGAACAATGGGTCAATTGTATTTATTCACCAGTAAAACAAGTCCTCAACCAATTTCCAGTTGGTCATGTTAAATACATATACCCCTTCCCCTACCCCGGAAACAAAGGAAAGCGAGCCAGGGAATAACTGCTCGAAGAATGGCTCTGTAATACAGTGAAGATTAAACTAATGACTATGAATCTCATTACAGTTCATTATCAGCATCAGATTTAGTATCTAGCCGGAAAGTGAACACCAGATCAGTTTGTCGGAAAGATATCTTAACTTTTGGGCTTAAGGAAAGTCATTATAAAGATGGCCAATCACCAGCCACTCACAGATTTTGTGCAGCAGAAGAATCAAATGTATGGTTTCTCTTCTTCAATCTTTCTTCAGGTGTCTAATTTTGCTGGCATCTCAAGTTTAAGGGTGCAGAGCAACTTAACCACATGATTTGAGACGGGCTACTACTTTTTTCTTTTCTGTTTAGATGCAGTGTCAAATTTTTATCCATTTATCAAAGGGCTAGTGCCTAGTGAAATAGCCTTCAGAGTTTGGGTAGAAGAAAAACATTGTTATCCATCGCAGAACACTCATGTGATACGTTTTATATATGTGTTGTACTCATTCCTTTGCATAATTAAATTACTGATTTTCCTGATCTTAACAAATACCAAATGCCGAAGTGAAACTAATCAACAAAAAGAAAAAGTAGACTTTGTAATATGGGACATTCCCACCTCTTCACGCCACCTAGGGGAAGGGGTCAAAAAGAGCTCTATCAACGAGGAAATAGCTATAACCTTAATTATGAAAAGCCAAATACCAGAAAGGTTTTTTACCGTGATCTAATCCTTTTAGCACGCTTGACATGTTTTTGCAAAAGTTCTTTCGGAGATAAATGCTCAACAGATTCCCCATCCTGCAAGTAAAACAAAACAGAATCACTTGTTCAATTCTATAATTGAACGGCAATTGCAATCTCTAACTACCCAACTACATTGAACAACTACGTAACATCTCTACAGGCTGCTTTTCGAGCAGAGACATGTGAATCCTAATACATAATAGCTGACCACAAAATTAGAATGACAAAGCAATAAACTTGAGACATGATTAAAACAACACCCAGAATATATTTTTTTAAAATGAGATCAATGCCTTTGTGTTCATGCTGACTGTAGAAAACTCGGATCAATTTTGATACAATTGAACTTGCTAAACCTTAAAACATACTCCTATATAATATGTTAGATACAAATAAATTTATAGGGAGATACAATTTAATATGGACCTCGTGTGGAACAAAGTAGAATTTCTTATATTAAAACTTCAAGAGAGGAGATACAAATGGATAAAACCTCTAGGGATCCAACATCTCCTCCGTTCCTTAATTGATTGAACTGCTAACAGTCAAAGATACTTCCAACATTTGATGGAAAAAAGATTGTATCACGCACACCAACCAATCAACCATGCAGCCTATCCAGCTCAGGCATGGGTTCACATCATGTATTGTAGCTGGAATTCAAACCTGGGTCTCCAGACTGTTACACCTATGCCTTAACCACTAGGTCATCCTCTTGAGGCTGAGGACATTCCTTCAATGAAAGTTAACAGCCAACAAAGGAACTCTAGGACTTCAACAAACATGGAACATACCATACTTCCAAACTTGGCAATGCAAAACATTGAAGAGTGCACCAAAGAGTGCTTTAAAAAAATATAGGAAACTCCTCAGAAGCAAAATATTGCATTCAACTTGGAACAATAAAAAGAAAAATGTTCAATATGCATATGACACTTAATATGTACAATTTTTGTAATGTGGTGAATTTTATTTTATCTATGAAAACGTTTCATAATATGATAGTTCAAAACCTTATTTTGCCTAAAAGTTGATAGGGATGGGAAATTCACCATTTCAAGTATAGCACAGACGAAAAACTGCAGTCTTATAATGAGATGGATGGTATAGTACAAGATCCTACAAAGTGCACGATGGCATAAAACAAGCCAATAATCTTATAGTAGATATCAATAACAGTCTGGTAAGTTCACTGCTCAGCAAGGAGTGAACAAGGTCAGTGCTCCCGATTCTAGAGTGAATCAAATGTGGGAAGGTGATTAACAATAGAATAGATTCATATCCTTTCAAAAGATAGATTGTAGGATAGCATACGGTAACAGAAATCAAGAAAGATTTAGTTGGGAGTGAATTAGTGTGGAAAATGTAAGACTAGATAGAAAAATTGAAAATTAGAAATTACTAGAATGATTTGTAATGCAGTGAAGTGCACATATCAAATGCAACCTATTCGCATCTGCTGATTCGGGGCTTCTATAAATGAGGACCCTGATAAAGATATTTATTCTAGGTGACATTCTTGCATCAAGAACACCTACTCCCCCCAACCCCCGACTCACACGCGCGCACACAAAAAAAAAAAAGTAAAAAATCCTGCCCTAATTATGTTCAACAGAAACATAAACTATGAAGTAAAAAATCCTGCCCTAATGAGTAAACACTTCAATTCTCCTTGCCCTATAACAATCATTTCCAACATAAACTATGATTTACTAGTAAAATGAGTTAATACTTCAATTCTCCCTGCCCCATAGCAATAATTTCCCCTGTACTTAAGATTACAAGACAAACAACGATGGCTAAATTATTTTCCGACCATCTAACCATTTTGGTACGGGAATCGTATTCAAACTTTTACTCACTAAGTAGATAAACTCAAGTGCTCACCTCTTCCTCTTCTTCTTTGTCTCCATCCTTTTTCGCTGGAGATTCGGAATCTTGTGGAGCTAATGCCAAGGGTCTAGGAAGAGATCTTACACCATCCATGTATTGGGACTGCCAATGAAATGTAAAGCAAAAAAATATAAAAAGGAAAAAAAATTCTATTTAAACATAGAAGGTATTTCTTGCAAAACTTCAACCACCACATCAAGAAACTCATCCAGCACTACAGTTGCATCCTTTTTGTCAAGAAAATTTAAATTAGCAAGACAACAAATGCAAGACCAGAGAGGAGAATCAGCAATAGAGAAGCAAGAGAGAGTCGTGACCCGAACTGGATAGAGATCAAGATCTGAAACTAGTTTCAATTTCATCAAATGTCCTCCCTCTACCTCTACAATTCGTAAGTCTACTTTTTCATCAAAAAACTACATAAAAAAGAAAAGAGAAAGAAAAAGGAACAAAAACGACTATTATCCTTAATCAAGAACTTAAAATGAATGGCATTTGGCTGCAGCTACTTGGATCAGTAAGAGTTTTGAAGAGTAGTGAGAGAGAACCATGATACAAAACTGGCTTTGAACATTTAGATCAGGTCAAAAATCAAGTAATATAACTTGAAACTATGTCATTATACTACCTAAGCAGCATCAGGTGAATGTTCAAATTATAATGAGGAGCTTTAAAGAGTTTTGATAGACAATAAACTCCTCATTCACTTTTGAACATCTTATAACTTCTAAAGTAACTAATACTTCTAGCCTTCCTCAATGCTCTAGCATTAACATATTTCCATTCAAACCTAATACTATTTTCACAATAATGTAAAGAAACTTATATTTTTTTTCGATGTTGTCACAATCACAACTCAGCTAAGGTGACGGACTCTCAAGTAAATCACAGCCTAAAGCAGTGGAATAGAACTGCAAATCTCGAAATGCATATATTGGAAAAATAAGAAGTAATAATTCTTAATTAACAATTCCAGATAGGGGTTTGTTATGTTGTCTAGTTAAATCATAAATGTTTTGTCATCTTGGAAGATGAATAGTTGTCTGGTGCTTTCTCTATGACTACTATATTTCGGAAAGGGAAGTTTTTGCCCTTGGCATTCTATAGAATATATTTGACAGCATCATTTGAGGTAATGTATACCAGGGTTGGCAAAATTAGCCCATGAAAACATGACCCACCCAATCTGTCCAAGTTTGGGCTGGTCATTGACCCAAAAAAGTTGGGTTGATATGTGGCCCATATGATCTATAGAAAATTTTATCAAAATATTTTTTAAAAGACTATTTCTTGTTTGATATATATACACATTTTTATTTTTATTTTTTATGACAGTAGTGTCCGGACCAACTTGTGCATACCTTGATTAATCCCACAAGATAACCTGCCGCCTCCCACCACCTAAAATTCTATATTATTCACACAAATTTTCTTACTATTTTCATTTTACATAGAAATAACATCCACATAACTTGTAAAGAAATCTACATATGGGGTGCACTACTAAGATAATAGCCCTGTAATGATAAAACTAAAAGAAGCTAAATTAAGCCCCTACCTTGTAGAAATCTATCTTACTTTTATAGGAAAAATCATAATGATGATCATATTATTTTGTTTATTAATTACCACATACTAAGACTTTCTAAAAGTACATACTAACTATTAAAGCCAATTCTTGGTTTTGATGTTACAAAATTTTGAACTTAAAAAATACAAAAAACTCAATGGCAGTATTATATCTGACTTTAAGGAAATATTGTGCATTATGTTAAAAATAACATCCTTTATTAAGTATAGTTTTGTCAAAGCAGAATATTCAGAATGGAGCCAAAGATTCACTATTTTTTGGCTTTGGAGTATGATGGAATAAAGCAAAATAGCTCTTTGAACTGTCTGCGCTTCTTTTAATTGTGAAGCAGCAGTTAGTCAATGCAACTTTCGACGCTCATCATGGGTCATCCAGAAACAGTCGCGCTATGTTTTTAAACATAGTAGTCAGGCTGCGTACATCCGATCCCCCTTACCCCGCAATGGGCGGGAGCCTTTGAGGCATTGGGGTAATGTTTTTGTATGTTGTTGTTGTAGAATATTCAGAATGACAAAGCTCATGTAAAAGAAACCATTAGAAACAACTTTCATTGAGTTCAAAACCTCACCTGTTCTAGCTGGCTAGCACATCATATATCCATCTTTAATACGAGAAGAAAACATCTGACGATTATTATTTACGCATTACAATCTCTACACTACAACCCACTTATGGGATTCCACTAGGTATGTTGTTGTTGTTAATCTCTACACTATTATCCTTGATCACTAACTGGCAAACCAAATGACCGCTGATTGTTAGGGGAAAAACATCACATCATTGTCTAAAGTTGAGTTGTTCAAGTAATTGGATGATGATATTTGAACTTAAGAAAAAAAATTGTTACTCTTTAGGATTTCAGGTTGCATTTTTAAAACGTATCACTAGAAATGAATCCAGAATAAGGGCAGAAACAAACTGTCTTGAGTTTGCACTTGATATCATTTTAAAGAGGCACAAAAAAGGATCAATCGTCCATCAAATGTATCCAAAATCAACTTAAATTTATAGAAGAAGGGAGTGATGTCTAAAATATAGTATGTTTGGAATCCTGTCAACGTTAATAAAACTTCCACAAATGAAGGGTGTCGCGTGCACTTTAGTAAAGGGGAGTATAAACATTTATACTCAAACCCAAACATACACACACATTAGAACACATCGTCAGGATATTGTCGTTTTCAACTCAAAGAAATGTATATCAGCTTCTGGAATATTTGATGATGACGTCTCACATCATAATGGAGCGGGATAAATGAAGTAGAGGCTCAAATTCAGTGTTTTTGTGATAAGAATGTGTTGTTAAGCTAGGTAGCGTGGACTCTTTACTTTCAACGCCGCACCCATGTCAGATTCTCCAAAAATATACTAATTTTGGAGAATCCAACACGCACTCGCTGACACTTTTGAAGAGTCCGAGCAACATAGCCGTTACGAGTTAAAGGTAAGTTCCATCGAGTGGTGGTTGAACCGACTATGTTGTATGGAGTAGAGTGTTAACCAGTTAAGAAAGCTCATGTACAAAAAAGCTAGTAGCAAAAATGAGGATGTTGAGAAGGATGTGTAGAGCATACCGTGAAAGATAAGATCAGTAGTATAGATCCGGGAAAATATGGGATGACCCCCATGGTGGACAAGACGGGGAACGGGAGGTTGGAATGATTCAAACATGTGCAAAGGAGATGTGTTGATGCCCGAGTGAAAAGATGTCAGAGGCTAGATGTGGTGAGGGCAAGACGAGGAGAGGTAGGCCAAAGAAGTCTTACAGAAATTACACAGGATATGGTAACACGTCAATTTACCGATGATATGACCCTTGATAGGGGGTGTGGAGGTCAAGTATCAAAGTAGAGGATCAGTAAGTTACCAAGCTTTTTTTCCCATACCAAGGGTGTTAACATCTTTTTTGTGTTTGGTTATTCTTAGATCTCTGGTACTACTTGATTGTTTATTTCACTCCATTTAACTTACTATTGTTGTCATTACTACTTGTTTATTACTGCTTTCTGTTCATCTCTCCTTGAGCCGAGGGTCTAGCAAAAACAACCTTCCTATAAGGTAGGGTAAGGTCTGTGTACATTTACCTTCCCCAAACCCCACCTTATGTGGGATTATACTGGTTTTGCTATTGTTCTTTTGGGAGTATCTAGGAAATAGTAAAGTACAATCATTCAAATCTGAACAAAAATAGAACCATATAAGGTAATATGTCTAGGATTAACGGTTAGTGTGGGATTATACTGGTTATGTTGTTTTATTCTTTTGGAGTACCTAGAAAATAGTAAGGTACAACCATTCAAATCTGAACAATAATAGGACCACATAAGGCACTATGTATGGGATTGACTGTTTTAGTGTGATACAAGTGACGGTTATACAGTCTAACCTATGGGTTCACATGCCAAACCAATAGCTTTTGACCAGACATATTAAGAAATCCACTAAATATTTAAGAATATTTGACCATGAACCCAGTTATTATCATATGTTAACTCAAGGTCACTGTAGGATTCCATAAACGTCAAATCCTAGACAGCATTTACGTGCTAACTGTTACATGCCTACATATGTGAAATTGCATGCTCAAGACTGTAAAGGAGTTTCACTTAATTTTTACTTCCTAGTTCTGCAGGCATCTATTTGACAATCACACCTAATAACCATCTGGTTACCCAATCAGGGCAACGGAACATTTATCAGTTAAAAAAATAATATACCAACAAAAAGTAAACATACACCAAAACACAGAATTGCAGTGATTGATAAGATATTTCATAATGCCAGAGTGTAATAGCTAAAGGTTGAGAAAGGTGATTAAAGCTTCTGCAACCATAAAAATTGTATCTCTATGTTTGATGTACTGATCAAAAACAAGAAAAATGTGCTAAAAAATGCACATAATGCCACAGAAACAGATGAAAAATTTAAAAGCCTAAGTAGCACTTCCGGAGAACATGGCTATCTATTCTTATAAACGAACTCAAGTTGCACCTAAGAAAGTCATGTAAGTTGCACGAAGGATAAGCAGCCAATTAGTCTGTATATGAACTGAGGTTTTACAAGCCAGAAATCTCACACTCAAGACACTGACAAAAAAAAAGGCACTTGAGCAATGCATAACAAATTTCTAATTGAGCAAACCTGAGTTTCATCTGGAAGCCCATTCCTCAACCATGAGCGGCAGAGGGTGTAGAGAGAAGCATCATCAGAAATTCGGACCTACATCAGAAAACAAAGGTAACTATCATGCTGTAAGAACATGTTTCTACAGAAAATATACGGGAGGGGATGCAACGAGAGCATCTACGCCAAAGGTAAGCAGTGAAATGCTACGATGAGCTTCATGCTAAACAACAAAAACCCGGTTTGCAGAAGAATTAATCAAAATTGCTTCACAGATCCAATGCTCACCAACAAAGAAGAAGTGTGTAAAACTGATAAGAGAACCTGTTGTTATGTCAAGTCAAGGAGGTAGATGCTTTTTTTCTAGTTGTGGTTATGTTGCACATAATCCATCTCAAGTGCAACATCAACTTAATAAAGAAAGCATACACACTCTCTGGCAGATCCTATACACATTGTAAGAATGTGATTGCCAGACATAAGTAATAATCTCACCTAACCAGTAATTGGCGTAAATCAAGAAAATAGATGTCTAAACTAAAAAAGTGCTTAAAAGCCAAAAGCCTCTAAAAATAAGTCAATCCAAACACCCACTATGTCACTTTACACCTTAAATTCTCTTGCATAGTCCATTGACAATAATACGACATAATACAAAATGGAAAACCACCACCGAGACAAATCAGAGAAATTTAAAATTGTAATTTCACAAGTGAACAAAGTTTCTTATAATTACATTGTAAAGGTACATTACATACCACAAATAAAAAAAAGATCAACAAGTTCTCAAAGTTCGTTGGAGCGAAGAACAAACTGCACAAATCAATCAACTACCCTCTATCCCAAACTGGTTGAGTTTGGTAACCAATACCGTAAACGCTTAAAGATAATATATTCGGTACTTAATTTCCCATACTAACTTTATTCACAACTGAATTATATTTGGCTTCACCTGTGCTGGATTGCAAAAATGTGTGAAATTTAAAAGGTTGTCAAAAACAATGTCATCTATCAGGGCCTTTTCCATAAAAACTGTTTCGGTAGCTAGAGATAATATTATGTATACAATTTCATGAAATAGTAGTGATTAAATAGTCGGCACATATGTCAAACCCCAACATGTCTTTTCTTTTCTGCTTATTTTTTAGGGCAGGGAATGATTTTAATGACTTCCATCTGTCAGAATGAGGATCATGTCAGGCATGAACAACAAACCACGCGAGTATTTCACAAATCAAACAAAACAGCAAGATAGGCACTTACCTTTCTCTCTCTGATTATAGCAAAGGTGTCATCCTTACTTCTGTCCCTACCGCAAGCAAAATATAGAGCTCTAAGAATTGCCATATTACACATATAGGAAACATTAAGCAAAACCCACAGTACCTCTTCTCTCTCGAACCATTACAATCTGAAATGGAAGGCTGAGTAGAAGCAATCTGGAACACCGAAATATAGCAAGCAGGATCAGGATAAAAGAAGGTAGCAAAATTGTGAGAAAAAGACAAAATAGATCTGTGGAACACACTAAAAGAATGTAATTTCCTATTTAAAATTGCAGCACTGCATTACTGAGATAGGTCATCAAGTAAAACTGCAGGACAATACTGCCACAATGTATGAAAGCAGTGAAAACAAGCCAGGGGCACAGAAAGATTAAAGAGCTGTTTAAATTAGATAACAGACAAAAACAGCAAGAAAATAGTCTTAACAGAAAATAAACCAAGTTATTTTCTGAAAAAAAAAAAAAAAGAAAATTTTCTTCTCAGTACTTTCGAGCCTAGTCTGGAGTTCATGTGTAAACTCTTATCCTCAATCTATTTCCCTTTGCTTCTTTATACTGATTATAGGAATCAAGCCCCAAATTTTTTTGATTTGGGGGGGGGAGGGGATTTCAAATCTGAAATTATGTTTTTCCTTCACCCTACATTTATTTTAAATTCCAAAACACATGTAATTGTATTTAAGAATATTTAAGAGTCCCCATATGGAAGTTGCAGCAACTGTCTTGAAGCTTTTAGTGATATCTTCATTCCAAGAGGCAAAGCCAATAACAATCTTCTGAAATCAGATCATGACACTACCAGTTGTTTCAGAAGGAGAAAAGAGAAGACAAATATTTTGATCTCCAAAAATGAAACAAAAACCAAAGGTTCGCAGATCAAGATACTACTTAAGGTAAGATGCACACATTCTTCTAAACCAACACAAAGCACAGTCCACTTGACAAAAATCTATTATAATGTCCATTGATTCCAGTAATTCAGTAGAGCAATGGATGCTCGAGAGTGAACCATTATTGTTTTTGGTAATCAGAACATACACACTCATTACTTTTTAGTGTGACTGATAACACACTTCTTCTTTTCATACCGCCTTGGTTGCTGCTTGCACCTTTCTTTATTTGAGTCCAAAGGAATCTATTGAAAGATCAATGTGACGGAGAAAACAAGATTTGACAAGACTCATGGGTATACATATGGGAAACAGTGTGTAAGAAAAAAATGTCACAAAGAATTTGTGGCCGTGCTCGGTTAAGACTCATAAGTAGCCTCCATTCCTTTTCTCTCTCTTTCTTTTTCTTTTGGGAAAAAGGGCCGAATATGCACCTCGACTATCAAAAAGGTCAAAATATACCCTTCATCCACCTATTTTGCTGAAAATACTCTTTCCTTACCTTTTTGGCTCACTTATACGCTTATGAATAACCGTCAACACTGAATTAAAAAATATATATTTAATTTCCACATCTAATTTTATTATTGATCTAATTTTAAACTCTGACCCCAATTAAATAAAATCCACCTACCCAGTCTTTTGACTTACCCGACCCAAACACTAACCCGCAAGAAAACACATAAAATTTCACCAGAAAAAAATACTTTCAACTATTTTTGCGTACCCTCCCTAGACCTCACTTGTGGAAAATCGATAGGAATAATGTTGTTGTTGTTGTTGAAACATGATAAAATACTTGTAGCCGATTTTGGGGATTTACTTTCCCACTCCTCAGCTAATCAAGGATTACTCCAAATAGCTTCTATGAAACATTGTCTCGTCATGTACAAGAAAAAAGTACTCCACCATTTCACTTTTGAGTGTTTTAATTCCCTTTTTGGTCTGTCCCAAAAAGAGTGCATGAATCTATATTCAGTATGTTTTTCAATTCCAATATTCTACATGGTAAATTTAAGACCACAAGATTTAAAGGACCACATACATTTTTAATTTAAGATCACAAGTTTCAAAAGGCTCTTTTTGTTTTTTAAACTTCGTCCTAGTCAAAGTAAAACATTTGAATTGGGACGGAGGGGGGAAGCATTTTTGGAACCACATTGATCCATAGTCTTAATACGAATATTCAAAAAATTATTCAATTAAATCATTTTTAATAGTGATACGGACCATTACAACTCAATTAATCCATACTTACATTGAATGTTGTAGTTGGGGTTTGAGCATGGATCTCCGGATTGTAATTCATATACTCAACTACTTAATCATCCCCTTGAGAACAAATGAACTTGGTGTGTATTATTTAACTTTTTGGATAAATTATTGGCAAAGTAAAGCAATTTCATTATTTAAAGTTATTTGTATTAAAAGTATGCATTTTTAAGGAGTTATGTTTGAATAGTTGGTTGTGGCCTTAAATTTGGATTCCGACCTTGAGAGTATCTCTATAAAATAAATCAACTTCACAAGTTAGCACTGGGCATGGGCCAGTTCTGGCCATTTTGACCAGCAGACCGGAGTTTGAGATGCAAGGAACCAGCTCCAACCCTCCATGATAGGGACAACACCAGCCCAAGACCTTCTTGAGTTAAGACAGTGTACATGCCTCCATTAAAGGGCTATGATGAGGCGGTTCATCGCCTGGGGTCAGCCCACTTGCCAGGTATAGCCACAACCTCACCACTACACCTCATTGAAGAAACCTAAAGCTGGCTTCAAAATTCCAATAAGCTTGACAAGGTTATCAAAAAGGTACATCATATGGATTATGAACTACAACTCCTTTCAAGCTCAAGGATACACCAACGGTTCCTGTTTCTTCACTAGGAAGGTGGCCTCAGATCCTTTCCATCAACCCCCATTGGTTGCCACACATGGTGTGCTTTGACGTAATCAGTAGCCATGATAGATAGGAGGATAGTTCAAAGAAGAAAATCAGTTTTGACAACAAGTTTTGAGCACAATGGGAAAATCTTGGAAGATGTTCGGTTTATTGGATCCAAATTCCTGATTCTGAAATAAAAGGGACAAGCATTTTTATAAGTGGGGTGGGGTTATAACATGTGAAAGTTCTACTTTAAGCTTCCATGGTTGACCTAACATTAAAAGTAGTTTAGTACTCCCTCCGTCTCTATTTACTTGTCAAATATTTCCTAATTTGATTTCTACTTTTACTTGCATTTTACAAATCAAGGCAGAACAAATTTTTTTCCTATTATACCGTCAATTTATTAACATTGAGTTAATGTCTTTGAAAAATGTAATGAGTAAATATGTTTGGAACCCTATCAATTAATAGGGGTGTAATTGTAAACTCATTATATCAATCATTTTTTTCTTAATAGGTGTGTCAAGTCAAAATTTGACAAGTAAATGAGGATGGAGAGAGTAGTAAAAAGCTGTGTTACCTTTCATGAATTCCCCCAAGATCAGTTAGTTACAACTTACAACCAGCTACCTGATTGATATCTCCTCCATATGAGCTCATTGTAATTTCGTAACGATGCACTTGTTCGCAAATGATCATGAATGAACTTGTTACTCTACCCCTTTCAGATCTTTCCTTCTCTCACTCTGTTTTTTCCTTCTTCATTTGATTGCTTTAATAAATGCAACATGATACTTATTGAGGCCAGCGAAGAATACAAATTAATTTTTTAAAAAATGAAGGTTTTCCTGAGTAAGAGTGAGTCACTGTACAAAAGCACCAACAGGGAAGAAACAAGTAAATAGGACCTACCTGTGAATTCGCAAAACTCAAACCTATTATACAACAGACATTAGATAACCATCCAAAAAGAGGCTATTAAGGATTTTGTGGATAGATTAGAGGCAGTCAAATTGTATAGGGCAGCTCAGAGGAGTTGGAGTTCTCTTTAGAAATCCATGTACATCTGGAGATCTGTCGGGGGCTTAAATCTTTTAACACTCTCGGTCTTTAGGTGGTTTGTTTTGCTGGTTAATGGTATTTTACATTGATTACGAAAAAAAAAAGATAGTAACAAAAAGCAAATTCAATTATCAATCTAAGAAAAAAGTGAGTATAAAGAAATTACAGAAACCTTGGGATGCGAAGAACTGACTACTGGAAATCCCTTAACTGCAGCAGGCAAGACACCACCCGAAGCCGCAGGAACAGCAGAATTGACAATCGAAGACGACCCAAGAAGAGCGTGTTGCAAATGAGTCGGTCTAACACCCGCAGACTGACCCGAACCCGGATCCATATGATTCATCCCAAAAGGTGGTCTAGACCCGGGGTGGCTAACAACTGGCCGATTGGGGTAATTACTGGGTTTGGGCAAAAACCCGCGGCCGGACGAAGCAACTGGATAAAGAATACTGTGAAGATGAGATTGTGAGTCAGGATTAGGAGGTTTTAGGACTACCTGAGAGTAACTAGGATTGGAGGAAGGGGGTATACGTTGGGTAGAGGGGTAGTGAGAAGATTGGAGGGAAAAAGGGGGGTGAGGTTGAGGGGTGGGTGGTCTTATAGGGTTAGAAAAAATGGGTCTTGTGGTGCTAGCAGTGGTTATAGCTGCATCGGTGGTGGTGGCCGTGGCGGTTGGAGGATCCGGCGGAGCTGGTGGGGTAGAAAGTGCCATGGTTCGGTGTTGGCGGGGAAAAAAATTTGGGTATTATTTAGGGGATAAAAAGATTACTAATATTTGATTTTGAATTGAGTGTCTTTATCACTTTGAAATTTGGCAACGGTGCGAAAAAAAGTTACACTTGTAAACTTTGAGGTAAGTACGATGTCGTTTGTATGAGTCATATTGTTGCATTTTGCACATCAAGTCCCTTACCTTTGTGGAAGAATCTTTTTTTCCCCCTTTCTGGGGCCCTTTTACCTCCTATAGTATTTATTTGAACTCTGAGGGATTATTTGATAAAGTGTATAAGAAATTGATATTTATATTAGTTTTATTTGCATTAATAAATATGTATGTAGTTATGTTTGTGTTAGATACTCTAGGATTGATTCTTACACAGTATTTGGTTTGATCCATTATGAACAACATACATTGCATAACATAATTTAAAGAAAAAAATATTTACAAAAACTTCTCCACAAATATGATTAAAATGATGTGAAAAGGATTTTGAAAAGCAAATGTATTTTAAAACTTTCTAATTCATGCATCATAATCCTTTGCATTAATGATATCATAGATTTTCTTGTATTGGTTACACATACATTAGTACCAACAAAGTATATATATATATATAAGTTGAAAAGTGCGCCAACAAATTACTAACAATACACAGAATTAATGTGTACATTATTTTTTTGTTACACCTTACTGACAATATATGATTATTTTATATTGTAGGATTTTTTTTTTTTAATAAAAAAAGTTCAATACATTTAGTAGGTTCAATTAATTTAAATCTACTTTCTGAAATTATTTGAATTTCGCTAAACATTAAAATATAATTAAAAAATTTATTAAATATATATAAATATTTACTAATAAATCTGATAATTAAAGCACCGCATAAGTCAAGAGTCTACCCATCAACATCATGTAAGCCTACTAAAGAGATTAAAGTGATCCCCATTTAAAAGTTTTTCCATCTTAGTGATTTTAACATGCATTTAAGAAAGATGAAATTCTAATTCTTCCGCCACATACCTTTTAATTTAGATTTAATAGGCATCTATTCTTTTCACCTTTAAAAATACATAAATAAATATTTAAAGTATCATAAAATTAAATAAATAGACATCATAATTCATATTGATAAATCACATTAAATGCATATATGATAAATCATGTAAAATTTGCTTTGTAAAATGTAAGAATCTATTTTTTTTCAATTTTATGATAATTTAATAATTATTTGTGGACATTTAAAATTAAAGAACATACCAAGTTAAACATTTAATTGTTGTGCCTTTTTTTCCCAGGTCTACTGTATTTTCTAAAATAGAATGAAATATTTTTTTAATTAAAAAAAGTACTACGAATAATAGATACGTGCACCAATAAATAAAATTATTAACTGAGTTGCAATGCACTGATAAAAATATTTAATTAAGATCTGGAATAAACACTTTTTTCATCACTGTGCCTTTGTATTTTCAGTTGGCAACAATTTCTCTCTCTTTTGTCTAACATCAACGCCATTATGATCTTCGTGGGTGGAGCTCGTTTATGTACAGACCATTCTTCTTCATCTTCTCAGGTATGGAAATAATGCATATAGTACGAACAACCCCTTCTTTGCCCTAGATAATGTTTCTTCTGCTATGTATGGTTGATTTAGAGCAATGATGTTGCAATCTAATCTTCAAAGACTCCACCTTTTCCCCTTTTGATTTGGTTAAATTTGTTCATCTGCGCGAAGTTGATAGATTATTATATTTGAAATTCATTTGGCCTCAGAACTGTCTGAAGAAGTGATGTGGTTGGATAGAGAGAAAAAGACTGTTGTTTTCCCCCTCTTTTTTGGATAAAGTAACAAATTTTGTTAATATTTGCGCAAAAAAGTGTCTGTATACAAGATGTATACGTCAAGTAGAAAACTTACAGAAGATATGGACTTTGTGCTGTTTTCTTGATCTGGACATTGCACTAAAAGAGACTGCTTGGTTTGGGTTGTAACATCCAACTTTTTCAGATCTTTTGTTCTAGTTTGTTTAACCAGTTTCATCTATTGCAGTCGTTATTGTGCCCCCCCCCCCCCCCCCCCCCCC
>JAABOM020000001.1:22611486-22627751 GCA_011800125.2 Solanum clarkiae
GTCTGCATCAATGAATATCCGATTTAGGTATGTGAGTTTCAAAAAAAAAGAAAACCTCAGTGATCTTGGAGCTAATTTCTTCTTACTCTTGAAAAGACTAATAATCTTATCAATTATTAGGTGAAACTAATCATAGGCAATTTTGACCTACCAAAAAAAGGAAACACTGGCAAATGTATAATCCAGTCAAATAGTCGGACAGGTGGTAGACAGAGTATTTATCACAGGCAAATATTTTTGGAGATGCATAACTGATGAGCCCCTTACAAATTTTAATTGATGAGAAACATCTAAGGAGGTTGGTTTGAATGACTATGGTGTTAGCATTATAAAATCGAGAGGGAGTCTTTGTCATATTGAATCGTGAAATCTCATTGCGTATGTTATCTCTGCATTACAAGGGATACAAAGTCTTCTTTTCTGTTTCTATCTATCTACTTAATCAGAAAATCGGATATGAACAGGGATATGACATCCTGATGGATTTGATGAAGCATCCTACTCTGGTATCTGCCTCGTCTTCATTTAATGATGAAGCAGAAAGGAAATTCTCTGTATCTAAAGATTCTAGTTCGGGTACATCAAGAAATAATAGATGGGTTTACATTTTCCAGAGAGAATATGCAACTGTGGATCCTGCACTTGTCGATGTATGTTCATGCTTTCTTTAATAATCCTTACTGAAATGATATCTGACCTTGTTTCCCATCATTATTCCAATTTGGATTTCTTCTTTCTTTTTTCATAGTTATAGACTAGCCGTGCATAACAGAGTCGATTTATAGTAGCTTTTCTTGTCTCATCTGTCTTTATCACCCACCTGTGCCAGAAATCACAATATGCCTGATTTCTGGATAATACCTAATTTTTCTAATAGTTAGAGGCGGTGTTCCCTATAACTATGGGGTTAGCACTATAAAATTCAGCAAGGCTGTGACTATCTAATGTGCCCATTGCTGCAAGAGAAAAAATAGTCTGTGCTTGGAAAAAGAAAAGTAGTAGACCATAAATTAATTGTAGCAGTTGAGAGTGTAATTGCCCCGAGGAAAAACAATGCTTTTTGATGGTCAGATTGAATATTATGGGAAAGGGAGATTCAGTCCTCAATCTGCCTGATGATAAAATGCACTACGTTATTCTATACCATGCACCTTGCAGATATTCTTTGTCTGAAACTGGGTGGATGCAAAAAGTTTAGAATGATCATTGCCATTTTTATCTTGGATCTGAAGTGTCCGTTATGTTTACAGTTTGCTGAGTAAAGTTTTTTTATATTGGGACTTGTTATTTCCCTTTCCAAGTGTGTGGACTCTCTTCTAGACACTTTCCTGATCCTTTCTGATTGAAGCATACATGCACCCAATATTGTGAATTTGTTGCTATAGAGATTCATCTCATTATTGGTACACTTCTGCTCAACCTCTTTTTGCTGGCCATTCTGTGCCCCATACTTATTTTTATCATTTTCAAAAAGCCTCTTTTTTATCATCTGGACATACTTGTCTTCTCATGATGATATTCTAAAGGTTTTCTCTTGTCATAAAGAGTTTTCTGGTACATCTCTGTCAAGTTGTTTCTTTTTGGTTACTGTTTTAGCATTTCTTTCAATGTTTATAGCAGAAGTTACAGGCATATGATTGATGGTGAGTCATGTGGTGTCTATTGAATATATTCCTCCTTTTGAACCTCGCTTCATAGGTAATTTATGTAAAAACAATTCTAAGTCACTGAGAGTGGTTGAAATTTCCATCTGTATTTATGTTAGAGCAAATCTTTTGACCATTCCATTTCTTACACAATGCTGATCTACTACAGTACCTAAAAATTTGTTAGGAAGTTTTTCAAAATTTTCCACTCTTTTCTACTATTCTAAAAGATCTCCTATGTTCTTGAACGTAGGTGGTTGGCACGGATGAGGCAACAACTTGCGTAGGCCTTGTCATAAGGAACCAAAAAAGTGGAATGTCAGAGGAACTATTTAGACAAAAGACATCATTAATTTGCATTAAGGTGTTTAAGTCTAACTATTGTGATTGTGATTGCACTACAGGACATCTGTTTCTCACTTGGATTCACCAGATGTTGTTGATATTGGCCTGGCCCAGATGTTGGCTTTTGTTATTAATCAAAGCTCTGATGCCATGTTGGATGTATTCTTCTCTAATCTTTATGTTAAACAACATAAGTAACTAGTGTCTTTTTCTTTTCTCTTTTTCTTACTGTGGATGCTGATATTGGAAGTGTAATATATGCAGGTTCATCTTATTGGTGGTTTTGATGATGCCTTGCCTGAAGTCAGGCCAATACCCTTCTTATTCTTTGAATTTCAGAGAGAGAGAGTGAGTCATTTAGAGGCTAGATAATGAAGCTGAATCTGTTGGACTTATTGTGCAGCATGTTAATGGTATTACCGAAAGTCACGGAAAGTTGGAGGGCTATTCCTTTCCTTTGTGTAAGAAAATAGTTGAAAGCCTCGCAAAGAGTAATATGAAGTTCCAAATTCACACACTCCATGTTCTTGGGCACAATACAAGACGAGACTCTGAAGGAAATGCATACCCCGTCTTCACTGGTTTCCTGGTAAGCTGTATTTTGTATTTCACATTAATTTATACCATTGATTATCACAGAATAAGGGAGGGAAAACTTAGTGGTAAAAGTCATCCACCCAATCTTGAGGTTTGGGGTTTGAATCACTAGTGATGAAAAGTAGGGAAGGACTGTCACTTTTCGACTCCTTGTTAGGGAGTTTGTCATTTCAATGGTCTTTATAATTCAACATTTCCAAGTTGCAATACCACTCCTGGGATACTAGATAAATTACATGTTCTGAATTCTTTTTTCTGTAGACATAACTTGTGACGTATCTATAAGAAATCCAAGTTCCTTAGACATACTAGTTAAAGCCTGCATCCAGACCTTGAGTCAAAGACAAGATATTTGTGTGGGCGTAAGTTGTGAAATTCAATTCTTTTGGAGAAGTAAACTTTTTCATTTGCTTACTTTCTAATGGAAGTTATTCCATAGTTAAATCTTCTTTATATTACTCTATCATAAAGTGATCTCCAGCTTTTGGAAAGGAAAGTCAACTATTTACTTGGTGCCTATGACAACCAGATGTGGATTTTGGATTTGGACAGAAGGAGCACTATATATATATTCCAGTTGGTGCCATTATTTGAAATTAATAGGAAGCCATGGAAGCATATCTTGATATCCATTATGTGAAACTGAAAAAGATGAAAGAAGAATAGAACTTGAACCATAGAGAAAAAATCAGGAAAGTTCTTTTTTCTACACTAATTGGACAGGTTGCTCTGGTTAATTACTTAATTTCACGAACTGAGAGTGAGAAATAGGGTTATTCATCGTGCACCTTAGGCCTTAGGGTTCATGCAATTCTTTTTTGGGTGAAGTCTCAGAATAAGAAAATGTGAGAACTACCTGGAGCTTCTTACTGACTGCTAACCCAGGTGAGAGAAAAACAATAGCCAGTTAGAAAGAATGACGCCAATTTTCTGTAAGCTCTTTATATGTTATGATGCTACCATTAATGAATTAGACCCAATGTATTTGCAAATATTTGCTTAAATGTCAGTGTTCCCTATTCCAAAAAAATATTGCTTAAATGTCTGTGCTGGCAAGGACCAGCATTCATCTCCCTTGCCAAGTACGCATTCCAGCAGATGTTCACTGATCAATAGTACATCACTCTAGGAACATAAGACTTTTGGATTCTACTTCAAATAAATGAACTGTTGACTATTTCTACACCAATTCTATGGCTATAATATCAATTGGATTCTTGAAACTAAATGGCCATCTGCAGAGTGAGCTGAATCGAATGAAGTTGAGCTCCTTGATTGTGTTTGTCTTTAGACTTTGTGTATCTATTGGTGCTTGATGCTCACCATTAGTATTGGTAATCAGCAATCATCTGTTTGACTTTCCTGTCTTTTGGCACAACTGTAAACAATGTCTGCCATCTAATGAACTGGAGACTGGTAGCTGTATCTATCTTAGATGAATTGCATGCTTAAATTTTTAATCCTCGAGATCTACACTAGCAAATTTGCAGTGAAGTAACAAGTGTGACGTTGCATTTTACTTGTCGTTCATACTCCTTCCTTTGCCAATCGCCCTGCTAATTCTGCTTAGTATCAATGAAAACTAGGAGAAGAAAAAGAGCTTGCACACTTAGGTCAGGAAGGCTCATTGTTCAAAGTGGATCCTCAGATGTATAGAAACAAAACTGTTGATCCTTAATTCTGGAGGGATGTCAATCTAGCGGTTGGTATTTATGATGCATGAAAGGGAGAGAATTGCAACTGCTACATGGTTTTAAAATGCACACACAGAGAGATGGATGTAAATATCAATTACCATGTCAAGAAGAAAGAGTTTTTGGGTTGTCATTTCATCTCTAAATGGTACGGTTGAACACAGGGAGGTGATTATGAATTACCTACCCATTCTGTGTGCCTCGAGTCAATCAGCTGATTACCAGTACTTTCTGGTTCTCCTCTGTGACAGAAACGATTTGTTGGGTCATAATTTTCTCAATATACTACAGATCTTCTTAGATAAATATTCATAATTCTTTTTCAAATTCATTTGCTCAGGTTGAAACTGCCAGTGGGTCTATTGTCCCAGCAACCTTTGACACAACAACAAGATGTCCCGACGAAGTTGTCAGGAGAATACGAGTGACTGCATCTTTTGAGGACCCAGGTTGGAATGGAAGATTACTAGAGACATATGATACTCAGACTGATCAATTTGTGATTGCTCCATGCACTTGGTAAAACTGCTTACCTTGGATTCTTTATTTACTACTTTTCAGCATTACCTCAGGGTGTTTATATTACTTTCCTGTTACGTCATTATTCAGTTTATATTTTATGGGATGCCCTTCTATGTATCTCAATTTTTTTAGACGAATGGTTAGAGCAATTTATAGATACATAATCATATTAACTGAGACAGTAGTGAGCTTACAAGAACTTTGACCAACTTCATTTGGGAAAAAGATAAGACTCGAACCTAGGTAGTTGGGACAATTGGTATTAAAAGAACCATTGCCATCAAATCCATGATCTCTTGGTTAAATTTTTCTCTTTTTTTGGTTTTGCCACTTAAGCTAGGCCTCTTTGATGTTTAAAATGTATCTTCTAATGAATTCCATTTTCATACAATAGGAGCATGCGCAAGATCCATATTGCCCTCATGCTACAGAATTTGTCTGACCAGGAAATCCTTCTTACTTGTTCCACCTCTCCCTCTGCCGAGGCTCCAGATTTCGTTGATAACCAAAGAAGGTACTACAGTTGTTCCACAATGACACTTTAGTTCATTTCCAGGATCACGGATTTGGCAGGGTGTTATCCACGTGAGACTATCATTTAACTAATTCTTTCTACAGGCAGTGGCACTATTTAATCCAGCACCCAGACTGGAGTGAAACATTCCCTTTCAAAAAGCCACGTATATTTCGAAGGATGGAAGATAAGAATTGGGTGAGGCACCAAGCAAAATTTAGCAGCTCATCTTATGCATACGCTGATTAAGGCTGCTTCGTTCAAGGGGCCAGCTAGGGGAAGGGGAAGTTGATGCGTGTTTTGTGGTAAGTACTAATGTTGTGCAACTGAAAGGGGGTAAAAGTGCGTTAGCTTCCTGATTTCCGCCCACTTTCAAAGGGATTAAATAGCTGAAGGGTGATGTTTCCCTTCAACTATTGCAGGTTAAAGCAGTTGTCTAAAGAGCTTTCTTCTGTGGAGAAGTGCAGGAGTCACAGCTAAAACTTGGCCTTTAAAATCTCTAAAGTGATAATTTAAAGATTTTCCTAGTACATTGCTTGACAGGATAAGGTAACAGCGATTTCTGTTCACATGTTCCATTGAAGAGACGAGACTTGAAATGATTGGCAATGTCTTATTATTTGTTCGATACAATAATTGGTTTTCAGATGGTTTCAGAGGGATATAGTATTTCAATTTACAACGAAGACTATGTTTTTCTATTTTTACGGTGAAACATGCCCAAGCTAAATATTCAACATGATTAGCACCGTGCTATTCATAGCTAGAGGGAGTTATAAAAGGATTGTTTTGAACTCTCTTGACATTTCTCAATTTTGAAGCCCAATTATTCTAAAGCGGCAGTCACAAGATCCTACCTAAAGACTCCATAATAAAAGTGTTTTTTGGTCTCCAATACACGGATATGAAATACCTGCGCAACCCTATCCTAAAAGGATATATAATACACTAATACAGCACAGGCAATATCATTTCGACGTTTATCTTGTACTATCTCCTATTGGCAAACAATATTTTTGCTAATACACAGTATGAATACCATGAAATCAAGCCAATGGCTTCTGCAACTCACTGGGCCCATGAGCAAAATGGCATTTCTCTCCAAATGTGCACAAACCTTTTGAAAAATTAGCACACATCTTTGTTTTAAGTGGGCCAGAAGGACCTCGAGTGAATGGGACTGCATTCTTTAGCCCACCTGTCGGTGTACTGATATTCGATATGAGCTCCCGCACCATGGCACTGGCCTGATTAATCTGCTCAAAGGTTCCTTGGAGCTCAACATTTCTTTTGTTAGTGTCAGTTTCGTGGTCCTTTATAAAGAGCTTGACACCAGTAAGCCGAGATATATGTTTTGAGTTCACACCATTCTTCCCTATGATGTTTCCAGCAAGAGGTGCATCTATACTGATGGTGGTTGTTGCAGATGCTCCGAAGTTTGTCGCAGCTAGACCAGGTTGGGACGGTTCAAGGTAGCCTGAGTACCCACTCACAGGACCTTTGGCTTGGAAATCATCATACGCTGGACGCACTTGCTTCCCAATCTCCATCTCGCTATGAGCAAAGTGGCACTTATCGCCAAATCTGCAACCTTCTGCAGTGTTGAACTTGCTGCAAAATTTCGATTTCACAGCTGGACCAGGACCATCACTAAACGAGGCACTATTCCTTCCAAATGGTGGTGCTGAATTCGAACCCATGTTTGATAGCTGACTCATAGCAGTGTAGCCAGGAACATAATGAAGAAAGTGACATCCTGCTCCATATGAGCATCCAGTAGTGCTACACCACATCACGAAAATGTAAACATAAGCACAACTGAGAAGAAAAAAAGGAAATGGAGAAAAGAAGAGATAAAAGAGTGGTGTGAATATTGTTAAATTGTCAGCATGTTTAGAAGATTAGCTTTCTTCCTTCCTGTTTTACAAGCTCATGTTTCAGCAAATACTACCCACTATTATTTGCATAGAGTGATTGCTATTAAGATATCATGGCACTACAAAGAAAATATTATTTTCTGAAACAAGATTACCACTTTTAAAAATCCTGTCAGCTCAACATGAACAAATCGGCGAGAGATGAATGAAAACTAATATACCAAGTAATATTGATAAAATAAATTATCACACTAAACAATGGCCACGTGAAATGAGCTTATTCCACAAATATGGAAAAATTTTATTTCAATACAACAACAACATACCCAGTGAAATATTATTTTCAATACTTAAGATAAATAAGGGTTTGTAACAGTAAAGGTTCTAAACATAAAGCACTTGTCTATCATTGACATACAGATTTGTAAGCAAATTCAAAGATTCCTAGCAAACATGCAACCTTGCGCACCTTAAATAAAATAGCATTCCCCATATTGGTATGATATAAGTAATGGTGTTTACCAGACAAAAGTTCAGCTTACCTACAACCATTGAGCATTAAACCCTACACTCACATGTAACAGTTGATAGACATCAAAACTACAACGACAATTCATTTTGTCCATATACCATTTATGGACTTTTCAGTTACCAATATTAGCTGGCTAAGAAAAAATGTTGTGTTTAATCTTCTTGTCGTTATTGAAGAAGTTGGATTTTTCATGCTTGTATTGTACGACTAAGAACAACACACTGCAATAACGGAATAATTAAAATGAGGAGAACAATTGTACTAAGTTCATATTCCACCCCCAGAATCCCAGATGCATTCATGACTTCCAGTACCATCAGTGTAGTTGGTTACCAGACAGTAGAGAACATTGCCACTAATTTAGTCCAACAACTATAACTAACATATAATCTAAAACAGTATGCATTGTTAGAAGCTCAAAACACAGGCACGCTAGTAAATAGTAATCAAGACTTAGCGAGTAGTGAGTACAGAAATAAAAATTAGGTTTCAGAGGGATTATATAGAAAATAGGGAAGTTTAATGAGCATCAATTTCAAGCTCTATTAACACATATCCACACTCAACCTCAACCATGAAAAACTTCTTCCCACGAGAAAACTTAGATGAGCAGTTCTTGATCCAACACTTTGGCTTAAACATCCTCAATGGTATAAAAATTTTCTATAGGGAACCTGCAAGTAAATACAGATGATTGAAAAATGTCAGGAGACACAAGGTAAAGAATGCTTGTTTCTTTCCCTTTTTTCCTATCTTTTATTTATTATGAACGAGAAATAGTCTAGGGCCAACCCTTAAGACCAACTGCAGCCTTCAAAACTCGGGGATAACAGGCCCTCTCCTCTACCCTTCTCACTTGAATACCATGCTTAATTTGCAAGGCACAAGGCTCGAACCTGTGACCTAAGTCACAGCTCACACATCCCTTAATCTTTGCCACCTGAACTAAGCCCACGGACTCCTTATTTACATTCCTGATGACAATGATAAGTAGTTCTCCAACAACATTTGCCTTGTAAAATGTAATGCTGGAATTATTCTTTTTACCATCACAAGCTTGTTATTCCAAATGTTAGGGTTCCAAGCATCACAAAACATTATAACATAGATGAATCAAATTTAGAATACTTATTTTAGTGGATGAAGCATGAGACCTGAAAAACTTCGTGCATGGCTTTGATTTGCTTCCTACACCAGTTGTAAAGGATTCTGATTCTGTTGCAAAAGATTGAATATTTCTCTTTAGTTCATATTTCCGGTGACATTAGCAAATGTCAATATATTTAATAAATCCAACTACTCACACAGTACAATGCTGTAAACAACTCAATTTTAGTAGTTATCCTAACAAATTCCAAAATCACTACGCTTAACTGTCTCAATTAAAAAGATATTTGCAAAAGATGCGGGAGGATGTTCCCAGACCTCTAATGTGATCAAAGGGCGGGGAAGCAACCATCACCGGATAAATGAATTGAACTGTTCCTAGTCCTAACTCCTCCAAAATTTTTTGCATTTGCCAAATTTTTGGGCGCAACATCAATAAAATTAGCTCATGGATCAAGTGATGACCACTTTTTAAACAAAGTCACAAAATTATAGAGATGATCCCTTCTATCAAAAATCTTTATGAGCTGTGCTAATAGAGTGAGAAAAACACACATCTAACACAACAACATACTGGTTTGTGGAGCTTTTACAACAAAAAGGCGTAACAATAGTGCAATCGAAGTAGACCTAGGAAGAAAATACTAACCATCTCTTGATTTCTTCATGGCTCCACTGCTACCGAAAGCACCACCTCCTCTTCTCTTCCTCCCAAACTCCATTGTCGCTCGTTAATCCAGAGAAATTGAGCCGAATTGATATACTCGAAAGAATTTAGCCAAAACAAAAGCACCGAAAATGCTAGGGTTTTGGTTTGCCCCGACAGAATTCGCCGATTAACGTATGAGATTCAACATTTTCCAGCTTTAGATCCGCACCTCTATTGGTGAGATTCTAATAAAACAAAATGTAATTAGTGAATTAGTTGGATTCATTACATCTGATTTATACATCAAGAATAAGTTTATCTTTACTAATAATTCTTGTATTATATTATTAATAACATCTTTTAATATGTATTCGGCTGAAAATTTAGCAAATAAAGAATTAAATATTTAATACTAGTTATGTATTAAATAAATTTTATGGGTCGTTTGTCAGTGTATAGCAATAGTAATTCTGAATAAATTAATAATGTTAAAATAAATAATGTAAGAATTAATTATGTTAATGTTATTTTTAATTCGTTATTCGATTTGGTATATTAAAACAAGGAAAAGAACATGATATATTTTTAAATTATGTGATTTATATTCCTCATTGTAAAAGTGATTCATAATTTCTTTATTACTTAAATAACCTAAATACACCATTTTCATCTAACGAAAGTTAAAATAATAATTTTAATTTTTAAAAATCAGACATAGCCCTTAATTAAGCTAAAAGGATCAAATGTACTCTATATGAATTTAAACTGACAAAAGAAATTTAAAAAGTTTTTTGATAAAATTTCATAAAAGGCTATAATATAAGTGTATATATTACGTAGTTGAGCAAGACTTTTGTTATAGACATAATATCATTACCTTTTTTTATATCGAAGTCGTAGCTTACAAATTTTATTTATTTATGTGTTCATATGTTCATAATATAAAATTAATTAATTTTATCATATCAAATTTTAAAATTTTATTTATTTGTGGTTTCATATTTACATAATAGACAAAAAATATTTTGCCATGTCATTATTTTTATAATTAATTTAGTTGAGTGATTTTATTGATATAAAACAAAGTCCAATAATATTAGATATATTCTCAAAGTTGAGTAACCTTGTAAAACATAAACATTGTATTAGAACTATAACTTTCAAATTTTTATGTATAAATATAATTTTTTTTATTTTACAATTATTTACCATCTTTTCAATTTTAATAATAGATGATCTATCTTTATTAAATTAAAAACTGACGTTTTATTTGTTATGAATTTATTAAGTCACAATTATTTATTCTTAAATAATTCAAGTGAGAAAATAGCAAACATGATAACAAAATTATTATTCTCCTAATTAATTAGAAGTTAAGTCACAAAAAATAATCTATTTGATCTAATTCCATAAAATAAAAAATTTCATAATAATTCAAGGATATAATTGAAAAGAAATTTTTTGTAGAGTTTTAAATCAAACACAAGATAAGATAGGAGCAATGAACCAAACATAAAATAAGATAGGAAGCAAAGAACCAAATACTTGATATAAAATAATCCTTGTATTATTAATTTTTACGTTACTAATCTCAGCATTACTAATTCCGACATTATTCATTTTTGAAAGAAACGACCTAAGAGATTTTTGTTAGTTATCACTATAAATATATGCTCATTCCTACATTATTTCGAGTTTTATAAATTTGAAATATGAAAACATGTCATTTTCTTTATAATTAACTAAGAATAAAAATAGGGTCAAGTGCTGCGTAGCAAATGGCTGACGAGTTGCCACATCACCGAACTTTACACAAATCACAGTCAACAGTATCAATCTCCCAAAATTAAACACACGGAAAATAACCTTTAGCTACTCAAAAGAGCCTCCATTAAAGCTCTACAAGATTTCGCAAAACAGAATTCATCCTTGGGAGAATAATGAAAGCTTCATTGAGATTTCGAGAAAATCAAAACCCGATTCTCAAAGCCAAAATCCCATTAAACACATTAGGTTTCCCATTCCGGTCTAGTATTGAAACCAGTACTAGTGATGCAAGAGACAAAGATTTATGTTTGAGTTTCACTACCTTTTTTCAGTCCGGTCCGATTCTGAAGTTGGTGTACCGGCCCAATGATTCAGACCGGTCTTTCGGGTTGGTTCTGAAAACAGTAGTTGGATCTCTAGGTTCTCCCATTGAAGCACCCATTACCATGAGTGCGGAGTTTAATGTTCTACGTAATGGAAACCCTAGCTTTTTCCTTCAATTTAAACCTAAATTTGGTGACTTCTCAATCCGGAGATCGGTCAATTCGAAGAAAATCGAAAACGTCGACGTACGGAGCAACAATATTGTTCCCAAGGATGAAATTGTGACGGAGAAGAAGACCGGCAAAGTGACATGGGCTGATTTATTTTTGTGGGAGAAGGCGGTGAAGGTATTATTTGGGGGCAAGTACACGCGAGAACGGTGATTCCGGTATTGGATAAGGTGGTGGGGAAGATAGGATGGAGTTTGAAGTTTCCGGCGGAGATTGATTCTCAGATGGGGATAATGCCGTACATGGTGGTTAGCAAATTGGGGATCGAAATAAACCGAAATTCACGGGGGAATGATGGTGGTGACGTGGCTAAGGCGTGTTTGGCACTGAAGAAAAAGCTGGGTAATCTGGAGTTGGAGACCGAGTCTTTGTGGAAGGAATTGGAGGAGATGAAACCGGAGAACTCCGCCGGCAAGCTTGTGCCTGCCGCCGGTGGTAGAAAGGTGGCGAGATTGAGAAGAATGATAGAGAGATTAAAAAGTAGAAAAGCTAGTAGAAGCGGAGAGATTAAGAAGAATGGTACCGTTAATCTTTGTGATTAGTGTTTGCGAACGTTTAAATGCCTTGTGATTGATTTTTTTTTTTCTCTCTTCAATATAACCAGCTCTAATTCTATACACTCCGTCCCAAATTAATTGAATTTGTGAAGTAATGTACACATATTAAGAAAAATATTCTAACACAAAATTTACACATTGTTTTCATTGTCTTTTGTAAAATCATAAATACATAGTGTAATTTATCTCCTTAAAAATATAAAATTTCAATAAATGAAAGGGTAAGTATGAAAAAAATTTCAAACATTCATTTTAACTTTAAACAATTCAACTATTTTTAACCTTGAAAAAAGTGGGACGGAGGGAGTATTAATGTTGATCAGTCTTTGTATATGAGCTTGCAAATTTTAACTAGGAGCTTTTTTATTAGCAAAATCACAGGTGTAATAACCATAACTCGTATTACTGATTATTGTAAATCTCAGATATCCCATGAAAGATACAAAGTGTTTTTCCTATTAAGTCATAGCTAGATGAAAAGTTTTGATGCACTGAGCTTGAATCTTTTAAAGAGAGTCAGATATTCGTGCTTTAGCTAAATTTTTTTTTTATTTTTTTCAATTTATTTTTTAATTATTATTTGTAATTTATAATTTTCACCAACAATAGTTAATGTGTTACTTTTGGAAAAAAACAAAAAAAAAATTCAACACTCAGGATGGTAAATGTATGCATAAAAATTTAGAGTTTAGGAGAAAGACAAGTTGATTGACCAACAAACTGATTAGTAGTACCTATTCTTGTTAAACCCTACCCATGGCTATTTCTAATAACTTCAGACATAAAAGGGATTGTCTCAAGGATGACAAATTCTAATTTACTACATATGTTTAATAGTTTGCATACGGAAATAAGAATGATAAACAAGTCGGAGCAAATTTTATACTAGATATAATACATAAATATGACTCTTAATTTGATTTTAAATTATAATTTTAAGTGCACAAATAGACACTTTAACTATCCTATACTTGAAGTAAAAAAAAAACTCAAATCTTTATAGCAAAAAATGATTAAGCTGTAGATGCTCGCGACCCACTTAGTGGCTGCCAAGTAATTAAAAGTTCCACAACGCTGGCTTTTCGTTCGATTGATTGTTTGCGACGAGATTTGATGGTCTTGGCAGTGGTTTAGCATCTGAGAATAGAAGAAAAGGAAGTGTTGTTCTCCGACGTCGCTACTTCACTGGGGAAGACGAAGAGAGTGGAGTTTTGGGGTTGTCTAGTGGAGGAGAAGTTGTCGGTAGCAACAGTGAGGGAGAGGGGAGTGGGGAGTTGGTTCGTCGGAGCTCTGAATTCACTTTAAAGTAAATGAATTTATCTTCCATGAGTCTAAATTGGGTGTGTTTACTTGTTTAAATTTTATATTGTTAAAGTGTCTATTCATACACTATTAGAAATAAAGGACAAAATTATTATTTGAAATCAATTTAAAAATCTAGTTTATATATTATACCTTTAGGGCAAAGCAATTTCAAGTTATTCAGGGCGGGACGAGCGTGGGATGAATCAAAAATATTTTTCTAAGAAATTGATGTGTGATGGACTAGGGGATTACTAGGTCTTGATATTGAATTTAGTTGAGAAGGCCTAAACCTCTGTTTTGTTTAGTATCTAGGTCTAATTTTATCAACAGGAAAAAAAATGTAGGCAATACGTTAGCAATTTTTAAAATATGAAAAGAAAAAGGTTAAATAAATAATCTTAAAAGAGGACATTTGTATAAATCAGCCCCACTTGATCAATGTAATCAAAAGATTTTTATGGGCCGAAGAAAAAGGGCCCAAACTAAACACAGATCCACATTTCATATACTCAAAGTGGGCCTGGGCTATGTTTCGACAAAAACTCCATAAAATGAAGAGGAAAGTTTCAGAAAAAAAGGGCCCGAACTAAACACAGATAGGATTCAGTGATATCTTTTGTACGGACTATCTTTATTTTGTGGTGGTCTTTAAATTTTTGCTCTTCAAATTTATGATTTTTAACTTGATGGAAATTTGTGGTCAAAATATTTTTAAGGAAAAATAATATAATCAAACAAACATATGATGTGTATTTACATTATATAACTATAGTTTAAAAAAATTATAATTTATAGCTATAGTTAAAATTTTGTTGCTATAGTTAAGATTTTGTTGCTATTTTCTCTCTCTTCTCTTCCTCTCTCTCGCCTCTTCCCTATCTCTTTCTGCAATTCCTTGCAGATATACAATTATAAATGTATATCAGCTGCTTATATACAATTATTTTTGACAGATATACATCGTCAATTCGACAGATATTTATATACAATTCGCCTCTCTCCACTCTCGCTCGCCTCTCTCCTCCCTCTCTCGATCTCGCTCCTCTCTCCTCCTCCTTTCAATCTCGCTTGCCAAATATACAAATATATATGTATATTAATTACACATATATAATTATTTTATAGATATACACATACAGCTTGACAAATATACATATCCAGTTCACCTCTCTCATCCCTCTCTCGATCTCGCTCACCTCTCTCCTCCTCTCCAACTGAGGTTATATTGTGTAATTATATAAAATATAGTTATTTGATCATATTAAATTTCAAGCCTAGGTTATTTATAAAAGTTATCTTATTTTTAACTATGAATTAAATTTCATTGGACAACATTCTTTAAAATTTGCGGGATCAAGTAAGGACTAAAAATTTAAAATCATTTATTTTCAAAGTTATTCAACGTAAAATTTTGTAAATTAATGGAAATAAAACTGAATAGAAGTACGTATTTAACTGCATGTTGTGGAGCCTCTTTTCCACTGTCTTTCCTCGAATAAGGGAGGAAAAAGGAGCTGCCAAAAAGTCACTCCACTGCTTTTAGTGTCCCACAACAATTTCCATGAAATCCTGCATGCTTTTTTCGCTTTATTTTAATTATCATAATTTTTATTTTTATAATTAAATTATATAAATTTTAATTAATATTTTAAAATATTATATTAATATAAGAAAGATATGAAAAAAATTGTGCAATTTTTTTCATATAGCTTTTAAATATTTAGATGGCTAAGCCATATAAACACACATGAAGTATAATGAAATTATTTGTCATACATCTGATTTATGGACTGGAGGGTTCTACGACACACTTTTTGTATTTTTACTCCCTTTAATAATGGCTTGGTAAAAGCATAGGTTAGAATCTGGCATTGACATATGCACACATTTACATAACATCACAAAATAAGGAATTTATGTCCATTATTTCATTAATGCTTCCACGCCTAAAATCAGAGGCGGAGTATATTGTTATTAGGGTTTTTGAATCTATTTCGACGAAAAATTATATTTTATTATATATAATTAAAATTTTTTTTTATATATATAGTAAATATTATATCTCTTTAGACTAGTTCATAGGTCTATTTCTTCAGATTTTGTACCCGTTCATGAAAATTTTATCTCCATCATTGTCTAAAATTGATGGAACCCCTCTTCTATACAATAGTGAATCGATATTGCCTATTTGTTTATTCAAGTTTAATTCTTTCTTTTAGTTTTAATTTCGTCAAAATTGGAAAATTATTGGATTATACATTGTTTAAGAATATCTTTTTTTTTTGTTTTGCCTTTTTTCTAATATACAATAAAATCATCTTACCTATTCAAATCAACAAAAAAGCTTTGATATAAGTGAAAATTTTGGCTTCGATGCTCGTCATCAATGACTAAACGAGAGGAGGGCCTATTTTTTTAACAAAAATTATACTCCCTACAATAACATTACCCCAATGCCTCAAAAACTCCCGCCCATTACAGGGTAAGGGGGGTCGGATGTACGCAGCCTGACCCCTGTGTTTAAAACATAGCGCGACTGTTTTCGGATGACCCATGATGAGTGTCAAAAGTTGCATTGACTAACTGCTACTTCACAATT
>JAABOM020000001.1:22640214-22657575 GCA_011800125.2 Solanum clarkiae
AATTTATTAAGAGTAAATTAAGAAGTAAAAAATTAAATTATGGTAAGGTAATAGGTCCAACTAAAACTCCCGAACAAATGATGGAAATTTGGACGGAGAATGGGTCCCACTAACGAGAATGCCTTGTTTGCATCTTGGCGCAGTGCGTTGGAGCCACTAGAATTTAATCTTAGGATCACTTTAAAATATAAGAAAAAACAAAAGAAAATCACTTTATGGATCAGGTGAATACCGTGGGTCAGCCCATGAATATTATAAGGGGCCTTTAAGATGATATTCACAAGCCCAATGCATACTCTTCTTTCTCTCGGAAAAAATTATATCCTACCCACTTAATAAGAAAATAAATACTCTAATATTCAAATAAATTATAAAACCAAATCTCTATTCTTTTCATTGTTTATTCTTGCTTCTTTATTTGTCTATGTCTATGTCATTAAAAATAAATGTCTATTTAGAAATTTTAAAAATAATTTATTACTACTTGATTCCTAATTATTATTTTTCAAGTTTGTTTTTTAAAATATTGAATTTATTATATTCACAAGGTTATATAAAAGATATAATGTTATTCTATTTATTGTTTTTATGGTACATGCCAAATTATTATTAGATAATTGGAGTAACTTAAAGATTTATGAAAAACCTTCCGCGTGCTTGCTAACACTTAGATTGAAGAAAAAGATGAGGATATTTTGGACATTTTTGTTATGATTTGTGTAGGGAAAACCCTGCGGAGGGTAAAAGATATTATTTTGTTCTTATCCTATTTTTTTCATGCTACTTACTAACGAGCGCCTAATTTAGATCAACGCTACCCCACTTTGGCATAGCGTTGGGAAGTATATTATATATATATAGAAAAAAAACCTACTTTAAATCGTTGGTTTGCCAATTTTAATGTATTTTCCTTTTCTTCCTCTCCAACGACTGGGAATTTATGCCACACCTACGCAACCTAGTTATCATTTTTCATTAATTCCGATTCTGTTTTTTTTTTTGAAATAAATAAATAAATAAAGGTCGTAGCTGATCATTTTGACTTTTCACGCAGAAAACGGACAAGTACAAGAGTACGATCCGACAACATATGGATCTTGAAACAGTTCAAGCCCGGATTGACGATGGATCCTATTGCTCTTGTCCCTCCAAATTCTACCTGGACCTCCTACTCATCTTCAACAATGCCATCGTCTACTTCCCCAAGTCATCCCCAGAGTCAACTGCAGCTAACGAACTCCGTGTCATTGTCATGGAAGAATTAAAAAAGATCAGAACCCAGTCAAATGATCCATCACCATTAAAGATCCAACCAAAGTCCGAAGTGGAGAGATCCGACTCTTTGTTTGCAAAACACAAGTCTACCGTTCCTATAGTAGTCTGTCGCAAGAGGAGCTCCATTTCAGCGAAAGCAGCAGCTTCTTCTGGTAATAACAAGACAGAAAAACCATCTGATAGTAAGCCTCCTCTGAACCCAAAGCCACCCGCCATAAAGTCTTCTTCCAATGAAGAAGAGAGTTCAATTAAGCTTGGGGTGAAAGAAAAGCCAGTGACTGGGGTTAGAAGTATGAGGAGAAGCAGCAAAGGCCGTTCAAATAATAATGCTTCGCAATCCAACAGCAACCAAAACACGAGTGCCAAGCAAACCAATAGCAACGCAGAGAAAAAGGAAGAGGCAAAACCGGAGAAGAAGAAAGAAGAAGGTAAAAAACGTGGAGCTGCTGCAGACTTCTTGAAGAGGATAAAGAAGAATTCTCCTACGAAAGGAACGTTGGTGGAAGCGCTGAAGAATAATCCTCCAGAGGAAGTTGTTGTTAAAGGTAACAAAAAAGAGCAGCAAAAGAAAAAGATTGATGAACGGCGAGAAGCACCAGTGAGGCGCAGCAGCGGTGGTGGTGGAGGCAGTAGTGCAGGGAAGGAGGAAGGTAGTCCGTCGAAGAGGAGCGTAGGACGACCACCAAAGAGAGGTGGTAAAGAAGTAGTTGTGCAGGAAAAACGTGGAAGGGAAAATAGTGAGAAGGATGATTCTTCTAAACGGCCAAAGAAACGGTCGAGGAGGTAAAATTATGATGAATCAGATTAAAAGTACTGATGTTAACTAGTTTAGTCTCATTTTGCAATGTATATTTCACATCTTATATTTTTAGTGTCAGGTTTTTATTTTGGGAATATTACATGTTTAGGATTATTAGTTTACGCCTTTTGCTTCTGTAACATGTTATTGGTGTTCGTACCTTTTCCTTGTTACGGTCAATCTTCTTTTCTCAATTAGTTTGTGCTAATCGTCCCATGCCATTGGTCATTGTTTTAACCAAAGATTGGTTTTAAAACGAAGTATATAAATATTAAACTTTTAAAAAAACATAATAACAATAATATCATATTTAATTTAATTTCATCAAAATGGGATCTAGCAAAAGAAGTGTGTATGCTGATTTTATCATAACTTCGTATCTAAGGTTTTTGTCTTGTTAAGCTGAAGTTGTGTTGTATCTTATCTCTAATCATGTTTTATAATACTTTTTCAATCTACTTCCACCTCTCCGAAATCATATATAGTTAACCTCTTGCACTTCCACATTGGGGGATCCATGCATCTTTCTCTGTAGGCTTGAACCATCTTAGTTTTGCTTCTCACAGCTTGTTCTCTATCGAGGCTATTCCTCTTCCTTGGCCTAAATCTTCATATCTAATCTTATATTTTTTTGGTATGCACACTTTGTATCTCAATATCTTCATCTTTGCGACTTTAAGAAGGTGGGAGTAGGTGTGTACATGAACTCGATTGGTTCAAATTTTTTCAAATATAAAACTAAACCACTTGTGTCGAATTTTTAAATCTATAAACTAAACCAAACCAATAAAATCGAATTTTCTTTTCTTCGGAATTTCTCAAATTTTGAATTTTTTTTAATAAAGTATTTATACACACATATAATTAATTCGTGTTTCAAATATTTGTCTTACCATAATACAATTTCCTAGAGTATTTCTTATGAAACCAACACAAAATAAGATATGAGTGATAACCCTAAAATGTTGAACAAAAAATAATTAAAAAATCACGTAAAATAAATATTATAATAACAAATAAGTCCTAATGAGAATGATATCACAATTTAAAACTACGAAATCATACTGAAATAAGTCTACTAAGTATTAGTTACTTAATTAAACCTTACAGAAAAAACTAAACTTACATTATGTATTTTAATTCTCTAGGCCAGTGTAAACCTAAAGAACAAATATTTAACATTATTGTCATTTTTAGTATTGAATTAATTTTTTTTGCTAGAATTAGTATTGATTTGAGCTTTACTAGAGATACTTATATCTATGGTCTATGGAGTATAACGTTTATTGGACCACTCAAAATTCTAAATCAAACTTGAAATAATACGTTAAAGGATAAAACTATGAAGAAGTATAAGAAATAATTTGATCTCATGTTGACTTTTTTAAAGTGAAAATCGAACCAATCCAACTATAATATGGGCTATTTTTTCTAATATTAAAGTAAATAAAATCAAACTATTAGTTGAATTTTTTTTTTATCAAATTGATTCAATTTATAATTTTATGATATTTTCAGTTCGATTTGGGTGGAAATACATGGCCGCAACCGATAAAAATGGAAGTAGACTTTCTTGTATATTTTTCATTATTCAAGGAAATAATTTCCTCATTTTATTTCAATATATATACGTACTGGTTGTGTTTGGTATATATGTTGGATGTTTTTACCCATTTTCTACTATGTTCTTATCGTCACTCGAAGTTCAACATTAAGTATATTAGTGGAAAAAGAAAAGAACCAATTGATAATATTGAACTTTAGCTTATAATAATGATTTCTCAATTGTAGCAAAGATATGAATTTATATTGTTGGAAAGTGACATTGTTAGTACCAGTGTGTGGAGGATCTTTTTTCTTGGAACTTCTGAATGATGTGAAACTTAATTAGTATTCATTATAAAAATTTCATTTTCAATTTAAAGTTGAATTTTAAAATTTAAAAAATCGTTTCAAATCTATTCTTTAACTTTATGATTATGAATTCTTTTTTATAAAAAATATGACTAAACATAATTTCATTTTTAATTCTAACTTTATAATATTTATGCAAAATAAAAAATATTTAAAATTTATGACCAAATACCTATTATTTTTTGCATCCATTAATGCTTGTTCAATGTCAAAAAGATTGGTCCAAGCTTCAAGACCCTCTTTCATCCTAACTAATGTTTACAAACTTTATAAAATTTAATTTTGTCGAATACCTTTGAAATCAATGAAATTTAATTCGTCAGTTTAAAATTGTATCACAACCAAATAAGGTATTAAAGCAATTCACCATTTTCCTTTTTTGTTAACAATATAGTCAACCAACAGACAAAATTAGTTGAGTGAATAATTGAGATTTGTTTTATAGCATAATATATCCTTTGCAAATGAGTGTATAAAGAATTTATAATTAGTAAGATATTAATAGTTAGTATTTTCTCTTTGTTTCGATTTATTTGTCTTATTTATATTCTTAAATTATTATTATTTTTTAATTTTAGGTTTCTATATAACCTATTTATGATTATAAAACTAAAAAATATTTTTATATATTTAATATTTCAATTTAAAATAATAAAAAAATTTAAAACACTTTTAGAACTCCATACTAAATCAATCAAAATAGGAAAAATAAATTGAAATCAGGCAGTATTGTCTATTTTGATGATTATATGCATGCAACATGATTTTCTATTGGGGTAATTAGGATATCAAATGATTGGTCCAATCATAACATGATAGCAAACTTTATTTGCTCTTGTTTATATTTACGTGAAAGAGATCGTTTTTGATACACCTTTGATTCAGAAGAAATATACACATGAAGAGAAGGTGAAAAAGAAAAAAGACAACAATCTAATCATGTACATAACAAAAGTAGGCTGTAGCAAATTATATTTATACACATTGGGGAAAAAGATATTATGTAATATCTAAGTCATGCAACCAGCAGTGTGATAATATTTGATTATCTACTAACTTTTTGATATAATCTTCGACTTCCATATCTTTTTATCTTAAATTATATCCTCAATCAATTAACGTTATATTATGTCTTGTTTAGTTACCTATATCAATTAAAGTTATATCATATCTTATTTAATTACCTCCATAAAATAGTAAAACATTTAATATTTCTAGTTAGTCATCTTTGTTGCAATTTGTATTAGATTACAACATTCTTCTATATATACTAGTCACGAGCGTCTGTGCCGGCACTGGCCTAACAAATATTTTTTAATCTTAATTTTTGTGATGCAAATAAATTTTTTATATGCATTTTTAAAATTTTAAGTTATTGATTATTAACCTAGAGGCAGTCGAAGAAATATAATCAAATTGCTTTGGAAATATTAAATTACGAAATTCGCAAGTTCTTTTAGCGGGTCTCATATTGAAGCAGCCGAAGAAATATGATCAAGCTGCTTTGAAAATATTAAATTAAGTAGCTCACAAAAATAAATAATCGAGATGCTTTGAAAATATTAACTTAAGAAACTCATTGTAGCGATATTGCAAAATCATAATTGTAGCAGCTAAAGAAATATAATGAAATTGCTTTGAAAATATTAAATTAATGGACCCACAAATAATTTGTGAATCCCATATAATAGCAGCGTAGAAGCAAACAGTTCAAACAGATATAGAAGTACTGCTTTATTGACACTTCTTATATAGTAAAATTTTTTCCCTCGTAAAAAGTGAATTAGTGACACCAAATAAGCCATTCAAGAATCTGCTTAATTGTCAAGACATTTCACCTTACCATATTTTTTTGTACTTTCTTTAAACCTAACACACAAAAACAGACACAGGACAGGCTTAAGAAGTACCAAAAATAGTGTCCCATGATACCTTCTTTTTATCATTTTGACTTATGTTTTGCAAGTAGCATTTATAGGAAGAAAATCACTCTCAGAGTAGGTACCATGTGAGCTTGTAATTATGTGAACACATGTACCCCAAAATATATTTAACCTATATGTATATTGCAGAGATAATGTTTCAAATAATCACTCAACTTTGATATTTTTCAAAGTCATTTAATTTTAATTTTTAACTTAAAAATACTTAATTATAAATTCTTTTTATAGAAAGTCACTCAACTTTGATTTTTCACTCCAAAGTCACTCAATTATGGGCTATTTTCATAAAAAATCACTCAACCATAAGTGTTTAACTTAGAAAGTCATCCAATCTCTTTAATAAAAAATTTTCAATGAAATAAAAAACTAAAATCTTAAAACAATAAAAATCATTTAAATCATTCAATAAAAAAAAAACTAATTTAATTCGTTATGAAAAATATCAACATTTCTTTATATTCAATTCATGCATAGCTTATCTGTAAACGTAAAGATAAAGAAAAGGCAGCAACACAGACGAAACTATTGAAAATTGGAGAGAAACAACTTCGATGGCAATCATCAAGTGATAATTTTTAGTTTTCAAAGATTTTTTTTTTTTTGAATAAAAATTTTATGTCAACAATTTTTATTGAAAAACTCAATTTTAAATAGATTGAGTGACTTTCTAAGCAAAACACATATAATTGAGTGACTTTTTAGGAAAAGAATCCATAATTAAGTGACTTTTGAGTTAAAAAGTAAAGTTGAGTGACTTTATGTGAAAAGAGCTTATAGTTGAGTGACTTTTGAATTAAAAATTAAAGTTATATGACTTCCTATGAAAAGAGCTCATGTAATATATATATATATATATTTTTTGCATTGTCAATGGGATTTAACATGTTGCTTACTAAATTATCCTTGTTTTGAAGTTATTTGTAATGGTGTCAAAAATTGATAATTATCTTAAATTCTCAAGTTGTATATGTCAATAGTGTAAAAACATTTTCGATATAATTATTTATTTAACTTATAATAACATGTTAATTCTTATTTCTTTTTAGGTTTTTTTAGTAATACTTATCATATATAAAATTGCATAAAATATTCATATAACTTAACCCCAACCCCCACAGCCGATTGAACGTTAACATCATACGGGGGAAGAAATGATAGACTAGTTGCTGGTACATAATTATAGATTAAAAAAGAAAAAGAAGCCAAAATCTATATCAGAGATTTTCTTTGTCCGAATATGTCCTTTCATAAAGGACTTTTCACCCTACCCCACTCCCACCCCTTAAAAAAAAGGGATACATAAACATATGAATAATTTTTTCAGGTATGGTGATTCTTATGTGAATGACCCTAGACATTGCCCTTTTCATCTGCCCTAGTACTCTCCTTGAGCCTGCTTTTTTAGTTTATAAGTTAAGATTTATAACTCAAAACACACTTGAAAATGCAAACACACTAAACCATAATCAGCAATGAACTGAACGACTAAAGAATAGCTAAGCTGTTCAATTTCACAGTTCCAACACCACAGCTATCAAAAGAACCTTCTTTTTTACATGATCACATGTTAAATGGCTAGCCTTTAATTTTACAAGAACACTGAACTGCCACTAGATGAAGCAATAATCCAACTACAGGAAGGCCTAGGCAGACAAAAACTAGAATACAATAACATAACGTTAGCAAAAGTTTACCTTCAACATGGCATTATACAACTGACCTAACATCATTCTGTGTTTTCACAACATACGGCGAACCCATCTAGAATACATGTATGCACTCCCCCTTTGCTCCATTTAGCTGTTATTTCAGTGGTGTTCATGCCACAGCTTCTATATATCACCCAGTTACCATCATGGTATGCCTGTCATTCCTGGTTCATTGCTTGCATGAAATGTTCATCTGCAGCAGAAACACAGATCAATAGGGAACAGAATTATGGGGATCAGTAGGAGGTGAATTGTGGTGCAATGAAGTTAAATGGAAAGCAGATGCCATGAGATCAAAGCACATTAGTCTTCATTCTTTTTTCCAAATACACACAGATTGTTGTTTTAACGATAATTATAATTTTACTTTTTTGTTACAAGTTTAATTATAAGTATACTTATTATGACCTGATCCGTCGCAATCAGAATAGCGCTGCTACTGTTACGTAAGAGGGGTCCATCTGGTAATCCACTTTACTACCATTTTCCACGCAACCTTGGTGGAAACACACTAGCAGTCACATGCTTCACTAAGAAATGCCAATGGAAAAATGAAGGTTGACGAATCCTCATCCATGCATCCCACATGATACAGGGATAACCTAGTACTCTCTACTCTTCCATCTTACACTTCTCATTCTCCAAAAACCCATTTACGTGATAAATACTGTCAACCGGAAGCTAGTTCCTGTTATGGTATTCGCCACAACTATAAATACCATCAAACACATCGGGCTTCAAGTTTTAACTGTTGTTACATCATACATAATAAGTAGTACTCTCTCTGGCCCCGAAGAGAATGTCATCTTACTATATTAGAAACAATTTAACTTTAAAATCTCCCTTTTACCCTTAATAAAATAAATCTCAGCCACACAAATATTTAAGGATTGTTTTAGATCACAAGTTTCAAAAGTCTTCCTTTTTCTTAAACACCGTGCCAAGTCAAAGGGTGCCATATAAAATTGGACGGAGGAAGTATTTTGCTTTTACGTACATGTGTATAGATGTTCTTTGGCATGACAGTTATTTCATTAGAATCAAAATGTTTCGAGCCTCTTAAAGGCATGAGTCAATGAAGTGGGTTGAGAGCCATGGTCTTAGGTTTAAATTCCAATGGCGACAATTTCTTCCTATTTGTCCAAGTCTTAATAGACACAGTTACCCTGTTCGGAAGAAGCAGGTACCGCGTGAAATTAGTCGAGATGTGAGCAAGATGGCCTAAACACCATGGTTATCCAAAAGAACTAATATGTTTCTATGTCGATATGTAACATTGAAGTGTCGGTAACTTGAACTTAAGTAATTCCTACCTCTACATAAAAATTATACCAGATGGTCAAATACGTATTTGTCCTTAAAGCATGTAGATTGTAGCCTTTATATTCTCTAAATAGAGGAGTGAGACGAAACGGTATGACATTAGATATCATAATAAGCTTCACATGACGATTAAAACAACTCGCCGTGAAACAAAATTTTCCAAAAAAATACTTTCATAAGAAACAACAAGAAAATGTACTTTGATATAAATTATGCCATTACTGTCAGCAAGGAACTTGTCCCCCATCATTCAAATGGGAAACTGTACAGCAAGTCAGAAGTATTGAGGGCTAAGGATACAAGAACATAGGCAAGAAGCAAAATCCATTTTAGTCATAAAAAAATGACAACATTGTGAGGCTGTAAGCCTCTACTTGACAATCTATACTCCTTGTAAGAGAGAAATAGGAGGATACATTTGTTTTGACTTTTAAATATGGCTTCACCACAACCTTTGTGCTAGTATTAATCTATGTTACCTTTTCTCAGGGAAAAAGGGAATGGCAATGTCCCTAATTTTGAAAGTACACTGATATCCTAAACAATGATAATCTTAAGTTCCCTTCTTGATGCCCTTTTGTGAAAGAAATACCCTTGCTTCATAAAAAAAATGATATTGTTTCAAGTCCTTCAAATGCGCTTGTTTGGAGTCGTAATTCCTTGTATTGATTTTAGGTCACTTATCCCACCAAAGTAAACAGTCCAGCTCACACAATGGTATTAAAGATATCAAGAAAAAGATCATTCCAAAATCTACAAAAAGTAAAGGAAGTAGAAAGAAGAAGAGTTGCGGAAGGTCTACCAAGTTATTTCTTTTTAATTTTCTGTCTTGAAAAGATATTTCTCCAAAACCACCTTGAATTTAAATCATGGGAGTTAAATATTGGGCTTCTGGAGATAAATTGAGTTTGACCTCAAATTTAAATAAGCCGCCTAAGCCAAACAAGTAAACTTTTCGGACTAGATAAGAACTCAAGACTTTGAAAAGGATAATTGAGTTCCTCTTTTGTTAAGTTGAGAAGGATCATCAAGTTAAATTCTCCAATTGAAATGCACTAATATGATAATAAAGTGAAAAGAAATTGCAGAAATGTTTTGGTATAGTCATACCACTCTCGCCATCAGAGATCTCTCCGAGCCTTGAGATGGCCTCCAGAAGTGCTTGCTCATGCTCCTGCATAGTAATATACTTAATTCCTTTGGAAAAACCACCAAGAAAGCATTACCGTACAGGTGAGTGTGAATCTAACCTTTAGCACTTTCTTTGCCTTCTCGACCTCCGAAGGATCTGGATGACTGGCACCAAAGACTCTCTCCACCTGTCAACATTTGTCAGTTTATGAACAAACATAGAAAATGTGTAACATCTAAATGCGCCATAGATATTAAATTACTGCTACTAACCTCTTTAATCAGTGTTTCGGTGTGAAGTAACTGGATATCATCACATCCCTTCTTTCCTCCATTCTGTGATGGTGGAAAGCCTTTTCTGGACTGAGGTTTGGCCAACCCCCTTCCCCTCCCTGCACCTGGACCACTATCACGCCCTACAGGCCTATTCACACCACGGCCTGATCCACCATAATTTCCATGACGATAAATTCCTGGATCTTCACCATCCCACTGAATATCTTCTGGAGAAATCTGTCAGAGAAGAGATATATAAGTTTGACACTTTCAAGAAAAATGAAAGAAAACAACTGATAATCAAATGATGCAGCTAAGAATAACAGAAAAAATGACTGATGAGCTGGATATAGAGTAGGACCAGTAGGTTATCAGGCAACAGTTTACATTGGACCATGCATATGACACAGGCATTTTTATGGATTATCTAAACATGAGGCGGATATCGTGCTAATAACAGCCTGCATAATGAGTTTGAAAAGGTTCTGCCAACATATAGAGCAAGTCATTCAGCAAACATCTAAACCAAGTTAAAGTTTTCTACTCAACTAGAGCAACTCCGACAATCATTTAAAGAAGCAGCAAATATACATATTTGAACTAATAAATATGGACAATAGAAAGGAAATTTCAGAAGGGCACACCTTAGAGAGAAATTTAAGGACTCGAACTACCAGATAATCTTGATGGTCATCCATCTTGAGGTCAAATACAACACATATTATATGTCAGACCACTCATAGTCTTACACAGAAGTCAAGTATTAGATGCAAGCAAAATGTTCTTGGTTTCTCTACTTCTTCCTATATATATTAGACCCTTTAGCTCCTACTCTGTTTCATGGTGGAATCTTTCTGCGAGTGCATACTCCAGAAGACTGGATAATGGACCAGCTATCTCTCAAAGCACATGGTGTGGACTTCATTTATGAATTGTTATTAAAGGCACATGCGGTAAAATATTAGACTTGGTATGCATCAGAAAGTTTTAGCTATATAACATTTATGGAAAAGAGGTTCCACGTAAAACATATAGAGTCTTAACAGCATTCAAAGCCAACATCCTTACAAGCTTAGATTCTTTCCTAAAACACAGAAGTTAGTTATAACTTGGACCTTCAAGAAAAAATATGGTGAAGTCATCTTTGCACAGTTTTTGTCCTCTCTCCAGCCTTTTCCAAGGGAAATGGTTCAGATGGGAAATTTAGTATTATCCTGAACTTTAATTCTGAAATTCCCTTGAATTTATTTGCAACCGGTTCCATAATAAATGCAGATTTCTAGTGAATACTTTAGAGAATCCTTGGCCACATCACAAGATAAGGAATAGAAAGCACGCAGCGTTCGCAATGGTATAAAATCTATTTTTCTTGGTACAACCACCCTGATAAACCAATAAGAAAAAGAATTTTCCAGCAGGAAGCAAAGAAGGTAATCAAAAGCTGCATGCGATTAGAACATAGCATCCATTACCTCTGAAAGATTGACCCATTCCCACGTCTCATTTGCAGTGCTCATGTCATAAACAAGAGCATGCCTACCCTGCAAATGTGCATCACAAGATTTATGCATTCAACAATGAAAAGAAGAAGAAAAGTAAAGCTTCAAGCAATAAAATCAGGTGTACCTCAGCTGGGTTATAGTCAGTAATGACTGCTTCATAAAAATTATTGTCATCAGGCCATCTAGTCCTTACTTTCCTTCCAATCAATGGATCAACTGGTACTGCTTTAGCAGGTTCAGAAACCCGATTATCAAGTTGCCCTCTTCCAAATGGACCGGAGGGCGGGTACTGCATTTTCATTGAAGATGCACCAGGCATCATCTGGCCCTATGAATAGATGTGTAACAGGAAAATAATCAAAATAAGGGAAAAGTTGAATGATGCATTGATGGACTACACAGAATAAAGCATAAAACATTACACATACAGATTTACTTTTTTTGCCCTTAGGCCCCATCATAGGTCCTCTCTTGGCAGCAGATGAAGATGGCTGGTTTGCAGCAGCCAGAGCAGGTGGGTGAAAAGTAGGAGATGGTCCAGCGAAGGACTGTGATTGCAAAGATGGTGCGATCTTCTGTTTCTTCCGTGAGGCTGAGACTGAAGGACTGGGTAGTGGGTCATGAATAGCTTGACCAGTGCCAAGCATACCAGGTTGATGAGCCCCCGATTGCCTCCACTCCCTATAACCAATAATCAAAAGATAACCTTTAGAACTTTGACAGAATCTAGAATGCCGCAGATTTGCTAAACAAATTCAAGATGGACAAAGTGACCATGAGCTAACCTTATTCTTCGGATGACATCATCAGCATTAACTCTACCAAGAAGTTCTCTATGTTCTTCATTGGACAGTCTTAACTCTTTTCTTAACTCCGTTATCAAACTTTCTTTCTCCTGAATAAAATATATTCATTGAGCAATCATTTAAACCTGATCAAACAAATGCACATATTAGATTTCATGGTATGAAAAAAAATACCCAAGAAATGGCATCAGCTTGGGCTTTAAAGGCTCTTAGAACCGAACTGTATGCTTCTTGCTCAAGCTGGTGAATTTGGGCCTCCATGTCAGTATCACCATACATCCTTTGGTAGGGTACAGAAGCCATGACAGCAGATCTGCCATTTCCATTCATGCGGCCACCACCTCTTGGAATCCTATTTTGATGTGATGGGGGGAGATCATCATCTGTTCCTGCACTCACCCAACAGATTGTGAGAAAATCAAAGTACAACGAACACCTGGAGTATGTATGATAAACACAATGCATGACAATTATCCATATCAGTGCTGTGCGATTAACAAAGGCATAAAACAGATGAGAAAAAATACGTTACTTGAATTGTCACCACGGAGTAAGGACCAAGGAGCGATGTGGATTTCAATCCAACAAATGAATTCTTAATATACCATATTTGGTAGGAAACTAAAATCTAAACTACAGCTGAAGTGACAATTTTTCTAGGTCTAAAATGAGATTTAAACTTCTATTCAGTATGAAAATCTTGTGGCAGACCTACAAGCATTTGGAGACTGTCCCAAAGCTGCATACAAGATAATAATTAACTACAAGCATTTGGAGACTGTCCCAAAGCTGCATACAAGATAATAATTAACTGCCAACTCTACTTTATTTTTTGCTTTTCTATAAAATTAACAGTTTCTGCAAGAAAATTTCATTATTTCATAATAAACCCAATAATTTCAGTTTAAACTTTTCACTGCAAAATAGCTTAGGCAGACCCAAAAAGACCCAAGATTCAGGAAATTGAAGGAATATTGACAACACCCAGAATCATGTAAAATGTAACCACCATAATCCCAAAGCAAAAGGAAAAAATGATACAAACAAAAATTCCCTCAAACAAAGTATACCCAGTACCTCAACAGCTTCAAAATTCCAAGTTTACAAAAACAGGACACAAAAGATCCCAATTTTCGCAATGTAGACGCTAATCCCACTAACCTTGAACCCTAATTAAGCACAAATATTCACAAAACTAAAGAAAAATAGATGCAATCTTGAAAACACTAACCACTACTGTCATACGGTTCGTAGTCCATAGCCAGCTTGCGAAGTGAAACAACCCCCAGATGAAGAAAAACCAAATCAAGGCTTCAAAGGGTGCTTTGAAAACCAGACACGAACGATAATACTGAAGCCCCCAAAACAACGTATATGCTGATATATAAGCAAAACCCAAAATCCGGGAGGGCTTCTGGAAACTTTCTAGGGTTAGATTTTAGTAAACAAAGGAAATCGAACGGGAATTAAGTGATTATGATAGAATTGAAGGCAAAGATGAGAAGGAAAATCACCAAAGGCGTATCAGCATAGGGGAAAACGGACGTGAAATAGGTCTATGCAATTTGGTTTATTGGAATGTTTGGAATCCGCCTACCCAGGTTGAGTCGACCCGGTTTAGTTGTGTTAACTCGGACGAAAGAGGAGGGATTTGGGATTTTTTTGTATGATGTTTTTGATTTTGACCAAAATTGACTTTAGAAATAAATTTTCGTTCCCTTGAACTCATTAAAGTCTCAGGGTCGTTTAATTTGAATGTAAGTTATGATGTAATAAATTATATGAGATTATTAATCTTTATCGGTTCAATTATCAAGTAAATCATTAATAAAATTTAAAACTCAATAAGTCAATTTATTTCCTAATCTCTATCCTTTCTAGTTTTCATACGGTATACACTAACAAGTTGCAGGCCTGTAGCAACAACTCAACAATATTGCACTACAACACTATAACAATTTAAGTATTTGTTTCAACACTTCAATTGTTCAACAGTTTAAGTATTTGATCTTAATTTGATTCCTAAACTTGGACGGATATGAAGATTTTCCATCGCAAGCAGATTCTGTTAAGAGTAATGAAAGAATGTTGAAACTCACCCTCGTCGCCGTCGTCGCCGGAGTTGAGACTTGAGCTTGGCGATGAGTTGAGACTTGAGACTTGAGATTTGAGATTTGAGAGGCGCGACTGATTCAAGAACGATGTGAGGCGGCTTATGGGCTTAGACTTGAGAGGCGCAACTGATTCTAATTTCTAACCCTAATTGTTGAAAACTGAAAAGTGAAAATAAATGAGTATTTAGTTATTACTAATAACTATAAAAGAATGTTGGAAAATGAAAATACTAAATACAGCGCTACAGGCATCGGGTTATTATCGGCTATACAGGTCACCCATTCGTAAAATCCTAACCGATAACCAATAACCTATTACAACTTTAAAATAAACTGTTAACCGACTCAATAAGCCAATTACTCGATCCAATAGTTCAATAAATCAAAAAATTGATTCGGATTAATGATTTGACCCGAATTTTGCATAAGCCTACTTCCATAGCACAATATGGTTGAATTTATTTTCGACACATATATTGAATTTTAGTAGCAACAACGCAAAAATCAGAAATACTATGATTCCGCTCTTTCCTAGATTTTAGGCACAGTGAAAACTTAGTGCATCGAGCTATTTTTAAAAAAATAAATGTATCTAAAATACTAATAAAGCATCAAACGATGAAGTGGTTATGATTTATAAAGATTTTCTATTTCAGTTTAGCCTCTGGCAAAAAGAGTTACCGTGCTGCAATTAACTAGTGCTGCCAAACAGCTACTTCACTAGTGCTGCCAAATAACAAAGATGACAATTAAGAACCAACTAAAAAGACGACTCGTTTTAGCATTTTAGTTTCTTTTTTGAAGATGTTTTTTGCTTTCAACAATGTTAATGTTGTTTCTCAAGAATGAAATGATAGACATAGAGCTCTAATCTCCTGTCAATTTTTGTATAAATAAGCTTCTTTTGATCCTTCATCAGATTTAAAAGCGCTTTACTTTTCTTATTATAATAAGTTGTGAATAAAAATATAGTGATGTTTTCTGCATTTCAACTCTCAAAGTCATTCATAGTATGATGATGGATCAGCTAATATGTGGGAGATTTCAATACGATGAACAGTTGCAGAAACTATCTGAGTTACGTTGTTATTGTCAATTGGATTAGTTATAATGATATTAGCTATTTACTGTTTATAATTTTATGTAGGGCGGAATATCTATTTTCTGAAATGTAGGATTAAACGTCTATTTTTTACCCCAAAAAATATAGTACATCATATTATCCTCTTTGTTTTCGTTCTTTCTACTTATATATACTCAAATTACTTATGGCTAGTATGATTTTGAACCATAGCTTAAGATTTTCATCTTTTTGTTACGATTAGTTAATGTATTATTAAAGATTAATGAATGTGTTTAACTCCAATAGGAGAATAGAGTAGGATTGTAAAGTTATATAAAGATAATGGAACAAAATATCATACCATAAGCTCATGCCACAAAAGGCTTGGTGATTAATTAATAATTATCATCACAATGACAAGGAGGGACTAATTTGAGCATATTTAAAATGATTTACTTATGCAATATACACATTAGGACAAGTTGGTCAATATAAATCTTTGGAATAACATTCACTAATCCTGAAAAATCAACGAGGTTTCCATCCCATCTAATTAATAGTCTTTTGCATTAATGACATTTTTAGATTATAGGACATAGACAAATAAAAAGATCATCTTGTTTAAAAAAGGAAAAATCCATCAAGCAGCGTTAATTTTTCAAATAATATTCCAAATTAAGGTAATCTTGTAGTAAAGTCACCTTTTTTAAATCATAAAAGTACCCAACTTCTCAAATCATCCTAAAAAAATCATTTCATCAAGAAAATCAATTTTATGGAGCTTAAATGATAATGTGACATGTTATATCATCTCTTAAAACTATTGAATTTCTCAAATGATCACTTACAATTATTTTTTTAAAATTGTGTGTCAAGTCAATAATAGTTACTCAATAAATATTTTCATTAACTAAGTAATATTTATTGTTTTAGGTAAAATATTCTCTCATTTACCGATAAACTTACTCAATAAAATACATTTTAAGTCAAATTAAAGGTACACTAATTTGAGGAATAAAGGGATGGAAACTGGTAGTATGGAAATTACCTTCGGTACCATTTTTTTTTATCACCGAATACATATATCTAGCACATTGAAATATATGTACCTAAGATATATGCGAGTCAAATCAGGTTTAATTTATTTCAGCATATGTGACACCCCAAAAAATTTTAAGCAAAGATTTGAACTATCCCCTGTATGCATATAGGCCCTAACTAGATGATTTCTAAATCGTGCATATATGTTAAGGTCCTTTACTAAGAGTAAAAAGTGTATTGGAGATGTTTTAAGGGCTAAAAGTACCTCAAACATCAAGTCCAATTCAAAACAATAGCTAACTTTTCACATGAGTTCATATAAGAGTCAACTTCAAACAATCATATCTCTCAATGTATAAAAAGTTAGGTGGCTGATTGTCACGACCCGAAAATCGAGCATGATGGCACTTGCTCAACCCCACCAGAACAAGTCAGCCTTATCTCAAAAAGGAATAATAATTATAA
>JAABOM020000001.1:22665988-22701305 GCA_011800125.2 Solanum clarkiae
GAAACCGTTGATGAAGAAGATTAAAGTGGCAATCAACAAGACTGTACAAGTTGCTTCTCTGAAGAAAAAGAACAATTGTAATGCAACTACAGAAAGAGTGATGGAGTTGAAGAAAACATTGGAGACTGACTTGGTTCAACAACAATTGGATGATGCTGATAAACAAGGAATACCACAGTCCCATAATACTACTACTATGGCATCAAGAAAGAGGATGTGCATGAACATGTCCACTAAACGTGTCGAAGTTGCTCCTCCTGGCGAAAAACAACTTTGTTCTTTCAAGAAGCCACTCCAGAAACAGAGTGTTAATACGGCAAAGAAGAGAGAAGAAGAATCACAACAGACCCCTACCCAACGCAAGAGTGTTAATGCAAAGAGCATGCCGCAGCAGCCGCCGTTGATGACGATGAATGCGGCCACTAAGCCTGTAGAAGTTGCTCATCAAAAACAACTTTCTGATTGTTCACCTCAGAAACAGAGGAATTGCAGTTCAATTACAAGACCAGCCCAAAAAGAAACAAAAAGCATCACAGATAAAAAGAAATTTGAATCAAGCAAGAGGAAATTCGAGGAGAGATTAGCAGAGCAAAGGGAAGCCAAGAGAAGGATCGTAATGGTGGACTTTCATGATATGCCTAAACCTGCTAATGACCCTCGTGCTCCCAGACACTGTTGGGATAGGAGGAAGAGGTTTTGAGATTATGATGATTCGAGTTGTTGTAAATTTCTCATCAGAATCTTTGTTCTTACTTTTTGTCTTATAATTTTAGAGAGTATCAGCATTCACTTCATTCTTTAATTTAGAGTAGTGGGGATATTCCCTTTGTATGTATGAATGATCTTTTACTCTGAAATAGAAAAGTTACATTCAGAAAAATAGCTCCAAGGATCAATCAACTATTCCCTTCTTGTATTATACTAGTTTAGACTATGCAAGCAGGAGGGTACTTGAGTCTCTGGTTTCACCATCTGATAACCTGCCTGAGTTTAAAACTTGCAATCTTGAATATACAAAAGCTACTCAATTTACAAATCTTTTAAATGTTCGTCTGATTAATCAGTTTTTCAAAAGATCTATCAGACTACGTCGTTACATTCCATTTAGGACTAGGAATACGCGTAATCGGACCCTGCTTTTTACATATCTCTATTGGGACCCTATTCACCTCTTTGAGTGAATCGAGAAATAGGTTTGATTGTCCATCTTTTTGATATATATCAGGCATTGCATTCTCCGGATAATTCAAATCGAAGCAATTGGATATCGAACTCAGGCCTATATGACATGACCGATCAATAGATTCAACTTTGCCATATATTCCATACATCACACTAAATAGATATCATATTCATGGAATACGATTCACTTTCAAGATGCCTCGGTGATGAAATGGTAGACACGCGAGACTCAAAATCTCATGCTAAAGAGTGTGGAGGTTCAAGTCCTCTTCAAGGCATAATATTGAGAATGCTCATTCAATGAGCATTCTCAATTGATATACAAATCTTTTAAATGCATACCAGCTATTCAGAAGTAAAGGGGCTTTCCGTTTTTAACACGGTAACAAGTAACCAACACATCCCTTTTTATAGTCATACATTCACAAATTAAATCAGCTCCAAGTTCAAATTCAATCTAGAAAGACTCGCAGGAGACAAGATATCTGAAAGCGGATTGGTTCATCACAAATTAGAAATGAGAGAAGTAATAAACAAGGCTTATTTAGCCAGACAACAGAATTTACCTTCTGAGGAGTAAGCAAATGCAGAGGTCGAACACTTCTCATTCAACATTACAAGGATTTTTGCTGTCAATTTTGAATTAAGAGTAGAGATTCTTAGGAGCAGCAGAGCACCTGAGGCTCAATTTCCAGTAGTCTGGTTTGTTTACAGATCTGCAAAAAATAAGAATGCTTCAGTTGTTCTCTTGATACCAATACTAAGTAATTCAATTTTTTATCATAATTGCAGAATACAACATTTTTAGAAATCAATGTGTAGAAAAATCAATTCATTATGCAAAAAAGAAACAGGGATCTATGAAATCCAAATATTCTCTGAATCGCAATATGAGCACTGCCTTATATATTGAATGGACCACAGATATAATTAAACAGATTGCAAAATGGTAATAAACCAGAGGTTTTCATATAATTGGATTGAAACAGGTCATTCGATTTACATCACCAATCCTAACATTCAACAAAAGACACAAAAGGCCTAACATAAAAACCACAAATTAACCATAAGCATAAAGGAAATTCCTAAGCCCTTTCTCCACGAATCCTCCTTGCAAGCTGAATATCCTTGGGCATGATAGTGACCCTCTTAGCGTGGATTGCACAGAGATTGGTATCTTCAAAGAGCCCAACAAGGTAAGCCTCAGCAGCCTCTTGTAGAGCAGCCACAGCACTGCTCTGGAACCTCAGATCCGTCTTAAAATCCTGAGCAATTTCCCTCACGAGCCTCTGAAACGGGAGCTTCCTGATCAACAACTCCGTAGACTTCTGGTACTTCCTGATTTCTCTCAGAGCCACAGTTCCTGGCCTGAAACGGTGAGGCTTCTTCACTCCTCCGGTAGCCGGTGCTGACTTTCTGGCAGCCTTGGTGGCCAACTGCTTCCTTGGGGCCTTTCCACCAGTGGATTTGCGGGCAGTTTGCTTGGTACGAGCCATTTTGATTGTATGCTAAAATGAAGAAACAATAAATCTGCAGATTGTGAAGAACTTTGATTGTGCATAAATGGGGAATTTGAGAGATATTATATAGGTGTGAAGTAGGCGGGAATCATAGGAAATTTGGGAGGGAGTTCCAAATTTTGGGCTGGGCTGGGCAATTCCAAGTGAATTATATCCGTTGGATTATAAAGATTTGGTGCTAACGGTACAGATCTCGTCAACAACTGTTTGCTGGGAAACCAATCCGCGTGCTACTTTATTAACAAATGGGCATTTGCCAAGTGGATTTGCCTGTCTTGTTTTGGGCCAAGACTACAGGTGGTAGGCCCATACGTGATTGGACCTCTTTGTGTTTCTTGTTGAAACTAGGAAGTGTTGTCCGTGCTAGCACGGGCCCAACATTGTGAAAACTAATTCTGATTTTGTTTTATTTTATTTTGATATAAAATTGTCAAAAATACTTTAATACATGTGAATATCAGTTTTTCATCAATCTCGGATGGAGCCAAATATTCACTATTTTTTTGCTTTGGGGACGATGGAATAAAGCAAAATGACTCTTTAAACTGTATACGTTTCTTTCAATTGTGAAGCAGCAGTTAGTCAATGCAATTTTCGACGCTCATCATGGGTCATCCGGAAACAGTCGCGCTATGTTTTTAAACATAAGGGTCAGGCTGCGTACATCCGACCCTTCCTTACCCCGCAATGGGCGAGAGCCTTTGAGGCATTGGGGTAATGTTGTTATTGTTGTTTTACACGTGAATATCAGATCAAATAATACATTTCTTTACATCCACCCAACACAAGGGTACCTTAAATTGATGAGCAAAAACTTAAACCTCTTTTAAGAAAACAAATCGAGTGAAATATTCATATAATAACTATAATAACGAACAAATGTGTATTTCACCAATGAGCAATTTCCTCGTCCAATGATGGAGTTGTTCTGTCTTTCAATGTATCACCTTCTTAAGTTAAAAGAGTACTGCATAAAGCAATTCCAAGATCAAAGATTGATGAGCAATTTCCTCATCCAATGATAGAGTTGTTCTGTCTTTCAATGCGTCATCTTCTTAAGTTAAAAGAGCATTGCATAAAGCAACTCCACGATTAAAAATTCGTCCAACTGCGCAGTAGGTACATGAATAATCTTTGCATAATGTCTCGAAGCAACAAAGTCAAATTCCATTTCATTTTGTAACCAAACAGGCACGTAGCAGATCACTTTCTACAAATTGAATCTAGTACTATATAACAACAACATTACCCCAATGTCTCAAAGGCTCCCGCCTATTGCAGGGTAAGGGGGGTCGGATGTACGCAGCCTGATCCCTATGTTTAAAAACATAGTGTGACTGTTTCCGGATGACCCATGATGAGCGTCGAAAGTTGCATTGACTAACTGCTACTTCAAAATTGAAAGAAGCGCAGACAGTTTAAAGAGTCATTTTGCTTTATTTCATCATATCCCAAAGCTAAAAAATAGTGAATCTTTGGCTCCATCTGAGATTGATGGAAAACACTATATAAAACACTAAAATCAAGTTGAATCTATATGTGTAGAATAACACCATGCACAGTGTAGAAATACACATAAAGTTGAGAGAGTAATTTGTAAATAGACTTTATACATACCAATATTTACATATAAAAGAGTGAAGAAACAACAAAACAATAAGAAAGAGCCAAGAAAGGGAACAAAAATTGATTATTATTACTGTGCATCACTTTATATAGTTCCTGACATTAAGTTTTTTTATACTCATGTGTCTTTTCAAAGGTCTGATCTATCTTTTCAACTTTTATTTGACATTTTAATATCATTTTTCTACCAGAGAGAAACATAAAGTAAAGTACTATCTGACAATTAGGAGATTATAAAACAATAGAAATAGAGAGCTAACACAGTAAAGTTGCATTGCAAAGGAGGAAAAGAAGAATAAATTAGCAGCCAGTAATGATAGAGTCAAACACATAGGCTTTAGGATTTAGGCTTATCTAAACACACAGAATTTTTTTGCAAATAGAATTTTGAAAGTTATTATTTGATATTACTGCAACTTTTAACTTTTCTTATTCGTATCTCCTCCTTCCTGCTATTTGTTAGAGCCCACATGCTCTTTGTTTTGTTAGAAAACAAAGAAAAAATCAGAATGACGCTAAATAGATTCTAAAAGAATCAGTGAAGCTTTTATACGATGTGAATGATGAAGTACGATTAAATGTAAGATATCGATAATAATTTCGACAACTGTTAATTGAGCCTTCCAGCTACTGTATCAATATATAGGAAAAAGGTGATGTTCGATCTCAAATCAATATGCTTCAATCTGAATGTAACTAAGTGCTTATGTATTGAAGCTGGTTAATGTTGGTATTGTTAGTACGGTTAATAAGCCAGTTAGTTAGAATTAGTTGGTTAGGGAGTTAATGAGTTAATGGAATTAATCCTATGTAGCATAGTGCATACATTGTATTGTAGACTTACATACATATACCTATACTTGTACATACAAGTACACAAATACATATACTGTATATAAGCACACAAGTGCTCTTGTAAATAGCATTGATGGAATGAGAAATGCCCAAATTAAATAACTGCTCATTCTCTCTCGATCGATCTTCCTCCTCTTCCTTCCTTTCTTTCTTTCTTCTTTTACAAGCTCAGATTACAACATAGTATCAGAGCCATTCTAGGTCACAAAGGTTGGCGAAGCTCGGAGAAGATGGAGACGGCAGCGAATTCAACTGCTGCTGCTATAAATCGAGTTTTAGCTGAAACCCTAGACCAAGTTTCTAAGAACCATATTCATCCATTGTATCTTCATCCTTCAGACACTCCAGGCAGTATCCTCACCTCAGTACAACTCGCCGGAGCCGAGAATTACTCACTCTGGAGTAGGTCACTGACGATTACTCTGCGTGCGAAAAGCAAGCTTGGATTTGTGTTTGGCACATGCAAGAGATCTGATTATAGCCCTCAGTTAGAGGAACAATGGGAGAAGTGTAATGCTTTTGTATTAGCTTGGATTATGAACATTGTGTCAAAGGAGTTATTGAGTGGAATTGTGTATGCTTCAGATGCTGCGATGGTGTGGGCTGACCTAAGTGAGAGATGTGGTAAAGTCGATGGATACAGGAGCTATCAACTTCATCGAGAAATTCGCACACTTAATCAAGGTAATATGAGAGTATCAACCTATTTTATTAAGATGCGGTTGTTGTGGGATGAGTTTGATGCATTAGTTCCACCTCCTGCTTGCAACTGTGATAAATCAAGGGTATATGTTGATCACATTCAGTATCTGCGATTGTTTACTTTTCTGATGGGGCTAAATGAGGTATATAGCCATGCTCGTAGTCAAATCCTCATGATGAACCCCTTGCCTAATGTGAGTATAGCTTATGCAATGATTATCTCTTATAAGAGTCAGCGTGTGACTGCTAGATTTAAGACTATTGCAGAGGTGAATGATTCTATGGCATTGTATGCTGGAAAAGGAACTCAATATGCAAGGGTTGGAAGCAGTAACACAAATCAGCAGTACAACAACAACAATAAGCAGAAAAGGAACTGGTGTGACCATTGTAAGATGCATGGACACAATAGGGATATATGTTACAGGCTTGTTGGTTATCCAGATGATTGGAAGTTCAAGAAGAAATCAGGGCCTTCAATGCAGCAAAATAGGTTACAGAGAAATCATGCAGCAAATCATGTTGCTGTTTCCAGAGATGAGGTAGAACCAGTTGATGATTTTGCTCCAGTTGACCCTATGATGAAGGGAAAATATGCTGATATGCAACCCTTCTTTACTCGGAACCAATACAATAGAATCCTCCGCATGTTAGAAAAGGAAGATGCAGGCTCCAGTTCCAGCAAGGGACAGGCCAACATGGCAAACATGGCAGGTATACTCATATCCAATGCATCCAATGCTTTGTCTGTAAATAGTAATAATGTACAGACTAAGGTTGAGCAAGGTGAAGAAGGTTGGATAGGTGACTCAGGTGCCACATATCATATGACATATGATTTGAATAAGCTTTGTGAAATATCTAACAGTGACAATAAACTGGTGCATTTGCCTAATGGTGAGACAATGCAAGTGTCACATGTTGGTTGTTGTAGTATAGCTGATAAATGTGTTTTGAGGGATGTGTTGGTGGTGCCTTCTTTTAAACACAATCTACTTTCAGTGTCAAAATTGACAAGACAATTACATTGCTCAGTTAATTTTTTTCTTGAGTTTTTTGTGCTTCAGGACCTCTCAAATGGCAAGGTGAGGGGGATTGGTAGAGAAAATGGAGGACTATACTACTTCCCTACAGGGCTGGAATGTAAGGAGAATATGGGGACTCAAAGACTACTGATGACACAACATCTTAGTGGAGACAGACTACTATGGCACAAGAGATTAGGCCATCCTTCTTCCAAAGTGTTGCAGCAGCTGTTTGTGAATAGAAGCACTCATGGGAGTGATGAATGTAGCACATGTCCTGTTTGTCCATTAGCTAAGCAGGCTAGGCTGCCTTTTCCATTGAGTGTATCTAGAACAAATTCTATTTTTGATTTGATTCATGTGGATATATGGGGACCCTACAAAGTTGCTACTCATAATGGATTCAGGTTCTTCTTAACCATTGTTGATGACTATTCAAAGATGTGTTGGTTGTATCTGTTAAGGTTTAAAAGTGATGTTCTTTCTGTATTGAAGTCATTTCTGATGTTGGTAAGAACACAATTCAGTAAGTATGTTAAGAGAATGAGAATTGATAATGGCATAGAATTTTTTAGCACTGACTGCTGTGAGATGTTGAAATCTTTTGGCATTATACATAAGAGTAGTTGTCCTTACACTCCACAACAAAATGGAGTGGTTGAGAGGAAGCACTGACATATACTTGAAGTGGCAAGGGCTCTCAGATTTCAGGGACATATTCCCATCAAATTTTGGGGAGAGTGTGTGTTAGCTGCTGTTTATCTCATCAATAGACTGCCTACTTCAGTTTTGCAGGGGCAATCTCCATATGAGCAGTTCCATGGGCACAAGGCACACCTTGATCATTTGAGAACCATAGGTTGTCTATGCTATGCAGACAAGGTAATCAAACAAGATAAGTTTTCTCCCAGGGTTGAAGTTTGTGTAATGCTGGGATATTCTTCAACTCAGAAGGGATATCTTTTATATGGTTTGACTCAAAGAAAGCTTATTGTTAGTGGGGATGTTACTTTCAAAGAAAACATTTTTCCTTTCCGGCAAATAGGCAACAAACAAGCACCATTATTTCCTGCTGAACCTACTAGATTCTCAGATGATTTGCTAGGACTATCTGCACCTGTTGCTGTGGATTTGGAGCTTCCTGATGATCCCATGCTCATAGGTGATGCCACACCAGAATCACATGATATCAATACTACAGAAGATGCTGATGCTATTAAATCTTAAAATCATGCTGCTGAGTCTGAAGGCAGCAGGACAGAAGCAATTGCATGCAGAAGATCTACCAGAAATCATCACCCTCCAGTCTGGATGAAGGATTATGTAGCTCCAATTGGATCTCATCAGCACTCTCAGAGCAATTATATGTCCTATGACAAATTATCATCCAGATATAAGGCTTACTTGTCCAGTTTTTCTACAGCAGTAGAACCAAAGACTTTTGAAGAAGCAGCCAAGGACAGTAGATGGGTATAGGCTATGCAAAATGAAATACAAGCTTTGGAGGATAATGGGACTTGGAAGCTGGTGGAGTCACCTAAAAGAAAGAATCTTGTGGGATGCAAGTGGATGTTCAAGATCAAATATAAAGCTGATGGTAAGACAGACAGATTCAAAGCCAGATTAGTAGCAAAAGGGTACAGTCAGACAGAAGGAATTGATTATCAAGAGACCTTCTCTCCAGTAGTGAAGATGACAACAGCGAGGTCTATCATAGCACTAGCTGCAAGTCAGCATTGGAACATCTTTCAAATGGATATTTTCAATGCTTTTCTACAAGGAGACTTGCTTGAGGAGGTATATATGGAGTTGCCAAAGGGGTTTTACAGTGCAGAAAAGGGCAGGAATTTGGTGTGCAAACTGGTAAAGTCCCTGTATGGACTTAAACAGGCATCCAGGCAGTGGAATCCCAAACTAACTGAGGCTTTATTGGGTTCAGGTTACTCTCAAAGTCACCTGGACTATTCCTTGTTTACAAAAAAGAAAGGCAGTGGACTGGTGATAGTTCTAGTTTATGTAGATGACCTTCTAATAACTGGAAATGATGTTGCATTAATAGAGGATACCAAACAGGTGCTGCACCATCACTTCAAGATCAAGGATTTAGGTGAGCTAAGATACTTTTTGGGTATTGAGTTCCTAAGATCTGAGGCTGGTATTGTTACGAACCAGAGAAAATATGCTCTTGAATTGATAGCTGAAGCAGAGATGGGGGATGCTAAGCCTAGCATGACACCATTGGAGTACAATCAAAAGCTCACCAGTGTTGAAGTTGATCCAGAACCTCTAGTTGAGGATGTTTCACAATACCAAAGGCTTGTTGGAAAAATGTTATATCTCACTATCACAAGGCCAAATATAGCCTTTGCAGTCCAAGTACTCAGTCAGTTCATGCAGAAGCCTAAGATATCACATTGGAAGGATGCCTTAAAGGTGATCAAGTACATTAAATTGGAGCCTGGAAAAGGGTTGTTGATGAGTTCTACTCAGCATCTACAGCTGACAGGTTACTGTGATGCTGATTGGGCTACTTGCCCAATCATAAGAAGGTCAATTACAGGTTTTGTTCTTAAGTTTGGAGATTCTCTCATCTCTTGGAAGTCCAAGAGACAAGCCACAGTCTCCAGGAGCTCCACAGAGGCAGAGTACAGAAGCTTGGCTGCCATCACAGCTGAAGTTGTTTGGGTTACAAACCTATTCAAGGAGTTAGGGGTGAAGCTAAGTGAACCAACACTCATATTGTGACAGCAAGTCTGCTTTACAAATTGCTGCTAATCCAGTCTTCCATGAGCGCACCAAACACATAGAGATCGATTGCCACTTCATTCGAGAAAAAAATTCAAAAAGGGCTCATCAAGACAAAATACATCCACACCAAAGACCAACAAGCAGACCTTCTCACCAAGGCCTTGAGCAGGACACAACATGAACTACTGCAGAGCAAGCTTGGACTTTTGAATCTCTTCGAAAGGTCCAGCTTGAGGGGGAGTATTGAAGCTGGTTAATGTTGGTATTGTCAGTACAGTTAATAAGCCAGTTAGTTAGAATTAATTGGTTAGGGTGTTAATAAGTTAATGGAATTAATCTTATGTAGCATAGTACATACATTGTATTGTAGACTTACATAAATACACCTATACTTGTACATACAAGTACACAAATACATATACTGTATATAAGCACACAAGTGCTCTTGTAAACAGCATTGATGGAATGAGAAATCCCCAAATTAAATAACTGCTCATTCACTCTCGATCGATCTTCCTCCTCTTCCTTCCTTTCTTTCTTTCTTCTTCTGCAAGCTCAGATTACAACATTATGTATTGATTTAGAATCATTGTTCAGATAAATTCAAGCTTTTAGTACTAAATCAAGTTATATGCGAGCTTATGCAAGAAAGTTGCTGAGAAAGGTAGGTTATAAAAGCTACAACCAAAAATGACAACTCGAGAAACTCTAAAAGATTAAACTGCCAATGCAATAAGGCGAAGAGATCAAATAGGAAATAATGGTCTAGCACTCAAATCCTTAGTAATCATCAATGTATATTGACAGAGTGACAAATGAGTGGAAATAAATATCTCATAATTTAGTCAGCCTTGCTGGTTTTTAATGTTATTTTCCTGATGTAGTGAGGTAAGAAATTTTAACGATGTGTTGCAACAATTGGCCATTTAAACTATGCATGGAAATATGAGCTACAATACATTTGCATAAAGTTTCACATAAGGGCGGAATTGTGGATCTTCAACCAAAGCTTTAGCAGTGTGGAAGTTTCAAGAGATCTTCTGCATCTTCATTGAGGAGCTCCCTAAGAGATAATTGTTCCATTTGGATAAGCAGTCATGAAAACTCTTTTAACAATGGTTATAAAAGAGGTTCCTGCATATTACTAATCTTACACAAAGTACGAGTTGTCAAATTTCAAAGGCTCTCAGCTATCCCAAGAGCCCTCAAAGACAGATCTCTCTGGATATGCTCTTCCCTGCAACAATGAACACAAAAGAGGAACTTTAAGACAAACAAGATTATCACGTAAGAGATATCAACATCTAAATGCGGATTCATGTGCCATAATACCAGCGTGGCGCCTCTAAACAGTGCCACTATATCTTCGTCAGAGAGTTCCTATCTGTAAAAGACATCCCTCAAGTGTGATGGATCTAAAAATTCATTGAAATGGGGAACAGAGTAAGCGACATGCAACGTGCTAAAAATATGTATCAAAATTATAGCACTGAACTGTTGAGCCCTCTCAGAAAATCATATCAACTAGCTATTCAAAGGTAGCTGGCAGCAATTTTAGCCTCCAACCAGAATAAAAGACACATGCCATATGCATAAATACAATAATCAATAAGAATGTTAAAATGAAGCATATTGACGAGTGCAAATAGGACATCGGATAGTCTTATTGTCTTAAAAATACCTAAAATAAGCGAATCCAAATGGCACTTAATCTTAGTTTCACTGTTCAAATAAGGGTAGTCCAGAGTAGGAAGCTCAATCGGATTTATTAAACGCATCCTTACATTTGCTAGCTTCTTTAGTTTCTTGAATTTGAAGACACTTACAATTTGGCCCAACATCGTACTTATTAAACACATCCTCACATTTGCTAGCTTCTTTAGTTCCTTCAACTTGAAGACACTTACAATTTGGCCTCTTTTGTTGTCTCTACCGAGATTTAAACTTTGGTGTCTCATGCTTATCGCCTACTTCATTAACCACTAATAAGTCGGACCCTTTAGTTGCCATTACAGGCTTATTTTATATGTTTAATCCAAATTTATCTGCAAGCATGCATCATGCTTGATCAACAAAACAGAATAAATTCCAATAATCAATTGGGGATAACCCAGCAAAACTACACCAGAAGCTAATGGATATGATAAAAGGTTCACGATGTACACAAAAGACCAACAGCGCAAAACAGCTGGACCAGTGTTTGTTTTACATCCCCCTTAATATATTCGTCCCCAACAACATCCTTCTATAATAGTAAGAGATACTCGTAAAGGAGATCTCAAATTGTCAAATGGACTCCCTTGCCAGACTAAGTTTAGCTTGACCTCTTTTAGAAACCAGCCCATCCAGCAGGTTGGGTAGCTGATTTGCTACCTATATTCTTTGGTTCACCAAAACGCAGAGAATTTTTTGACTCATCGAAAGTAGCCTTTATCTGAGAGCTGGAAGCTGGCACAGCTCTAAAGTTATCCGTTCCAAATGCTGATATATTAGTTTCAGATGTCTCTCTGTTCTGGAGGCCATTTCTTGTCCGGACAGATCTAGGATTAGCGTTGACTGGAGTAGCTTGTGGCTTTGGATCATCAGCAAATGCTTGCCAGGGCTTTGAATCTGAGCTCACGGGGCTCTGGCCAAATAATCCTGGCTGAAGTTCCCAAACTGTTCCTTCAATGTTATCTTTTTTCTGTATCAAAATCAAGTTTGAATTGATAATTATTCAAAGTCAGTTATAAAGTTTACTAAAACAATGAGAGTTTAATAGCAAAGGATGTACCGGTGGAATACTGGGTTGTTGACTTCCAGGAGACGCTTGGTCCTTAGTGGTGTCTCGATTTGGTGATGGGGTTTTGGCAGCAAGAGCTTGTTTAAGCTCCTGTATCTCCTGTCGCTGTGATCGGCATATTGCAGATAGCTTTTCATATTTAGATGTTATTTCAGACTTCTCCATGTTGGACCGTGACAGCTGTTGCTTCAGCTTCTCAACCTCAGCTTCCATGAGCTCTTTCTTCTCTGGTTGTTTAGTGTTATTACCAGGGATTGGTTTATTGGTACAGAATTCTGCAACAAAAGCGTTGAATGCTTCACCTTGCGGGGCAGTTGGCCCCTCTAACTTTGATGGTTTATTATTCCCAACACTGTCACTTGAATCATCCTGGAAAAAGTTCATTTCAAAATCCCTTGATGAGGCTACCCCGGCTCTATTGGCTGGTTTTGGTCGCATGTTATTTTGCATTGGGTGGGAGCTGAGACTTTCCTCTTTCGAAGGGCTAGTTCTATTAGAAACAGGAATCTTATTGGGATGACTCTTGTCATGGATTGAAGAACTGCACCTTACCTCTTCATCAAATTTGGGTCTGGTTGTCTCCTCTGAAACAGAGGCATTTGTTGCATGCTCCGTATTCCAGAATGCACCAATTGGACCAGTAGCTCCACCAGCTTTTGAATTATGTGATGTAGGTGATGCATTATGATTAGGTACAGCAGCCGAAGGAGGTGGTGGAGGGTTTCTGCTAGGCATTGGACTACTTTTACCTGCAGCTCTTGAAAATCCTGAAAAATACAGCAGGTATTAGATTCAATGAAGTGGAGCCAGGATTTTGTATCTTAAGAGTGTCTCCAGTCACAACTCCCCAAAACAGAAGAAAGATGGGTAATTCATATGTAACATACAAGCATCACACAAATATTTCAATTGTACAATAAAAATAAACAGCTAATCGGTCAATTTTGACTTCAAATACTCTTTTCTTTCAACTTAAGAAAATCACCTTCAATACCTCGGTCTAGGTCCGAGATAATCCTTTGATCCATAGCCCTTGACCAAAATTATCCGAATAACTACTAAGGAACTTCAGATGACTTCCAGACCGGAATAAGAGAAGGAGACTTTTAAGATTTTATATAATTTATCAAAAGAATTTCAAATAACAAAATCGGTTCTTTATTATAAAATAGTCATTCTATCTCTGTGAGGTAGTGATAAAGGTCTGTGTATATTTTACTCTCCCCAAACCCCACTTGTGGGATTCCTCTGGTATGTTGTTGTTCTTCATTATAAAATAGCGGGTTAAGTAAGTAAATTAACTGAATGCAGTAATCCATCCAATGTTGTCATCCAACAAACTTCATGGATAAAATGTTAATCAATCACAAACCTGAGAAATTCCTATAAGTACTTCACAATAAAAATGAAAGATTTGGAGAAAATGTTCTCACCTTCATGCCCATCAATACCCTGTTGCTGCATTTCAGGGGGTCTGTTGGGCAACGACTTTTGAAGCTCATCGGGCAACAGACCATTAACACGGAACCACACCTGCCAAAAAATAAAACAAACTGAGTTAGAAAGCTTTAGAGTAGGGTCAGCCCTTATGATTTCTATGGGCAGCACCACTCTACAACTAACCTAAGTTTATGCAGATGAATGGCCAATCAAGCAAAGCGCTTGCCTGCGTGATATCTGGTCTGGCATCTGGCGACGACTGAAGCATATCTCTTATTAGGTCTATGATGGACGTGTTGTATTTTGGTAATTCGGGAATCCGGTAATTGCCATTTAAAACTTGAAGTTTTGATTCACCATCAAATGCAGACTTGAAGTAGCATATCCGATAGAGTAAACAGCCAAGGGCCTGCAAGACATAAGTGTTGCTGTGTTCTTAGATAACCCCGTAAATCTAGGAAGAAGAATTGTTTTTCTGATAGTTAAAGATAAAATCTAGATAAAGGGTTTGCTGTTCCTAAAATCATCTTAAAGTTCCTTCAGTCAGCTAAACTTACCCATATGTCTACCTTCTCATTTATAAGTTCTCTTCGATACAAATCCCACATCTAAGGCAAGAAAAGAAGAGTTGTAGTAGTCAGCACTCAATACCATCAAAGATGACAAGAATCATAACAAGTTCTTAATCAACCTCAGGAGCTCTGTATGCAGGTGTCGTGTGTTTCCTTATATTGTCCTCCTCAATCCCCATTTCCTCAGGTTTCTCGAAACGTTTGTGGTTGGTTGAAGTACTACCAAAATCACACAACTTCCACAACCCATCAGCACCCAGCAAAAGGTTCTCAGCCTTCAAATCTCTGTAGTACAGGAAGCACAGTACAGAATGACAGAACAACATATCAGAAGAGAAAATGATGCGAATAGATTCAGTGTAGTTGGTGATGGTTTTGCAATGAATTGGATCTCTTAAATGTTCAGTATTGTGCACTATTCCTAGCTGCTTATTTCTAACCATTTTGAGCTATACTACCCAAGTAAACATTCGAGGATATATCAAATTCATCATTTACAAGACCTTTTAATTTATTTTGTAGTTTAAATTTGATAATTCAAAACATCTTTTACCAAGTTTTTGTAGTTATTCAGAAGTGAAAGTTCCAAGTGCAATGCACGTGGCAAGAAACTAGTAGATTTATAGGCAGATAAGGATTACATGACAACATATTTAACATAAGATGCAAAATACTGAAATGGTGCAAGCAAAGAAAGAGGAATTATGATTTATGAAGCACTGAATCACAAAAAAAAAGGGGGGCAAGCCTGGTGCACTAAATCTCCCGCTATGACCAGGGTCCGAGGAAGTCCTAAATCACTAAAACAGATTAAAATATAGTAAAGACTATTATAAACAAACCCTTAAAACCCCAACTAAAATTAGTGCTAAAAAATTAGTGCTTAGGAGTTTTTGTTTACCTGTGAGCAATGGGCGGGGATTGGCAGTGCATTGCAAAGACCGCATTGCACACATCCCTGAATATTAAGAGGACCTGTTTCTCCTCAAAGAAGCCAGCTCCTCGGTTCTCAAGGACACTAACCAAGGATTGTTCACAATATTCCATGACAAGGAAAGCTTCCTTTGTACGACCCATATCCAAGATGGTATGTGCATGAAGTGTAACAATATTAGGATGACCCTTGAGTGATTTCATCACAGATATTTCTTTCAATACTAGATCAAGTGATTCTTCATCATTAACAATCATATGCTTTAACGCATACTGCTTTGAACCATGCAGCATATCTCGGGCTAAATAAACACAAGAGAATCCGCCCTCTGCAATTGCATTGCGCACGTGAACTTTGAGATTTCCAATATCAATGTTGCGACCTTCAAGCCCAGTCTGTTCCTTGGGCATAAAAGGTTTGAATCTCCACATCTTAAATAATTCTATCAAAAGAGAGAAAACCACTAAGAATCATGGCAAAGATAAGAGATTTCACAACATAAATAGTGAAATTAGAATTTGTGTGCAATAAAGTGAATTAGCTGTACAACCAATATGAAAAACAGAAAAGTACATGTGCTTTAGGTGATATCTGTTTGGAGTTCTCCAAACACTGAGTTAGAACTCAGCATTAGCTTTGAAAGAAGTGTTTGTTTGATTTGTTTCTGGAACAAATTTAACTTCTTATGAAAATTTCCAAACTTAGGTTTCAAATCTCTCAGTTTTTGAGTTTTTGGAAGATTTGAAAAACTTGAGTTGAAAATTTGAGAAATCTCAGAAACTCAAAAAAACTTTTGCTAAGTCAAGTTCTGGAAAACCTGATCACCCTGAAATGGTTACCGATAGGATAAAACTGCAGATAATTTATATTAGAGAGTCACAAACAACAATATTACTTCAAAAGCTTCACTTCTATCATTTTTTCAAAAAAAAAAAAACCAAGATAATGGACATCTTCCAAAAATGGATCTTTTCTTCTTTAGGCATGGAAAGGGGAGGAAGGTGGTCAAAAGTATAAACTTCCACAAGATCAGGAATAACAAACAAGAATAATTACAAGCTTAGACTATGTTTAAAGGCAAGTTAGCTAAATAAATGAAGGAGGAACGCAATGGAGCTGCAGGCCTTTGAGCCAGATCAACATTGGGGACTGATGACATATGGGTAAACTCAAAAGCCTTGACAAATCAGAAAAAGGTCCCGTAAGGCCTGCTACACCTTATTACTGCAGATAGATGTCTGAAAAGTTATCCAATACCATAAATAAACTTTAATGTAGAGTCATACAGAGATATTTATGGTAAAAGAGCCTTTACCATTGAAAGATAATCATCAAATCTATCCACTACTAAACCAATAGATTCTGAGCTCCATTTAATGCTTGAAATGTTCTTCTACTATGACATACATACAGAAAACAAGCTCTATTTTTAATGATCAATTATTGCATTGGACAGCCACAAGGAATAATGGAACTCCAAATTAAAGACAAGCGAGATTCTAGATTCATGAATACAATGAGAACCGCTCTATCAATACAATTGACATGTTACTGTTATTATAAGCCTGATTGATTGTCCTTAATCCTAGTTTAAAGGAGTTAAGATGTACTCTATCGAACGTATCAAGTGTGATCAAATTTGTTGTTTCTTCTCTTCTTTTATGTATAAGCAGATAAAATTGGTCATCATATGGTAATGACAATTAGCAGAGATGTCTAAACTTGATTATATTGGAAGTAGTGAAAAGAAAATTTACTCAAAGTGTCAAACTAACGAGTACATTACTCAAACTTACAAGTATGCCGACATTGAACTTCATTTAAATTTTTGAATTTGTACAATTATAAACTTGCAATCTAGAAAATGTTTGCCTCTATGACACCCAATTAGCCTCCAAACACACACGAACAAGCCATTTCCATTCAGATTCAAGTCAATCACATAAAACATAGACATAATTCAAGTTTACAGTATTACAATTCTGTTCCAAGCTTCAATGGTATAATGACACTTAAGACAGTGAATTAATAATTACAGAGTTGCAAAACGCAGATCATATCTGACATGGAATCAACATCATTTACAAATGACATGTTGCACCAAAAAGTTAGCAAGAAACACATTGTCATTCATGTATGTCGCTCTATGTTTGCCTTAAAAGATTAATTAGGATACATCTTTGTTTTGCCTAACTTTTTATTCTTTTCACAGGTCCAACAAATTCAAGCTGCTGCAACTGTTAAATTTTGAAGGGTTTCTGCTTCACAAAAATTCAGACCGGAAGAGAGTTAATTGTGCTTCAGTCCATTATCTGATGCAGTGAGCTTCCTTTCCTGATCATCTACTAAGCACTGTACTACTTTCTTTACTGGCCATCTACTAAAACTTAACTGTTATACTACTTTCTAAGAGAACATCCATAACACTAATCTCTCATTGACAATATGAAATGCCAAAAAATGTAGATTTAGCTTGTATGGTACACCTTAAAAAATACTGAAATTAAATGAATCAGATGTAGAAATATCCAAGATCATAATGTCTTATCAGGTAATGGGTCCAAATTCCTGCAAAATATTCTGTCTTTAACCAAAATAGTAAGCTAGAAAATCCATTTTGCACCCAATAACTGCTCCACAAGATCAGATTTTGGTCAAGCAACACAAAATCAGACCATTCGTATACAAATCAGAGGCAGATTCCATAGCATCCTACGACAACCAATCGATATCATACGACAAAGCAAGATTAAGAAACAGAATTCACACTATTGAAACCCCAAAGAAAATTACCAAAACATTCATCCAAAACTCAACTTAGCTGAAAAAATGAACACTACCCAATTGCAGTAAATCCAATAAATGACCAAAAACATTGTAAAGAACTACCTTGATGAAGTTAATTACCGATCGAGTACAAGAAAACAAGACCCCAGATCAAGAAAGTAAGAAAATTTCCTAAATTAACTGCATTTAAGCAACTATGTTGTAAAATTGGTGAGATCTGAGAGATTTGGGAAGTTGAGGAGTTCTTGGGATTCAGGTGAGATCTAAGAAAAGTGTATAGTAATCTCGGTGTGGGGGTTTCTATGGATCGGGTTTTCGCCAATTGGCTTATATAGCTTTATACTGTATACTCTCTCCTTTTATTTTACCTCTCACATTTTCTAATGGCACCTATATTAAGCTTAATGATAAATTTACTCTTTTGTCCCTAATTAATTAATATATTAAGTTATAATGTATATTAATTATTAGCTCTTTTAGTTAATTAAAGTCATTAATTATCAAAAGCAAAATAGATAAAAATAATATAATTTATGTATTAATATTATGAAATAACATATATTAAAAATATATATATTTATAGTAAGAACTACACGTAAAAAGAAACAGAGGGAATATTGATTTTCTACCTTTAGCTGGGAGGTCTTTTTTTTTCAACTATTCCTTTTTTTCTTTTTCAGTGGGTGATGTTTCATCTGATTTCTTTTTCCTGTTTTTTACTCCATCAACTATCTGTTTTTTCTTTTCTTTTTTGTTTGATAAATAATTTTATAAAAAAAATTAAAGCTTTGGACTAAATTACTTTTTAATACACATATATAATTTTTTAAAAACACTTATAAATATTAAATCTTCTCAACTTCTTGGTGTGTTTTTTAAAAACAGTTTGTCTATCTTTTATATGGTAGTGATTGCGTACATTTTATTCTTTCTAAATCCTACTTATACGATTTCATTGAATATGTCGTTCTTGTTGTTTTGACTTCTTGATATGTTTACTTTTTTATATTTTAGATATTTTCATAAAAATTTTAATTTTGCTACAATAAAATATAATTATATTATAAAAATTCTCCATTAAATTTAAAAGATTACATCAACATCATGTACATCCTTTTTCCTCTTTGGGGATGCTTAGTAGTCTGAAGGAAATTGTCAAGTAGTTTTCTTTTTCTAGATTATCTAAATGTTTTTTTTTTCTTTTTGACTTTGATATACTAGTATTTCTCCTATTGCTAAGAACAATTTTGTGCAATTACCTATAATGTGACTTAAAAAGTTGAGAAATATAATTGAGTTTTACGTGCGAGTTTTAAAAGTATATATTTTTTGTTAGATAAATATTTTATTAGGTATTTATGTTTGTTATTTCACAGTATATGTTATAAAAAGCTTTTAAATTTTTGATGATACAAATGAGTCAAGTTGAACTCTAAAATTTGATGATGTTCGAGTTCATTTTTAATCTATATGATAGTTATCCTTTTGCTCGTTTTTCATATTACAGTGAATATTTTTACTGATGGATGGAATGTTCAAGTATTACGCTCATTCGAATCTATCATCTTCGATGTGACATATAAAATTATGTGTAAACAGTGATCTAGTATGTCAAAACAATAACTTTAAAAACATATTTTTTGCACCTAATCAAGTATATCTCACCTAAAAACATTATTTTTCAACTATTTAGGCATAATTATCAAATTTTATCAACGCGAGGATCGTCAATTTATGAAAATTTGCATCACTGTTAAATGAGAAAAATAGAGTTATTGTCAACCCAAATGGTGAAGAATATGGCTTTATTTTTCCTTCTCATCAAACCTTGTCTTTTCATCAAGTAGATTTAATGAAGAAATTGTAAATTAAATATTGAATATTGTGCAAGAAGTTTTAATACAACGTCAATAAGAAATCACATGGAAGTAATGTCTTTTCATTGATTATAGCATATAAAAGATTTTGATTTTCAATAATTTAAAAAAATGATTTTGTACTTAAATGATGCTTTTAAGTTGTTTGTGTATCATCATTAGTGGTTTGAAATAAACTCTTTGTGAAAGGATAAAATTGTAAAATAATATACTCCATTCTAAATAAGATAAATAATCCTTCCCATCCCTAGCATTATGTTATCAGTAAAATAAAACAAACCCTTGCGCCCATACAAAACGCAGAAAACTCAAGAATCAGGCTTTTCTGGGTAATGGAGGAGGAACAAGAATCAAAGCCTCGCCCAATCGAATGTGAAGAGTGCAAGTCAAATCCATGGAAGTACAAATGCCCAGGTTGCTCTATTCGCACTTGTAGCCTCCCTTGCGTCAATTCCCACAAGCAAAGGACTGCTTGCAATGGAAAAAAGTCAATCACTAACGTCCTCCCTCTTTCTCAATTCGACGATAACCTCCTTTTATCAGGTAACTACGAAAGTTTTCTCATTAAATGCCCATTTGGAAAAGATAAATTCTTTATCAGAAGGATTTTAGTCAGCAACCATAAGTTGTTTTTGCATAATTGGAGCAGAAGTTTGTATTTTTATTGTTTATGAAATCAATTCTTATTTTGATTATCTGGGGATTTTGTTTGAAGCTGCGAACATGTTTTTCCTTTTATTGCTTTGTGCGGAATAAGGATTCTTATTTTCATTGTCTTTTTGATTAATGAAGAGATTCGTGTTTTCTTCTGTACAACTGCTGATGTTCCTTTGTCAGGTCATTATTTGTAGTTGAAGTTCTCTAATTATGAGAATTCTTTGCATGGTTTCTAATACCCATAACCCAGTTATAGGTGTGCTATTTGCATTTTAGCAAGAGTTGAACTGCTTGGAAATTGCTTATCTGGTGGTACCAGTTAATGGGAAGGTTTTGTGAAGCTTGAGTACATAGATTCCGTTACCCTTCAAGATTTTATTTTTGATCAAGTAAAGTGTTTCATTATTATGGTTGTATGCAAGAGGTGTACCAAGAAAGGAGATACCTACAAAATTCATTTTTCTTCAAAAAACACTCAATCCTTTGTACAAACATGAACTACGTGGGTGTATGAAAAGAAAGTAAGGTATCGGACTACTCCTCGATTGAGGCTAAGCTCATCTCTACCCTTTCAAAAGCTCTCCTATTTAATTTTTCCAAGTGACCCACAAAAGAGCAGGACGAGTAACATCCCAAGCATTGTACCTTCTTCTCCTAGCTCCACCTTCCTAGATAAACATCAACTCCTTTGTGGATTTTGGCATAGCCTAAGAATCACAAAACCGTCTGAAGATAGACCACCGTAATCTCATTGTTAGTTTGCGATGTAACAGAGTATGATCCACGTTCCTCACCCAACTCCTTACATCAGACACACCAACTTATGCAAACTTCTTTTCTTTTTCTAAGATTCTCCGCTGTCAAAATCACTCCTCTAGTCGCCAATCACGTGAAGAAGTACAACTTCCTTGACACCGACCAATACAGATGGCAAACTATCCTCCACCCTAACATGAAACTTCTCAGAAAAGGACTTGATAGAGAATATTTTGTTTCTTCCAGCTCCCAACTCAAGGCGTCGAGTTTGTCAACTGGCTCGCATTTGTTTGTCAAGTAAAGCTAGCAATCTTTTAAGCTTGGTCAGCTCATGATCCTGGAAATTCCTCCTGTACCTGAAATCCCAAAAAGTTCCATCTCCCTTTTGTTCCCTTTACTTGCTTAACGGACAATTCTCTTTAGCAAGAGGCTCTATATAATATTGAGAAATCATGATTTAGCACCATGTCTTAACACCACTTTTTCCCTCCAAAACTATCTCTATTCCCATCCCCAACCTTAAAAGCAATGTTATCATTAAAGGCTTTCCACACCTGCATTATATTTCTCCACACATCACACTGCAAAGACATAGTAATCACATTTATTCTCCATCCCCTTTCCAGTTTCCACTACTCTCATAGTGTTTCGCTATCACACCCCTCTCCATAAAGCTTCTACCTCCACAATTATATACCCAAAAGCGTGTTGTTTAAAAACTTCAAACCTTTCCCCCAAGCCGCCCTCATCATTTTGGAGCTGTCATGGTTTCCCATGGACTAAGTAGAATTCTTTGTCCCATCTACCACATCCCAAAGAAAGTTCCCTTGCAACCTTTCCACCTTTCCTATAGCAACAGAAAGTGCATTGAAAAAGGACAGACAATATGTAGGAATACTAGATAAAGTGATCTTAATAAGCACTTCCTTCCCTGCTTTAGAAAAGTATCTCTTTTGCGACCTTGCTAGCCTCTTCTTTACTCTCTGAATGATCGGATTCCAAATTTTGGATTCAAGTCTTTAAATCTTCAAGATATAAAAGCTGCACTCTTTGATCGAGGAATAGGACCTTCATTTATTTGTCTCCCTCTTCTTTTGTGACCTGTCGTTCTTGTCAAAATCGTGAAACACAAACTTGACTTGGAATTTTGTGAAATCTTCTTCAAAGTGGTTTGTACTCCTTTCCCCCATGTCATTGGTTTCTGTTGAACTCTTTAGTTTGGACCATTTTGGTGAAACCAATGTCCAAAGATTGATTATCTTTGTTGTTGGCAATTTTATCTAAGTCTCTCTCTCTCTCTGATGGATGAAAAAGACCTTTGCTTTACTTTGATATTTTTTTCTTGTAACATGACTTGCACCAGATTTCGTGAAATGTTGCTGAGAATGTCATTGTAGCATTTTATCAAGGTGCTCTATTATTATCTGTTTCGATGCTCCTACTTTAGATTCATTTGTACTCATTGAACATGCATTCCTTCATTTATTTTTCTGATTATGATGTGCTGTTTGAGAACCTTTTCCTTCTGCAGATTATAATATGCTTGAGGATGTGCTATTTGAGAACCTTTTCCCTTTATTTCTCTGATTATGATGTGCTATTTGAGAACCTTTTCCTACTGCAGATTATAATATGCTTGAGGATGTTAAAAGGTTTGCTGAATCTGCAAGAAGAATGAGACAGAGGCTATGTGGCTACTCTCGTTTTAAGCTTCCTTTCCCCCTTAAAAACCTTCGTAGAGCTGCAGCCAGTCGCAGAACCAAAATACACTTTCTGCCCAGTGGAATGTCAAAGCGAGAGAAAAATCAAACTTATTACAACAACAGGTAAATTGTTAATCTCAAATGCATAAACTTGCAGTCATATCGTGCATCATACTTATGGTATTTATTTTTCTGCTGCAATTATAGTAATACCAGTTTTACAAAATGAATTCTTTTGAATGACTTTAATTTTGGATGCCAGAAACTGAAATATGGGGAACCCCTTCTTGTGTCAACTTATATGTATTTATATAGTCAAAAAATGGAACTCTGGAGGTTCTACAAAGTTTGTCAATGGATTTGGTTTAACTGTTACCTTAGCATTTGACATCGTTTTTCTCCCTTTCATTCTTCCATTTCCATCTTTTGCCATATCAGTTTGCCTTGTTTAGAGCCACCGTAGTAGCATCTCGTGGAAATCATTTTATCTTGCTTGTGCAGAATTACGTAATGACTTGATCCTCTTCACTGAGGTATCCATGCAACTTTATTCTAAGTTGTGTCACCTTAAAAAAAGAAACTAAGGTTGTTTCCTAACATAGTAGAAAATATGGTTAAACAAACTTGATTGTTGAAGTGTGCAGAGAAAACAAAATCAATGAGAATGCCCGGTATAAAGCGAAATGAAAGGAATTTTAATTCTGATGAGAGTCTCTACTATGAAAAAAGAAGGAAAAACAAATAAAATGGTATTTCTAGTCTAATCTAAACACAATTTGTAATTGGTTAAGTTTTGGCGCATAGTTTCCGGACTGAGTTGTGAGCAGCACTACGTTAGAGCACGCATCATACTCCTTTCCAACATCCAAGGTTCTGAATCGACATCTTCAACTTCTTTCTCAGTAATTTCTGAGAGGACTTCCAAGTTCTCTTTTTCATGCAATTTTTCGATCTTCTCTTTTACATTATCTAGGGATTGTCGAATATATGACACTTCTTTAACCTCTTTGTATTCTTCAATCATGGAATTTGTAAGATGTTTTTCAACTATTAAAAACAATTATGATATTGCAGTTTCTTCAGCCTTGTCGAATAAAGTCGACGGTGCCTAGTCATGTGAAGCAACAAACTTGAAAAAGGACGACAATAAGTTTCTCAAGGGAAATATCCACATTCTTTCCATTCTTCATTGTGGCAAGGATCACTTGGACTTCTTGAAGCTCTAAAACACGGTCTACATCACTTTGGAAAGCTTTATCCAAATCACTATTCAAAATTTCAAGATAAACTCCTTTAAAGGTGCCATTCTTTTTGGGAAGGATTAAAAAGGAGAGAGTGCCACATAAAATGGGACAGAGGGAGTACTAATTTGAAAAATACAAATTATTTATTTTTTTAAAATATTAGTTAAGAACATATGTTTTAATTAATATATTTTCAAAGATAATAAAAGGGTAAGCTCGGCGCACTAAAGCTAGCGCTATGTGTAGGGTCCGGAGAAAGACCCGACTTCAAGGATCTACTATATGCAGCCTTACCTTATATTTCTGCTAGAGACTGTTTTCAAGGCTTGAATCCGTGACTTTTGTGCCACATGGCAACAACTGTTACTCCAAGTCTCACCTTCATTTTCAAAGATAATATATATCTTAAATATTTAATTTATGAAGGCCCTTTTTTTTCTGATATAAATTTTTTTTAGACAAATAAGCTTTTATTTTTAAAGTTTAATATAATCTTATAGTTGCACTTGTCCAACCAAACAATACACTTGTAATTACACAATTTCATGTGACAAACAAATCGGTCATTGTTACTACTAAGTTGTGTAATTACTCGGCTGGTTATGACTACCTAGTAATTATACCAATTCCAATTACCAGGTGATTTTTCAAACAGACCCATGGTGAACGCGACAATTTCACTATGAAAGGCCATGCTTGTGACAGCTTAAGAAGTAGTTAGATGCATACTACTTTTTGATGAGGGAGTCGGATGCATATTATAGTTTGTTTAATGTCCTCAGAAGGATTCTCTAGTTACTTTCCTGAATTACATGCATGATGCTCTTGTCAACTTCTTACTAGCAAGTCTTGTTGCTGAGGCGATGTCTGATTCCCATGCAACCCTTCTCACAATTATAACATTCTAGGGAGGACTGTCTTATAGGTGATGGAGGACTCTGTTACAGTTGAGCTTTAGTCAAGACTTGGTTGCTGATTTATCGTCATTCTTATCAACAAGAATTAGTATATTGTTTTGTCTTTCATTGATGTCCTCTTCCCCTGCTTTTTGTGAACTAAGTATATGAGTATCTATTAACTTATGTTGGTATGAATCAGTATATATGGGAAAATTTTAATGCATAACACGATGTATTTCCCCCAGGAATAAGTGCATATCTTGGACAATTGAATGGCGGTTTAATTCAACGGACGTGGTGTTAATTGACCATGGGTAAATGTCCTAGACCAACTTTATCCCTTTTATTTAATTCAGTATTTCTCTATTTTAATCTAAATCGTATTGATCTGCATGCTATTAGCATCACCTTGTGAAGCTTTGAGTAGTAATATAATTGCTTTCATTGCAGAGTACATGAAGACACAAGTCTCTTCTCTGTGCTTGAGACTCATTTGAAACCTGGCCCCTGGAATCATCCACTGAAGCAATTCTGTGAAGAGTCTTTGGACTGTCTTAAACTTTTCATTCGCAAACATTCAAAGGTCTTTCTCTCTGTTTTGGTTTAAACCTTGTTTGATATGATTATATTCTCGAGTATGCATGGTCAAAGTTGCTTTATGGAATCTGTTGTCTACATATATTTGAGTACAAAGTTCCTCCTACTGGCTAAAAAGGACACATTCATAGAGACAATAATCTTGCCTTTTGTGATTTCTGTTCTGAATTCAAGGCATGATAACTTCAGTAAGTAGGCCATCTTTTTAGTGTTACAATAGGAAGGGCGTAGTCTTCTATTTAAGTTGATGCTTGTTCTATCTATGAAACCATTATGTTGTTCTTTTTTGCATGCAGTTTTGATCAAAAAGCTGCTCATGTAATTTCTTTGAAAGAGAACCTACTTTTTGAATAGATTGGCTCTTAGTCCTGTTTTTAGGATAACAATGGCATCTGTCAGAGCACGTCTGTGTGATCCTGGATGTTTGTTTAAGCAATGTTTGGGTGGTTTGATTCTGCTTACTCTTCTTGTGGGTATTAATATTTTTTCTGTCTTTGGTTTTCTTCTTTTGATGTGTATCGTCTTTTGTCTATGTTTTTTTGGTATGTATGATCCTTGAGTGAGCTATTAATAGTAAATAGTGCTGATCGAAATGTCTGATATCAATATTTGTTTGATTGCAGGGGTTAAAATCACCTTTTTATCAGTTAAATACAAAAGCCCCATTGCGTGAGCAACTAGCCGATAAAGTAATTTTGGAGTACCCTGTCATTTATGTTTTTCTGCCATCACACAGCTATGATTTTGGAGTAATCAAATATTCCGTTCCTCTAAAAATGGAGCCGAAAGAGCAAGATTATGGTGATAGTCCAAGTCGCAAGGGAGTGATGTTCAGGGAGGAGGATATAGGGGATGATGGATCATCTGACCCGCTTGTTTCAGATCTCTTGAATTGTACCAGGTTAAATCTAGCGTCCCAGATTTCTAACAAGTCATTAGACACTTTATCATCAGTTGTCGAGGGCAAAGGTGATCAAGACGTAGTTGGTGATACATGCATAACTTTTGATTCAAAAGTTTTGAAGGATCTGACTGGAGAAAAGGATTGGTCATTGCTGGGTGACGTTTTACCAATGGAAGATGAATTAGAGGAAGGGGAGATAGCTCCATTTTAATTTTTCTACCTTTGATGCTGGAGTGTCAGTGGAGTAAAATGGTTCATGTCGGTATTACCATGATTCATGTAAGCTGCAGTATCCGACTTGTGGCTCCACACGCGAGGATCTTGGGATTTTGATTTATCTTTTTCTGAGATGTGAAAGATCTCTACTAGACAGTGGCTTGGTCAATATTTGGTTCATCGATTCGACATGAAAAAAGGTTCAGAATATGAGGAACTGGATAAGGAATGCAGTTTCACTTTGTAGATGTTGCATAGAAGCAGTGTACCCTTTGTGGTCTGGTGCTACATGATAACTTGAGCATTGTATGTGGAGTTCAACAATCAAGCAATTTTAAAATTAAAGAGTTTCTCCTTCACAATATTTGATGATTTTTGATATTTGCAGACTGGTATCAGTATTTTATTTGTTGCTCCGAGGAGACTGCATGAGCTTCTCGTTTACAACAACATTATGTCCAGTAGAATTTCACAAGTGGGGTCTGGAGAGGGTCAAATGTATGCAGATCTTACCACTACCTCATAGAGATAGAGAGGCTGTTTACAAGAATTTAAAGATCTAGTTAAAGAATCATTTTTATAAATAATGTCGGATCGTCATATGATAACAAAGTTACAAACAAAGAAGAGCAAAAGCGATACAACAATCTAGTCTAAGGTCGTGAATTTGTCATATCATTTCATTTTGAAACAACTAAGTCAGAAAGATTAATGGATGAATAAGACCACCAACTTGATAAAATATCCAGTCAGAATGTTATTCAATTTAAATTCACAAATTAGTACTATATACGTAAATTTTCGAAAGCATGTGAATTATGACCTCACTTGATTCTATTTTGTCTTTTTTCTACCAATTGTATATTGATAGAACTAAGAATAGAAGGATTAATGGCTTGTAAAGTATATTTCCTCTGTCGAACAATGATTGTTCACTATTAACTTGGCGTAGGAATTAAGAAGCAGTAAATATTAGGGATAATTTTACGAAATCACCTTTTGAATATAATAAATGTAATATCTTGAAAAATGTGATAAGAAAATGATTATAATTAATGATAAAAATGAATTATTATATTCAAAAGATAATTTGATAAAATTACTTCTATTATTTATTAATCAATCTCTATACCAAATCAATAAGAGATAAACATATAAACGAAGGGAATAATATAGAGCCCAAAAAGATGATAGTAATTATAGCCCCTGGCTTTAGCCTTCCCTAGCGCCGTTACGTATTGATTACTCTTAATTTAATTTCTCAATGTAATTTCTCTTCTTCTAATTATTCATAGCATGTTACGTATTGATTACTCTTAATTTAACTTCTCAATGTAATTTCTCTTCTTCTAATTATTCATAGCAATGAAGAGGTCGTCCAATACAAGAATAATTAATATATTTAATATGAAGGGCTAATGTATGTATTAATCGAAGAGTGTTATTGTCTCATAGTTTTTTATAGGGATATTTTAGTAATAAAAAAAGGACTTTTAATTAAATTTATTATATATTTAGATAATTAATTAGATTTTATAAAAATGATAATTTAATTTTAATTTTTGAAGCTTCTCAATATGATATGATAAAATTTAACAGAATGTTCGAATGGAAAAATACAATGTATCGCGCATTAAGGATGAAAAATATGAAAATGATGTTAAAAAAGTTCCATGCATCTTATATCTACTGACAAAAAAGGTTTTAATATGATGGCTTTGCTTTATATAATTTGCTTTTTCGAATCTTTTGAAGAATTCCGACCAGTTTACACAAATAAACAAAAAAAATAGTTGGTGAGATAATTAAGTGTCATGTTTTGAGCCTACACTTTGGACGTGGATGGTACTCAAAAATTATTTCTGGTCCCAAGCGAATCACTTGGTCTGGCTACTTATCAATAGTGGAAAAGACTCTTAAAGCATCAAACTAACTCAGGAATAGATTGAATAAGTGAATGTAAAGTCATAAATACTATCTTAATAAATTGGAACTAAAATACTGACTCGGTCCATGAAACCTCTACTACAACAACAACATTAAAACAACATTACCCCAATGCCTCAAAGGCTCCCGTCCATTGCGGGGTAAAGGGGGGTCGGATGTACGCAGCCTGGCCCCTATGTTTAAAAGCATAGCGCGACTGTTTCCGGATGACCCATGATGAGCGTTGAAAGTTGCATTGACTAACTGCTACTTCACAATTGAAAGAAGCGCAGACAGTTTAAAAAGGACTATTAAGATAGGCCCCAAGTAACCAGAACTGAAATAAAACTGAAAGTAACATAACATGAACCAAAGAGCCTCAGACTGAAAAGAGGCCTCACCGCTGTCTGGAAGCTATCAGTTCTCAACGGAGTGGCTGCTAAGAAACTTGGTCACCTGCGTCTGCATGATAAAATGATACAGGTGCTAAGGACGTCAGTACGTGATATGTACGGTATGTAAGATGGCCAAAACGTTTAAACAGTATATCATAATGTTTCTCAAAAGATATAAACATAATTCATAATTACATAGCAATAATCATAAAGGATAGTATGCTGAAAATAACATGCTGAAAACTGATATTAAAAACTTAGTTTCTTAGCTTGGGGAGTTTCTCTAACCGACAACCATCACTATGAGTTTCGTGGTGATACAACGTCTTGCCCATGCTGCCAGAGCCGTCCCGTACTTTGCCGGGGTAGGGGACGAATAACTAAGGGAGTGGATCCATCCCAAAATTGGGTCATCGCAGTGGCTAATGAGAAAGGTATTGTAGTACAATCCTTTCTTAGGTTGGCTACATAGTTTATGAGTTCGAGTAATTTATTCTACTCTCACCCATATTAGTGCTCAATACTACTCCCAAATTACTTTATATAGCCATACTTAGTGATCATAAATTCTCGAAATCTGGCTTTCTTGGGGAGTTACCCCAGCTTACTACATAACTTGCTCATGCAACTTCTTTAACTTAACTGAAAACTAGAATCAACTCAGTGACTCAAAACATACTAAATTCTTGGCTCATATGTGAAAATGTATCTTTAAAAATGCACTTCTTGAACTTAGCTATTAAAGGTACTCAAGTAATCTTTTCTTTTCTTGAACTAGTATCAAGATTTTTCAAGAAAATCAAGAATAACAAATCTTGATATAATTGAATATAAACTTAATAATAATTCTTGAATTGGATGTTATAGAGACCAATAATCATGACATTCATCAAGAATCTATGAAAATTTTCCATGAAACTTAACATACTTTACAAAGTTACGGAATTTTTAGTATCAATCAATGCTTGCAAGTTCATGGATAAAATCTAGTTTCTATTTTTAAGGATATTGACAAAATAATACTTTTTAGGTGGCCTTACATACCTTGGAATGACTTATTAGAAGATTGAAAGAATAATCTTGAATGTTCTACTGTTCTTGAATTCTACACTTGAAGTTCTGGGAAGGGTTTCTTGCTTTTAGCGTATGAATGAAGAAAATAATATTTTTTCTGAACTTAAATCATCTTAAAACTGTCTTGATTTAGGATATGGAGTGTGAAAAAAGTCGGAATTGCCTCTCCCTATTAAAAGAGCAAAGCTACTCCTGATTTACACTAGTGTGCGGCGCGCTAGTGTTAAATCTCATTTTTTTCGCGAATTCAGCTTTTCGTCAAAATTTTGGAAAACCCACTAAGTGTGGTTCCACGTTCTCTCTGCGTTACGGAGCGAATACGAAAATCTCACTGTTTCTAAATTTTTTGAGAAAAATAATTCACGTTTTTTCGAGTTTTTGTCAAGTCAAGACCATTTCTCTACTCGATTTTTCGTACTAATCACAAATCCGATCTCGAATTTGCAAATGGAAAATGAGAAGACACGTTACAAGCAAGATCAATTCTATGAGTATTTTCGTCATTTCCCTAGATGTTACATTAGGACCAGATAAAGCACGTTTTTTGGAACATTACAAAAATAGTATCATTTGAATTTTGTTTTGTTTCAAAATATTAAAGTGTCACGGGTTCACAGCTGCCAAAAAAGAAAATCTTGAGTCACCTCTGAAATTTTAATATCATTCAGTTATTAAACAATAGCTAAATTTACAGGCTTAAAATAAAAATAAAAAGAGAAGACCAAAAATCAATAATTGCAAATTCCATCTGTATGATTAGTACAAATTGCATTTGATTAATATTGTTATAACAACATGGGCACAGATCATAACACATATTATAATATGATAAAAACTTGATTAGGTCTGATACATACATCGTGCAGATTTGTGTGTGTTAAAAGAAAAGACAAACTATAAATTAAGTATAGTGTTATGGCATGATACAGAATAAAAACAAATCAATTAAAATACAAGAGCCTAATCAGCATTATTAATTTAAAGAAAATCTGGATTTAGTTTTAATATCTCATTGTAGATCGAAAGCTTCTGAGTTTTATTGCGGATCTTGGACGAAAGTTTTAGTTGACAATTAAATCCGTTTTTAGATTTGAATCTCAATCATTTAAATTTAAATATTAAGTGCAGTTATTATTACTTTATAATCATTTAATGAGTATAAATAGATTAAATAATTAAGATTTATTATAATTACCGACCGCCATCAGCAATTATCATTCAAATGTCTCTATTTTCACCACTAATTGTAAACTAACATCACTCATGACCATTATTGTGTCATCATCATTAGCCACTATTAACGATCATTACCATCAATTACTATTATCATTACTGAAAATTAACATCATTAATAATAACTATATATATCGACAACCACTGTCATCATCATTATCTTAACTAATATTATAATCCATCTCAATTATCAACCGCTATCCCCAATTGTACGTCACTATCTATAATTAGTGTTAATCACTTTTCCTTTCTACCATAACCACTAATTACTACTTGCCAACCATAGCTATTAGCGAATGCCATTCCCAATTTACGTTCGCAATTATCATCACTTAACCATACATTAAGGTTGGGGAGTTTAATAGTGAATCGTAATTGATAAGTTAATCATAAAATTAATTTATTGATATTGAATTATCAAATAAATGGTGGTGACTAGATTAAAATTTTATAATTAACAACTTAGTGGTGTGGACGCGAATTATTCAATTTCCTCAGCCGTTAAAAATTAACATGCCTACATTTTTATTTTAGGTATATTAACCTTATTTAATATTTTACCATAATCTGTAAAAATAATTATATATTTTTTCTTTGTTAGTTCTAACTCCTAAATAAAATTTTTATTTATTTTTCTATAATTATACATATATATTGCCTTATTCATTTATGTAAGGTAAGTGTTAAAATATTTTTAATACCATTAATAATAAAAAAGAGGTCATCTCTTTTGTAAGATATAACTGTGTTTATAAAAGAAAAATCATAAAAATTAAAGATTAATTAATACACCATCAAATAACCATCCAATAATTGCCAATTTATTAGTGAACTAATAAATATCTTATAGATTGAGATTAGTAAATTTAAAAATTAACATTTAATAAACCAAAGTGAAATTATCCGCTCCATAAGCTGCCATTCATGAAGGCTATTGTGCCACAAGCGTACATACATACGATACCCAATTTTTCCTCATTTCTTCTATATCTGCTATCCATCTTTCCTCTGGTACCCAATTTTCGTATGATTTTCTATATACATAATATTTTTGACAAAGGATATGATATTCGATCCATCTAAATCGAGTCATTTTGATATGAAGCATAAATTTATGTATAAAAATTCATCAAAATTGTAACAAATATTATAAATGAACACATATCTTAAAAAATACAATGGGTTCATGGATAATAATAACTCAAAGGTGAACCAATAGAGTTCGAGTATAATATATAGACGTGCCTTTTGATTTAGTCTCAGTTAATATTTGGGTCCCCTAACTTTGAATGTGCACACGTAGATATTTAAATTTAAATAAGTAGACACATATATCTTGCAAGTCCTATGGGGTAATTCACGTGAGATACATTTGAATTGAATTGTATTATACCATGTAAGACGTCTACTTGATCAACTTTATACAAATTTAAGTATAAATTAAACACGATGCTAAGTATAATATTATGGCATAATACAAAATCAAAACAAGTCAATTAAAACAAATCATAATATAACATAAACGTTTTCACTTTTTTAATTTGATCTAATCTAATATCTATGTTCTCCAATTTTATATGTGTATAGGTAGATATTTAAATTTGTATAAGATTGAACTAGTAAATACATTCGTCTTATTGGCAATTCTCGACCTGCTCAATATCTGACGTATGTGACTTCCTACCTATATTATATTATGTACGTCTATTTGTGCACTTCTAAAATTAAAAGACGTGGATGTTAGCTAGTTCCTATAAATTTCTCTGACTATTTTTGTTTTCAGTTACATACCTCGGTATTATTTAGTATATTTGCTAAATAGTTGAGGTGATTTCATCCTCTCGCAGTTGAGTAGTTTTTGGCAAAATTTTGTATATTTAGCAAAATTATGTGTTCTACTTGTAAGTTTAAAGTGCCCACAACACAATAAATAAGTTGTGTGATATTCAGTGGTGGAGCCAGTATTTAGGTTAAGAGTGTTCATATTTTTAGTATATAGGTCGGTGATTTTTATATCAAAGGTGTTCAATAATTGGTATATAACAAAATATATATATATTTAACGAGTAATTTGCAATTTGCACCCTTAATATATGCCCTCTTTTGTGACTTGCACCTTATTCTATCATTTTTTGTGATTTGCACCTTAATCTTCTTATTTCCTTGCAAAATCGAGTTTAATTTGTGATTTGCACCACTAATGTATGCCCTCTTTTGTGGCTTGCACCTTATTCTATTATTTTTTGTGATTTGTACCTCAATCTACTTATTTCCTTGCAAAATCATAAAAATCTATTTTCTTTCAACAATTTTCAAAAGATAAAAAAGGAAAACAATGAATATTTCTATAAAAAGTATTTTATTCACAAGAAAATTAGGTGGATATTCCCCCCCCCCTTTCTACGTCCTAGTTTTTACAGGAAAAATTTCATTATAATACCTCTTCTTCTATCTTGGCAACATATAAAACAATTTAAAAGAAGCTTAAATTTTGATTGTGAAAATGAAACTCTTTTTTTTTTGTGAGCCAAGAAAATGAAGCAGAAGAGGGAGATGATGATACTGCTGAAGTAATGGGGTTTTTCGTATTACTTCACTCTCTAGAGAGCTAAAAAAAAGAAAGAGAAGTTGTAAAAATAAAAAATAAAAAACTTATACTGGTGTATATATTTTATCATTCAAATATCTGTATCTTTAATTTTTAATATTTTTTTTGTTTTTATGTTTGATTTCCTTTTTACCCTTTGAAAATTGTTGAAAAAAATGAGTTTTCGATTTTGCAAAGAAATAAGAAGATTGAGGTGCAAATCATAAAAAATGATAGAATAAGGTGCAAGACACAAAAGAGGGCATACATTAGGGGTGCAGATCACAATTTATACTCGATTTTGCAAGTAAATAAGAAGATTGAGGTGCAAATCCCAAAAAATAATAGAATAAGGTGCAAGTCACAAAAGACGGCATACATTAAGGGTGCAAATTATAAATTACTCATATTTAACCTATATATTCAAAAAAAAACTTTCGATGAAGAATGTTCACCTGACCACCATTAGGTGAAGATAGCTCCGCCTTTGGTGACATTGTGATGTGAAAAATTCAAATAAAATTTAATTTTTGGTTCACTTGGTCAAAATTTGAGAACTTTTATTTGACATGAAGAATAAAGAAATTTTTATGTGATAAATCATATAGTTTGGTGATTTTTATGTGATCTCTCTAGCTCATAATAATTGGATTTTTGTACTTTTTTTAATTACTTAATATTCAAGAGAGTTATTGAAATTATTTATTTATTTATTTATTTATTTTTCTAAGTGATAGTTTAAGAAGTTAATTGATCATGATTTTACTTTGAACTATTTCTTTTTAAAAACTAATTTGAAAATAATTAAAAGGATAAAAGTAGAAAGTGACTGTTGACACTCAATTTTTACCCTCCACGGTGTCAAATTATTCACGGAGGGGGGAGCTTTATTTTATAACATTTTAAATATTTATTTATCAAAAAAAAAAAATTAATTAAATACTGCACGCGCCCCTAACAATTAATTCCCAACCGCCCCTAATACCTCACCAGACCCCCTATTTTTTTTTTCATCTTCTTCTTCTTTCAAACCCTAAAGCCGCCCCAAACCCTAAAATCGCACCGCCCAACCCCTT
>JAABOM020000001.1:22713658-22725954 GCA_011800125.2 Solanum clarkiae
AAAATTTAAAAATTTTATAAAAAATAATATATTTTTTGTAGGGTGGGGGAGGAGAGATGGGGATGGGCCAAGGGGATGAGGGTGGCGGAGATGGGGGATTACAAGAAGTTTGGGAGGGAGGCTGGTAGAGGGTAGAGGTACGAATGGGGTAAAATAAATAACATTTTCAAAATTTAAAATATTTTTTAAAAATAAATTTTAAAATTTTTCTTGAGGCGAGGGCTGGGAGGCTAGGTCGGGAGGATGGTGAGTATGGGGTGGGAACAACGACTGGTTAAAAAAATAAAAAATTTAATTTTGATGTTTTTTAAAATAAACTTTTAAATTTTTTTGGGAGAATAGGGGGGGTTAGAAGATATGATAGAAATATTTATCTTATTAGGTAGATTTCTTGTTTATTAATGATCTAGTTATGTTGGATTGTCTATTTAATAGAATTATCAATTTCTTAGAGATTACGTTTGATGTCAAGTCAAATAAAGGAACCAATGAAAATGCACAATGTATAGAAATAATGTATTTTATGCAATCAAATATGACTATATTACTTTAATAAGATTGACTAAAAAAGTTTGTCCTTATTACAACTCTTTTGACACCTACAAATATTAATAAGAGCCTCATAGTTCAAAAAGCAAAATCCTACGGAAGAAAAATAGAGTGACGTGAAAACACATCAGATTACTTCCCCTACAAATCAAAAACCAACTGATTGGGCTTTTGGGCCACTTCTCCAATCGCGCATTGTTTGGAGCTTTGGCCCATTTCCCCTGTCCTATACTAAAGGAAATCCTGTATATATCCAGATTTGAAAATTAAAAAATGATTTAAATTCTTTTTTTGAATTTTTTAAAAATAATTATTTTAAATTATTGAAAAATTGAAGAAGCTCGATCATTTATTTGCAATGAAGATAATAAAAATTGGATGTCAACAATCATCAGTTCTTATAAATATAATATCTTTTATTTTCAATAATAGATGAAAATTGGTCAAGCTAGAGAGATATTTGCTAGAAAAAGATTAAATATAATTTATCTTGGTTATATGAACGGTGTTATTCTGACTTCTTATGCTAATGTATTACTTGTCGTGTTGATTTATTAAAAGGTGAAATCTTAAGATGGATTAATATGTTGATAGATTGGATAGTAATAATATACAATGGTGAAATAATAAATTAGCTGATGGAATTCAAGTCGTGATATAGAGATTGATGAGACGGCTTTTGAGAAACTTATAAGTTTTCATTGTGCCAAATCTACAAGTGGATTTATAAATCAAACACATGAAATAAGTTAAGTAGTGCTCTAAAGAAAATTAATCCTTAAATTAAATTTATTAGTAATTTAATTTGTTAATTAGTATATGCAATTTTAACATGAAAATTATAGAAGTGTTCAATAAAAATTTTTTGTACAAAATGAATGGAGTGGAATTATGAATTTCTAGTAGAATGTTCACAATTTAGCATGGTAAAAGTAATTCGAATCAAAGTTTTAAATTACTACGTAATACAAAATATCAATAATTAAATTTGTGCGTCTAGGTTGTGCTCATATTTAGTTAGGACTCAAAATTTCGTTTCTTGATAGAGAAGGATAGAAATTCATTTTTTTTTCTCTAGGTTTTGGACATAACAAAACATGGTCTATATACAGCACTCCTTCTGAATAAAAAAGAAAAGAAATTTTCACAATACTTTCCTAACCAAATATGGAAAGAGTCGGTTGATTGATTTGGGATCACTGCACAAAATCGTAAACTTAAGTTTTATCACATTTTAAAAAAATATCTTTGTTTTTAACTTCTGTTTTAACTTCTATTTTGATCAAAGAAACGTCTTCAACTAAATTGGTAATGATTTTGAAATTCAAAAAATAAAATTAGACTTCAATTGACTCCTGCTACTTCTAAGATTCTTTTTTTTGTGATTCGAGGATCGCTAGTAACGTATTTTTTGAATTAGGATGATCTGAAACTCCTTTAGATTTATTTGATCTCCCAAAAAGGATATTATGGATCTTCTTAAAATATTTGATTGTCAAGAAGAGTTTTTCCTCATGTTATGTGATCTTTATAAATATTTCAAGACTTTATGAAATTTTTTAGATGCCTCTTTAAGTTAATATATCATCTTTTATATTGGCATAAGTTAAAATTTAAAATAAAATAACCTTCTAGAGTGTTAATTTAAATTGAACATCTTTTATGAAGTCGTAACTAGAATTGAACATGTCTTGAATCCCAAAAGCAATCATATTGTTCTCATATCATGGACTAAAGGCACACAACTTTTAAGAGAAAAAGCATTCCAAAAAAAGTGATAAAGTGAAGGGCCCAATCTCCAAGTCATAAGGAGTACATAAATGCACATGGGAAGGAGACATAACTCACATGTAAATAAACATGGGGTTTGCTTCCTCATTTCAGAGCATTTCCTGTTTTGGTTTCCTTTATCTTATCACTTCACCACTCAAATTATTAAACATTACTAATTGGGACATCATTTAATTCAAACTGCCCAGTAATTCTATCTCCTAAAGCTATTCAAAGAGTTAGAGGTGTCAAACTTACCCTAAAAATAAATTATTTAATTTTGAGTCTGTCTTAAATAGGAGTGTCAAATGGGTGGGTTGAGTCAGAATTGAGAATGTTAAAATTGGTTGAAATAGAGATTGGATTGGGTTATGTGCCGTCCAAATTTATTTTGGGCTAAAATTTGAGTTGGATCATGACTCGCCCAATTTGATCCGTTCAATTTCAATAAATTCTAACATATTATTACTTATTTACTTTTTATAATCACAATTTGAAAATAAAACAAAAAAGTTACAAATAGATCGATAAATCATAGAAAATATAAAATAGATAGAAAAAATATATTACATCAATGTAAGTAAAGAGCATTAGAACGGGTTGAAATTAAAGATTCGACTGGACTCAATTGAAGATTTTTTCATGATATGTTGAAGCTTGAATGAGTTGAGACTGAATCCAATTTAAATGCGTTTCTTATTTTTAATCCATAAGATAGTGAGGCTGACATTTTCCTAACCGTCATATGTATTGCCCTCACTTATGAGTTTCATTATTAGTATCAAACAATTAATACTATAAATAAGACAAAAGAATGGATACTGATGACTATTACTTTTTAAACACAAATAATTGGAGTCATAAAAAATTTATCAAAATATGTGTGAATAAATGTTATATTCGTAGCTGAACATATATACAAAATATTGAGGCAAAAACATCCTTTTGAGTTTTTCTTTTCTTAAAAAAAAATATATTTTTTGATGAAATTAGACAGAAAATTTTCATGTACTATATTGCAGTGACTGTATTTCCAACGGTAGATATCTTCATCAATTTAGTACAGAGAACGTTGGAATTGGTCAGATGTGAGTAAGATTATTATTGTTTTCTAATTTTCTATTTTTTTCGTATAGAAACAATTAAGGGGGTTGGAGTTTATTAATTTACCAAAAGTAAAATAAAATCAAAGAGTAAAAAGTATTATTCCCGTCGTCTCATACTATTTATTTACTTTTTCTCTTATATGCGATTTAAAAAAATCATAACAAGAAAAATATTTTTATTAGTTTATCCTTCAGCTCTTTTTGATACATTAGGTATTTATGTGTTTTATTTATCAATATAAAAAGAGAAATTTTTATAAATAACTTAGGCTTGAAACTTAAGGTGGTCAAATAGGTATATTTACTATAATTACACGGCATAACCTCGGATATGTGACCTAGAGGAGAGGACAGAGGTGAACGAGATCGAGAGAGGTGGGAGAGAGGCGAATTGTATATGTATACTTGTCAAATTGTATGTGTATATCGTCAAATAATTGTATATGTGTAACTAATATACGTATGCATTTGTATATCTGACAACCAAGATTGGGAGAGAGAGGAGAGAGATGAGCGAGATCAAGAGAGGGAGGAGAAAGGCAAGCAAGAGAGGGTAAAGAGGGAGAGAGGCAGACTGTATATGTATATCTGTCTAATTGACTATGTATATCTGTTAATATAATTGTATATATGCAATTGGTATACATATGTAATTGTATATCTGGTAAGAAATTTGAGAGAGAGGAGAGAGACGAAAGAGAGGAAAAGAGGAGAGAGAAAATAGTCAAAAGAAATTCTAACTATAGCTATAAATTGTCAGCAATTTTTTTCAAACTATAATTGTATTACATAAATAAATGTCATATGTTTGCGTAATTTTTTCATATAAAATTTCATAATGAGAAAATTCTTTTGAAAGTTGAAACTTTTCAAATATTTATATTTTTAAAATCAATTAATTGTTTAAGGACAGCATAGAAGATTTTTTTTATTAATTCTAGCTTAATTTTATAAATTGAAAATAATTATTTTTTTAATACTCAGACAAGTAAATGAGCCGGATGGAGTATCATTCTGAAGCATAAGATCCACTTCTTTTGGTCTTGGTCTTCGAGCTTAATGTTCGTTGTTGTTAATTACATTATCCTGTTCTACCATTCTTAAAATACACACAATTTCATTGCACGAAAGAGATTGACTAATGAAATATATTTTCTCATTTTATCCTTAATTATTAATTGTATTTGAAAATAATGAATATTGATATTTAGCATAAAAAATCTAAATATGGAGAACACATACTAATAATGTGATGATTGTTTAAATTAAATCAACCGTGTTTTTATTTATAATTAACAAGTCTCTCTTATCGCTCCCTCTACCTCAAAATAATTTAGGTTTTAACCTCTAATTAATTCAAAATATTTAATGTTTCACAAGATCAAAAAGATATTTAATTAGTAATTTTTTTTATTTTTTGTAACTTAGGCTTGACATGTTTCTAAAAAGAAAAATAATTATCAAGAATATTTTAATAAAATTCCTCTTAATTTATAGAAGCATTAATTACCTTATCCTATATGTGTTAGTTTCAAGATCCAATGGAACAATTGCTTAGCTACATCAAGTCATCACTATAAAGTATATATGGTTCACCACGCCCTGGAAGGGTTGGGAAACCAAATTTGGATGGAAGCTCTGAGGAGAATCCAACTGATGGGCAACATAAATAGCGATCATGTAAGACCTGGGATCCCTCATGACCCAAACTTTCCAAAGCCTACCCTTCTTTCCTTTCTTCCCCTACCTGACAGCCAACCAAACTCTGCAATTCATCCCAGCCCTGACCCTAGGGAACGTAAATCCCAACACTTGCGCTTTCAAAACAGAAAAGACCCAAAGCCAAGTGCAGGAGCATCAAAACTCAACCCTCGAGTTGTTAAAACTAAACAACCAAGAGGTGGAGGAACTACTGGGAGGCCTAGGCGAATTCTTTCCCGAGGAATGCATCTTGGAAATATTGTAGATCAGGGAATTGGAGGAGGACACACGCACATTGTTCCTAATTCACTACCCATGTCAAGTACTGGCTTGCATCATGAACATCCACAACAAGAAGGATTCAAATCCAGCAGCTATTGCTCTGACCCCGATCAAATCGACTGGAAAGGGGAAGAAAGTAGACATGGAGAAACGGTCGATGACTTCTCAACCCCAGATCATGTCTAAGTTCATCATATGGAACACAAGGGGGCAAACAGTGCCACCTTCAGACGAAACTGCGAAATCATGGTTAAGGAGTATAATCCAGCAATGCTTATTTTACTGGAAACTAAAATGAGTGATCACAAGCAACTCACTGACATGTTGAACTTTGATGCTCATATTCAATCCCCTGCCGAAAGCTTGTCTGGAGGCATCGTGATTATGTGGAAAAAAGGCATGCTCAAAGTGGACAACATCTCCAACGCACAACAAGGAATCCATGTGCGCGTCAAGGTATATCCCCAAACTCATTCTTGGTTTTCTCTGCAATTTACGCAAGCCCTGACTTAGAGAAAAGGGAAACCCTTTGGGACGAACTAAAAGCCATCAGTCAAGGCCACCCTATAGACTGGTTGCTGGGGGAAAACTAGGGGTAATAACATTAGCAATTCTCGTGTTAAAGCTTTCTGCTCTTGTCTTCAGAATTGCAGCTTGATTAATTTGGGCTATCAGGGACAGAAGTTTACCTGGACAAATAAAAGGTACAGGAACTAATCCCAACTCATTTTTGAGCGTCTTGATAGATGCTTGGCTAATGACTCCTGGAACAAAAAGTTCCCATAGGCATTAGTCACTCATCTCCTTCATATTAAATCAAACCATTGTCCTCTCCTTCTTGCTCTTCACTCTAATCAAAGCAATGGCAGTCCTATACCTTTTCGCATGGAGCCTATGTGGTGCAATCACCTTAGCTTCAAAACTTTGGTCAATCAAGCTTACGTGATGAACCCTGATCTGCTTACATCCATAAACTGCTTTCAGAAACGTTGTAAAGATTGAAACAAGCACACTTTTGGGAACATCTTTAAACAACTCAGAGTGATCAGGGCTAGGTTAGAAGGTATCCAAAAGTCTAATAGTTTCTACCATAGTAGTTTTCTCTAAAACCTTGAGAAGGAGCTGAGTGAGGAACATGATGGTCTCTTCAAAGCTGAGAAGGATTTCTGGATTACAAAATCTAGAATCAATTGGCTCAGTGAGGGGGAGGCCAACACAAAATTCTTTCATACAGCTACCCTAGTTAGGAGAAGAAGAAATAAGATTATGAGTTTGGAGGATGATAGTGATAAGGTACATGAGAGTCAACAAGACATTCTCAACCATACCTTTGACTTCTTCAGAAATCTATACCAAACTGATCACCTCTTCTCCAAAAGGATTCCCTCGGCACCATTGGCATCTCACAATGCCTCTAGCTCCCATGACATGCAACTTCTTGATTCTCCTCTTAGGGATAGTGAAATTATCCAGGCTCTCAAATTCTTCAAACCTTTAAAGGCTCCAAGACCCGATGGACTCCATCACCTTCTATACCAGAGGTATTAGGACATCTTGGGTGCTTACACTATGGCCTTCTGTGAGGATGTCTTTAGGACAGCCCACATGTCTGCTAAAGTAAAACAGGCCCTCATTTGCCTCATTCCTAAATCCCCTGACAGCAAAAACCTCAGGAACTTTAGGCCAATTGGCCTTTCTAATACCATTTACAAGCTGATTATCAAAATCATTATTAATAGGATCAGACCTTTTCTCCCCTACCTTATCAGCCTTATCCAGTCTAGCTTCATAACCAATAGAAAGGCCTCGGATAATGTCATTATTGTCCAGGAATTTATTTCCCACTTTAGAAAAATGAGGGCCAAAAAAGGTGGTATAATCCTTAAAGTCAACCTTGGAAAGGTATTCGATAGGCTAGAATGGTCCTTCATTAGGAACACTCTTAGCTATTTCAAGTTTCCTCCCAAAATAGCTAGCCTTATCATGTCTTGTGTCAGTACTATCAGCATTGAAGTCATTGTGAATGGAAGGAAACTGAAGTTTTTCTCCCAAGCAGAGGAATAAGACAAGGTGATCCAATCTCCCCTTATATCTTTATTCTATGCATGGAGAGACTTTCTAGAATAATTGATGCACAGGTGAATGTGGGCACTTGCAGCCCTTTTAAAATTTCAAGACAAAGGCCAGCTATCTCATATCTTTTATTTGCAGACGATCTCACCCTCTTTGTTACAGTAGATGTAAGGAATTGTAGCGCAATCCATGACACTCTCCATTGGTTCCACCAATTTGCTGGGAAAAAAATAAATTAAACAAAGTCAACGTTATTGTTTTCTAGAAACTGCACCACAACCACCAAAGAAGCTTGTGTAACTGCCCTGGGTATCCAAGAGTAGTCCTCTTTTGAAAAATATTTGGGATTGCCTATGTTTCACAAAAAGCCCAACAAGAAGGACTTCCAATACTTCCTTGATAATCTCATGACTAAGCTCTCAAGATGGAAAACCAATACTCTCAGCATGGCTGGAAGAGTTGTGTTGGCCAAGTCCTGCCTGGAAAATATGTCATCACATACCATAAGCTATATGAGGTTGCCTAGCAGGATCATCAAGGATATTAACAAAATAACAAGAGACTTTTTGTGGGGCACCTGCTGAGAGAAGAATAAGATGCATCTTCTGAATTGGGCCACTATTACTACAAGTAAGGATCAAGGAGGACTGGGACTTCAAAGAAGTGAAATAAGAAACAAAGCCATACTGAGCAGTCTAGCTTGGAGAATTGCACATCATCAAGGGAATCTGTGGGCAAAAATTCTTATTAATAAGCACATGAGTAGCCCTTACAATACACATGCTGGTCGTATAGTTTCTAGGATATGGAAAAACATCCAAATGGGATGGGCTGATATTTCCAATGCCACCAGATGGGTGGCACACCAAGGCACCAGCATAAACTTTTTCACTGATGTATGGCTCCCACATACTCCTTCTATAAGGAGCCAAATTCATGGACCCTACACATGAAGAGCACTACAAATTGAATGACATATACAAAAATGGACCGTGGCATCTTGACACCATCTCTATTCCTGATGCACTTCGAGAGGTCATCCTTTATCAACCCATGTGTCTCAACCCGAACAAGGAGGACAGAAGGATTTGGATACTTATCAAGGATGGGAAGTTTCCCTTGTCTACTGCCTACAGGTACCTATAAAGCAAAAGTGAAGTTAATCACTTTGTTAATAAGGACTTTGAAAAAATTTGGCGCACCCCTATTCAAATAGATTCATAACCTTCCTTTGGATTCTCCTCCATAAACAGCTCCCCACCAGTGACCTCCTGAATTCTCGAGGTCTGAACGTTGACCCAAGTTGCAGCTTGTGTAACCATTCCAAGGAAGATAAAAATCAAATCCTATTCCAGTGCCCTTTCGCTAAGTCTTTTTGGGATAGTGCACGAAGAAATAACATGATCCCTACCATGCCTTGTGTTGATATTATGGCAAACCAAGGCTGGGTTGTCTACTGGAAAGCCACATCCAATTTGAACCATGTGTCAAGCCTCCCATGGTTTGTATTCCTCCCTTTTTGACTGTGAAATTTATGGAAGAACAAGAATAACAATATCTTTAGAAATGCCAAGGCACACTTGGATTACAACAATGTATATGCACATGCAATGAAGTATGTCTATGTCATCACCCACAAGCCTGAAAATGTTGCTCAGAAACAGTGGGTTAATGTGAAATGGGAACCCCCAGGGAAAGGATTCACAAAGCTGAACGTGGAGGCGCAGTAAAGAAAGACAGGGGATCAAGAGGCATAAGGGGAGTTTTTCGAAATTCTGCGGGTGACTGGAAACTGGCATACTCCCAAAAAATTTTCCAAACTATGCCGTTGGAAGCAGAACTAAGGGCTCTTCTTAGAGGCCTCCAAGTTGCAGCAAATCATAACTTTGTGCCACTCAAGATCAATATTGACTCCATGGAGCTGGTTCAAATGATCAACAAAGGTAATCTAACCTTTGAAAATCTAATTTGTGAATGCAGGTTGCTGATGGATAGACTGGGAGTAGCTCAAATGCAGTATGTCTTTAGGGAACAAAATCAAGTGCCAGACGTGTTAGCAAAGGAATCTATGAAGAATCCTAACTATGATACCTCTGTTTTTGTAATCTCTCCTCAATTTGCTAGACATATATGGCAAGCAGACAGTCGAGGGATTAGTTATGTATGTAAATCTAAAATTAATATTTTAATTTTCTCGGACCGAAATGTGGTCCAACTACAGACTATGGTGCTTAATAGCAGCCCCTGCATGTAGACGTTTATTCGCATGTTATAATATATAACTATCTTAACTATCAAAAAAAAAATATATATGGTTCAACATTATATATTGAGTGCTCACAAATAATCAACTTTCCTTACTCATATAAATATATCAATGATTAAAACTTGAAAGGTACTCCCCTTTGAATCAGCATTTGGATGTGAAATTTAAGATTTCAAATCATAATATTATTTTTTAAAATCAATTTTAGATATGCAATATGAAATTTTAAATCGTAATATTATTTTTTTCCTTAAAAGACCAATAAACTTTATTTTATAAAAGAAAAAAAATTATATTGTACTTCAATAGATTACTTGTACCATGTGAACTATATGAAAGAATAATTAATTACTAGTATTATTGATTAGTGAATTTTTATAAAAGATTATATGTATTTGAAAATTTAATTATAAATATTTATTTATAGGAGAACTGGAGATATACAATTTATTAATTTAGTGTCTTAAGATATTTTAGTATTTTGTTTATAAACTATAATTTACTCATTTGATAAGATTGCATAAAAATTGAAAAAACTTTGATAGTTTTCACAACTTATGAAGTTTTCATATTTATAAAAACAATACAATTTACAAAATTTAAATGACATATTCAAATAAAATATCACCTTTATATCAATGTGATTTCATATCTACATCCAAATGGGCCCTAAATTATTACATTTTCCTTTTCCTTCTCTTATTCTTGTTTATCTCTTTGAATATATATATATATATATCCTACTGAATAACACGGAGGTGCTCTGTTTAGTGGCCTTTAGATTTTTTATGTATTCAGACACGATCAAATTCAATAACTAAATAAAACGAGTATATAAAATTTAAATAATAAAAAAGTCATATAAACTTTTTAGTTCTTACTACATCCAAATTTTATCTTCCCCTCTTTTTTTATCCCGATTGATAAAAATTTATCCGCATTTTATATTGATATTTATATTAATCCAATAGATATGATATGTATTTTGTATATTAATCTTTGATACTTAATCATGATCAATTAACATATATTTTTACTTTATCTAAATTAATTTTTACCTGATCTAGTGTACAGATCGATTGTGAATATTAGTTTACCATGTTTGGTCTGTGTTTATTTATAAAATGTCGTTTAATAGATGGATAATAAGTTATTCATATGTTAATTTTTGTCTAACTTATGCGACACTTGTTAAGTAGATAGACATGTATATAAAAAGTCACATGACTAATACATGTGTAAGTTCTAAAAAAATTTACGTATTATTTTATGATGAATAGAAGATAGAGTAACCAAGGCATAAATAACTAGTTCTTGTATAAAATAATACATAAATACATTTATAAAATTCTTATCTTACTAATACCCGTATAACTTTAACCAGCAATAAGACGACGGATCTAATTAATATCATTTTCTTCCGGAATGCATCATTTTAGTTGTTTGTTTTCTAAGTTGACATCGTGAAAAAAATTAGAGGTCATCATCATAAATGTCAATACTTATAAATTTTTTATATTCTTGCGTTCAATGGAAAGCATACTCTATAAAAGTCCAACAATGTAATCATTTGAAATAGACATTAATCATACAAATATATTTTTTTTGGTAAACTGATCATACTAATATTAGGTAGGGCTTTTACTAGTAATTATATATACGATTAATCATACGTAATAAATATAACAGCTACATATTTGATTATAACACGCCCTTCTAAATTATTTCTTTATATTACTATCAATTATACTTTTTTTTCAAAAAAAAAAAAAGTTGTTAAACTAAGATCTTAGTCTACTCTTGACGTATATGCTAAAAAATATGGTTGTTTACCTAGTCCATATATACCAAATCAACTATAGTTGTAAATGTAATTTCTTCAGCTAAATAAGAGTGATTATAGAACTTAAATATTAAAATTTCGATTAGTGAACTCCTCACGAATACTATCGACTTATTAATTAATTTTCTAAAATATTAAAATTTGGATTTTATTTTTTTTTATAGAATTTAGTTTGTATTGGTTTCAAATCGAAAGATTGAACAAGTATGAACGATGACCTATTTTAATGTCATCGACTCAAACGTTAGGCAAATTAAATTGGCTTCTTTGATTAATATTTTCTAGTTATTGTTACTCATTAAGATTTTCAATAATAACCTAATTAAGTTGGGTAGAAATATTAGAGTAGTAGACTGTTGACACCCAATTTTTACCCTCCACAGTGTCAAATTACCCACGAAGCTTTATTTTTTATTTTTTTATGATTTTTAAATAATTATTTAAAAAAAAATTTAATTAATTTAAACGGGCGCGTGTACTGCACGCGCCCCTTATATCCTTTACCCCAAACCCTTCTTCTTCATTTTTCCCCACTTTCCCTAACCCTAATCCCTAGCCGCCCTACAACTCCCATTCCCCACATTCATCCCCTTCCCTAAAACCCTAAATCAGCCGCTACCCCTTTCACCCCCCATCTTCTCAAAATCCCAACCCTAATTAATACCCATCCCGCCGCCCCTCTTAACTCTTACCATTTCCCAAACCC
>JAABOM020000001.1:22739117-22755534 GCA_011800125.2 Solanum clarkiae
CAGATAGTTTAAAGAGCCATTTTGCTTTATTCCATCATACTCCAAGGCCAAAAAATAGTCAATCTTTGGCTCCATCCAAGATTGATGGAAATTAAAAGATTCTACAATGCATTTTGTGGAATAATCTTTTATGGAACGTTTGCTTCCGAGAAAGTGATACATGAATTGCAATAGGGCAAACAATAATAACTAGATTATCTGATTTGTCATCGGATGTTTGTTTTTTTATCATAGACATGGACAATACCATGTATTGCAATTTAGGACATGTCACTTTCTACAAGTAGGGCAGAGTTTGTTTGCAATAATAACCTGGTCCTATTTAACTAACTTTGCCTAATGCTTTATTGTTATATGTCATTGTTCAAACAAAACAGCTCTTTGACAACTACTAATTCGGCATTAGCAGTCAATTTGACAAAATATGATTTGTGAACTTGTAGGTGGCATTTCATGCTTTAAGGTTTTCGCCATCTATCCTAGAACTTGGTAACAAACTTACTGAGAGGATGAGGAGCAAGGGACCATATGTTGCTCTTCATTTGAGAATGGAGAAGGATGTGTGGGTGAGGACAGGATGCCTTCCGGGTTTAAGCCATGAGATTGATGAGATGATAAACGATGAGAGGAAGCGAAGGCCTGAGCTCTTAACGTCACGTTCAAACATGACCTACCATGACAGAAAGCTTGCTGGTCTCTGCCCTTTAAATTCTTTGGAGGTTACAAGGTTAGCATATTAGCCTTCATGAATTTCCTTGGTTTGTTGATGCACTTGAAAAATACTTCCCTAGTCCCTACTTAACAGATTTACATTCTTTGATTAGGTTGCTCAAAGCTTTGGGAGCACCAAAGAGTGCAAGAATCTATTGGGCTGGAGGAATTCCTTTGGGTGGGAAAGAAGCATTGAAACCATTAACAAGTGAATTCCCTCAACTCTTTAACAAAGAGGATCTTGCATTGCCCGGGGAACTCGAGCCATTTGCAAAGAAAGCATCCCTTATGGCTGCTCTTGACTACATTGTAGCTGAGAATAGCAATGTTTTCATGCCATCTCATGGCGGAAACATGGGCCACGCTCTCCAGGTATTGCCTCCCCTTCCACTATACATTGCTTGTAGGATTATCTGAACAAGTATGAGTTTTTCTCTAACTATTAACTGTATTCTGCTTTGGCAATAGGGACAAAGGGCCTATGCAGGGCACAAAAAGACTATCACTCCCAACAAAAGACAGATGCTTCAACATTTTCTGAACTCATCACTATCCGAGACAGAGTTCAACAGGATTATACTGGACTTGCATAGAGATTCGTTAGGCCAGCCAGAATTAAGAAAGGCAGGAAGGGATGTGACAAAATACCCTGTCCCAGAGTGTATGTGCAATAGTACTATCAACCATTCATCGACGTAACTCCTTATCAATGAATAACATGTGATGAAGCACCCCTGCAGCTAATCATACATTCTTACAACATCCTGAGAATCTTGGATTAGCCTACTGTGATTCGGACAAGCAGGCGAGGTTGCTTTGAGGTGCAATACTGGTTTTTCGGCTATGTTTATAGGCGAATCCTCGGTGGTTATAACTTATGGTAAGTAACATGAGACTGATGCAGCAGAACTGGGAAGATGAATCTCTAATACAAAAGCAACATTTTTTACAAGTCCAATTCCTTTTTCTTAATGTTAATAATGTTTAAATGAACCACAGCTTCATTTTATTTATTCATTCATTCATTAGAAAATATCAATGTAATCTATCATACTCAATGTATATGTATTAATGTATATAATCATACAATTTTTTTGAAATATATGTTTACCATTTTGACTGTATATTTCTGAGCAAGTTGATATTTCATTATACAAAAAAAGAATAAGAGAGACAGAATAATTCTCTTGTTATTAAATACTATTTATTTAATGTTGTGTACATATTGGACTTCTCTTTCGGTCTAATATCTTATGGAATTAACTGACAAATCATTGCAAATAATAATTTAAATCGTAATCATTATGGTTTAGATTAGACTTCCAGTTGTACATTATCAACAAAATGGAAGGAGCTTGGAAGCATGTTGCTTGACCTATCTGAAAACAAGTGATGCTTGCAAAATCAGTCTTATAATTGGACTTGAATATAACTTGGCCTAATTATATTTGTTTGCTCGAGTAATTACTTGGTCAACATGAAATTGAATACTTATAATTTAGAAACGTAACAACAATCTCCGATTCTCAAAGAGGTTCAGAAAAAAAAAAAAAGAACGCTCTCAAATAAGAGATTAAAGCTAATACAAGTATCATTTTCTTTAATAGTCCTACCAAACTACCCCTATCATTTTCATTAGCTTCTACATATCCATGTTTGGAGACAGCAGAAACTTGATGAATTGGTACTTTGGGCCTAAATACATGTTGGGCCTATACTTGGAGTTTGGTCTGGGCTTCAGCGTAAAGCCCAAAAATACTGTGTATAGAGGGAACAACTGAAACATAGACAATGTTGCTCAACAACAAGAGGACAAAATAACAACCAATGATGGCACCAAACTGAAACTGACATAGGTAACTTCTAAAACTACACCACTAAGAACACCCATCAACACAATTCTAACTAATTTTACAAAAATTATCTATTATTTGATACGATTATTTGATAAATATATCGTCCCCCTTGATGAATGTTTATGGATCAGTATTTGCTTAAAGAATGCGATGCTGTCAAAATCTTAGTGTCACTAGTTTTATCCTCAAGTTGTGAGTCGTCTATGAGAACAAAAGGATTACTTATCACTCCACCATGATACAGTCCCGAGTAATGGTGCAATAAGTTGACAGACACTTTAAGTGGCATTTGCAAATATTATGTATCTACATGTGAATGATTTCACATCTCATTATTTAGTCAATCAACTGACCAACAAACTAACTTAGAACTAATAAAGTGGTATCAATATTAAAATAAGCTTAAGTAGAAGCAAATGAACTGACTTTGTCTTTTTAGAAAAAGCTTTACTCTTACTGTGTTTGCCTATAAAATATTTGAAATTTTCAACGGTGTCTTTTGGAAGCACGAGAGTCATCGAGACATTTAGGCATATCATGAATGTCCACCATTACATTCCTTCTCCTGGTTTTGCTTTGCTCGGCAAACCTCTCCTCAAATTTTCTCTTGCTTGCTTCAAACTTCATATCCATGTCTCTGATGCTTTGTGTTGATACAACTGCAGAGTTTTGTGTTGTAATTAAACTGCAATTGCTTTGTTTCTCCGGCAAACAATCAGAAAGAAGATGTTTTTTTATGAGAAGCAACTTCTATGATTTATTTTGTTGGATAATTTAATCTTTATTCTTGGTTTTTGATTTGTCGGGGAAGTAATCTGATCTGTTTTCACGTCACCTTGTTTTTCTTTCTCGATCACTTCATCTTTATGCTCATCAAGAATCAAGTTATCATGATTTTCAGAGTGCATTATTGTCATTTTGATATCCTAAGTTAGAGAGGAACTTCGATCAATGCAAGAAAATCAGCAGATTGTTTCTACGTGAAAAAATAGCTCATGAACACTCTTCTAATTTTCATTCTTCTTACAAAACTAAAGCAAGAACAAGAATAACAAAAAATAATTATTCAAGTTTAGAATCAAGAACAACAGTCTGTGATGAATATTTACTGAGGGCTTTTGCTTTCTAAACTATGTGACTCTTATTTATAGTTGTAGGTGTCAAAAGAGTTGTAATAAGGACATTTTTTGGTCAATTTTATTGAGGTGACATGGCCATATTTGATTGAACAAAACACGTCATTTGTACTCGTTGTGCATTTTCATTGGTTCCTTTATTTGACTTGACGTGTCAAGCCATTTGACTCGTCAAATGTAATCTCTAAGAAATTGATAACTCAATTAAATAGATAATCCAATATAATTGAATCATTAATAAAAGAGAAATCTACCTAATAAGACAAATATTTCTATCATATCTTCTAAATCCCTGGCAATATATCCATCAACAGATACATTGATTAGTGTATCAAGGCATATTTTAATACTAGATACATGTATCTTTGATATCATACCTATGTATCTATCCACAAAAACACTAGATATTTGATATGATATATACTGATGAAATTAAGTAGATGCACTAGATAAAATTGATTTGGTCGGAATTTGGACGGGATAGCTAGTTTACTTGTTTTAGGTGATACAATTCTTGTTAGCCTTTTTCCATTATTGGTAGTGTTGTTTTCTCGTGGATTCTGGATTATTGATAGCATGTGGAGATGTTAAAATAGTTGGGGTTGGGTAGATTATTTTTTTTTTTTGAGCTTTAGGATTAGAAATATGTTTAGGTTCTTTTGAATACTTGGGGTAATTGTAAGCATGTGATCCATGTCATTTCTTTGTAGCCCTATCATTATAACTGTTGATTCTCTATTGTTAGTATTGTGAGCATGTTGGCCTTAGTTTAGGATATCAAAACTTATTTTAGATGTCCCAACGTCATTCGATGGGTCTAGATCCATAAAGTACTGCATAGCAGACTAGTATCCGGTAGGTGGACCTTAGCTAGGAAGTAACTTGCCCGAGCATCACTCTATCATCCATATTTTCTCTCACATCTGATGGCTTTGGGTACTTTTGTAGAGTTAGGTTTTGTATTACGTCGTTTTTGGCTTCCGGTTGATAATAGGGTGGTCGCATCAATTTCAAATCATCATGCAAAGTAATATTTGGTAACTCTTAGTGTATGGATGGAAGAAGGATAAGTTCGGTACCTCTGGTTAAGTTTGACGAGTATTCAGATAGTAAAAGTCCGACCTCAGCCCCCTATATTTATTAGACGAGCATCTAGGTAGTAAACATCCCGGTCTCAGCCCTTTTTATATATTATGGTGAGCATTCGGATAGTAGTAGCAGTCTAAGTCTCCTGTATGAATTAGAAGAGTATCCGGGTAATAAAAGTCGCGGCCTCCACCTCCCTTATTTATCGAGTAAGCATCCGGATAATAATAGTCCCGACCTCAGTACCCAGTATTTACAAATCTTCTGCCCTCAGATGACCATGGTTAAGGTTGGTTTGGTTTCGTGGAGTTCTAATGGCAATTCCGCTCTTTCTTAGATCCTTGTATTCTAGTTCTCTGATGTCCCGATTGGGCTTACGTAGGCCTGATCAGGTGTTGTTAGCATAGTTATTCGCTTAGCCTTCTCTTAATTGTATGATAGATAGTTTCTTTTATTCTTGTCAACTTATTTTGACTCTGTTTTGAGTGTATTGCTCTTTTTAGTACTGCTTTTATTTTTTCTACTCAGTCAACCTATGATGCCTACTAAGTATTTGTTCCTTGGTACTTATACTACACTCCGTATCTACTTCCGTGATGCAGGTTTGAGCACTAGCCACCAGCATTGAGCGATCTAGCTTGTTGCTCACATCGGAGATCAAGGTGAGCATTTGACCTTTTTGGATCATTTTGTCTCCTTCAACTTAGTGGCCCGTCTTTTGTGTATATTTTGAGACTAGCCAGATCTTTTATGTATTTTGGTCCACTTTTGGACCTTGTACTTTGTATTTTTGTGTATAGCAACTCTGTACTAGTGATTTCCAGGTTCTATGAGGATTTTTTGTATATTTGTATTTATATTATTAGTTAGTTACTTTTTTGTCCTTCTGCATTGATGCTATTAAGTTAGACTCTGTTAGTTTTTCCCCTAACACCCATTACTTACATTTCTGGGTTACTGGCTGGCTTGCCTATCGATGGATTATGGTAGGCGCCATCACGGCTTGAGAAATCGGATCGTGACATTTCATTGATGGGAAGGGAATACTACTTAGCTTTGGTAATGGAATTAATTACACCTTTTTTTAAAACAATAATTTTAAATTGAAGTAGCAAAATTAAATTCAATCTACCCAAAATACCCTCCTAACCCGTCTAAGTTTGGGTGGATTAATAATATTTATTAGCTCAATCCATTTCAACCTATTAAAAATTGGGTTGATATATAACTCAAATTGACTTGAGGAAAATCTTGTCAAATTGGTTTTTTAAATTTTTTTTTTATTAATTTGATATATTATATATAGTCATATAAAGAAAAATATATTTTTATTAGATACTAAAATATTGTAAAAGAATAAGCAAAATAAGTAAAAATTATTGAATTTGAATTGGGTTGGATGTTGGCCCGTTCTATAACCTGTTTTGATCCCGTCCATATAAAGACAAACAAATTCGGGTTGGGTTGGATCTTGCCCATTATAATCCATCCAAATTTGACTCTACCCGACCAATTGTCACCTTTTACTTTTTAAGTTGTTCACCATATATATATTACTTCCCATTGGTTAAATATACATTAATTTAATATATTTGGTTGTATTTTCCTGATATATTTTAGCATTAGGGGTACGCTGATGTTTTGTTGCTAGAAAATGAACTCTTTTTCCTGACCTATTCTTGCATGCCAACGCAAAATTTAGTTCACGTTAAAGAATATTATAATACAATTTTAAATGTATGCAAAATGTAATAATTAAAATAAATTATATTCGTATAAGTATTTAAATTAATTAGTACAGCAACAAGTTATTTTAAGACTCCATAGAAATTTTAAAATTATTTTTTCTAAGTTGTTCAAATACAAAAAAGTTCAATAGTTTCAACGTTTCAAATTAATACACATTAATATTATTTTCAGAAAGAAATTATCCATTATATTTATATTTACGACTCAAATACTTTAGTGAGTTCACGAGGAAGAACTCAAGTTATTTCTAATCAATTTTGTCAAATAAAAACATCATAAAAATTCCCAAATCCCTTGAAAATAGAGCCAGAGTTGCCAAGCTATTGGAGCGAGGGTAAAAAAGCATCGCGTTGAGTTCATGCTGGCCAGAGATTCTCCTCCAAATATCGCGATACCACCACAAAATGAGATCACTTCTGTTGTACTAGACTTCACTGCGCAATCTGAAAGAGTATTGATATAGTTACGCATGCAGCGGTGTCCAGTTTGGCTGCAAGGAAGAGATGAGGTTTTGGCATCACAAATGATTATCCTGCCGTTCAGTGAGGCTGGCCTATTGCAATGTGTTGATTGAAGATTTAGTCTCGACCAAGATAGGAGTCTCTTCAGCAGAATGTGGCCATAATGGTGAAAGAGCTACAACCTTACCAATGATGATCAAGGTTGGTGACTCTAGCTGGTGAGATACGATGTCATCAGCAAGATTCTGCAGTTCTGCAAACACCTGAATGAAAACTGTAATCAGCGTTGAAATCCCACATCCTCATCATGTTGAATGCTTAAATAGGCAAAAAAGAAACATGTCTAAACTAGCAAAGAATAACACACTTCCTCCACTTGTTTCAGATATTACATCAATAAGCAATATGAATGTCTAATCCTTGATTGCGAAGGTTACCCTTGCTATTGCTTACCCATGCAATATGCACCAAATAGCATCTCCAAGTTAGAGATCTGAAACAACCTCCCAACATATTTATAAACATCAGATAAGTGCTGCTTTCACGATCATGTTGACCATACTAACCAATGAAGTTGAACATGATGTGAGAACAGAGGTGGCAGCTTTCAGACAAAGGCTATTAGTCTAATATTCCTAAAAAACTAGAGCTCTAAAACCAATGGAGTGCCATGTTACAAAGAAGACCATCACAAGCACTTGTCCAAAAAACAATAACATTTTTCGGGTTTATACTAGCTAAAGGCCAAGCTTCACTTCATTTTTAAAGAGGCTATTGAATTGTCTCTAATGATGTAAATAGACCTCAAAATTAGGGACCACGGCTACTTGCACTATTATGTCGCAATATTGTACAACTTAAAGTGCTTTGTCTCATTTGGACAGTAAACATCAGAAAAATCTCAAAACCTTGGGGGAAAAGTGGAGGACCTTTTGTTGTAACATTCACTTAATCCTAGTAACTTTTTGTAATAGATAAAACTGAAGCAGCATATCTAATTTATCAGGAAGAAGGGTTAAAATATTTCATAAAGCAAGAATATTCATTTACACATCCTCTCCCAAGATGCATGCCTGTGAATTATTGTTCCAATTTCTCGCTTGCGAAAAGCAAATAACAATTGATTTATTCTCAAAGGGAGCTGCCAAAAGCAGCAGCCCAGGCAAAGAATGAAGGAAAAACTGAAAAAGAAGCAACTGGGTTTGCTTACCACGCGTTGTTGAGGTGTCGTCCCTCGCTCAATGGCAACAGCTGGTGTATCAGTTGGCAACCCATGATATATGAGCTTTGCGGCCAGGGAAGGAAGAGTTGACAAGCCCATGTAAATAACTAATGTAGAGTCGGGGTCAGCTGCATTCTCTGCAACAAAAAGTGGGTCTGTTCCTCCTTTTCTTGAGTGACCAGTGAGAAATCTCACACTATTTGCGACACCACGATGGGTTAATGGAATTCCCAACTCTGCCGATATCCCAGATGCTGCAGTAATACCTGAAATGAAATGACCAGAATGACGCCTACCTCAAGTTGTGCATGGCAGAATCAGATTTCACTTTGACCAGTATTTCACACTTCTACCATCATGTTTTATTAACTTATACACGACACATGACTAGTCCACTCTCACCTTTTAAAATGATTGCATTTAAACATGCAGTTGGAGTCTCTTAGAAAACTAGCAGCGACCATAATATTGGTAAACACATAACTGCACGAGTGATTTTGAGTGTTGGTAGATGTTTCAAAAATTGCTGCCTTAAGGAGAAAACATATTTTAGTTTACAAAATGGCTCATAACAATTTAAGATAAAGAATTCTCATTCTCAAGAGAGAATCCGTAAAATTCTTTCAGGATAACTGAAGAGGCCAAACAATAAATTTTTGGCATCCAAACTGAAAGGAAAATCTTGAGAAGACATGATTTACTTGAAGTTACAGGGCTATGCTTATTATAGAGAGACGTGTTTTTGGTTCCGTAAACTAATACTGAAGAAAATATACTTTCTTTGACCAGTATGTACATACTAAAACTCTAAACTGAAACATCTATTCATAATAAAAGAATATTATCACTGAGATGAAGTTTGCAAGCCAGCTCACTGTATGATACTTTGGAAGATTTACATTCTGCAGTTTAATAGCTCAATCAAGTTCTTTGTGGGATTCACAAACTTATCATACCTGGAATAACTTTGACTTGAATTCCCTTTTGTTGAAGAAAATCCATCTCTTCTCCACCCCGCCCAAATACCTGATAATCCACAAATGCTCCAAACTTTCAACTCTGGAATTGTATAAGTCAACTGTATATAAATGTATAAATAAGCATACACCAACATCTAAGAGAGAGACATACCAATGGATCGCCGCCTTTTAGTCTCACAACATTTGCTCCAGCTTCTGCAAAACTCAGAAGCAGCTCATGAATTTCTTCCTGCAAAATGCAAAATACACCATAGATACCATAAGCAAATTGCAAGCCAACTTGTCATCATGATGTCATGCAGAAAACAAATTTCGACTAAAAGCTTGTAGCATTTAGATATTCAACCATCCATGCCACCATTAATGCACTGACTAAATTATACCATTTGAGCCATGAGAATTCATACCTAGGCTAATTAAAGTATCATTTAAATGACAGAACAGCAGAAAGGCTATAGCTTCTCCACCATCACAATAGAAGCCAATCTACCAGAATCCACCACTGCATTTCAGAACTATATATATTCTTATTCAGAAACCCCAACACTGAAAACCGATGGTTGGAAAGCCCAATTTCTCACATAAAGTTCTTTACAGTTCTCATCCAAAAATGAGTTCAGTTTCTTAACCATCCCCAGCATTTTACAAACAATTATACACACACCGAAATTTGAAAGCCAAATGTCACAAGTTTGACAACAAAAGCATCATTCCACTTGAAGGAAATCCATGTATCAATGCAAGAATTAAGTTGTATATACAAGGATCAACATCACTTAATATGATGCATTTTCAGTAACAAAGCTAGAATTCAGTCCACTTTAAGGAATCCAAAATCCCCAAATTAAACAGACATAAGCAGGAACGTTGAAAAACAACAGAGAAATTGTACAAACCTGAGTTCTGCTATGGTAACCAGCAGTTTTACCAACATAGAGAAGTCTAGCACCAGGACCAACCAAATCCAAGACATCATTAGAAACCAATCTATCATACAACAAAAGATCAGCATTCTGAATAACTCTCAAAGCCTTAACAGTCAACAACTCAGGGTCTCCTGGTCCAGTACCCACCAAGAACACATTCCCAGGCCCTTTTCTACCACACCCTTCTTCTCCTTCTCTCTTCTCCTTCAAAACCTGAAGCATTTTCTTCAGCTCAGGAAGCTGCAAAGCTATGTCATAGTCCCTAACATAGCCGGGATCAGGCAGAATTGGGCAAGAACCAGATTGTTGCTCCAATTCATTCTTGTAAATCCAACCTTCCCTTTGGTATCTCTCAATTGAATGCTTCTCAGTAAAAGGGGAAGAAGAATGTGATGCATAGTTAACACTAGAAACAGGATTAATACCAAAAGCTTTGATTTTTCTCAACTGGGTTGCTGCAGAAGAAGAAGAAGAAGAAATTGAAGGAATCCTACTCACAAGAGCCATACCCTTTTCTTTCAAGTAGTGGCGGTTAAAGGTCTAAACTTTTTCCTCTAAAATGTAGATTTCAAAGGGAATATATATGAGAGCCCAGTGCATAAAGGAAGTATTTGGGTTTGAATTGAGGACCTTTAATTTATGAGCTTTATAAGTTACGAGAAGGCAATTTCAGTAGCTTTTGATAGTTTGAAAGGGACAAGCATCCTTTTGGGGGGCTTATTTGATGAAAAAACAAATCAAGAAATGAGGCAACTTGGGGCCATAATAGGTGAAAAGCCCCAAGTAGGACAGCCGCCTTCACAAGAAAAGGGAGAAATGAAAAGCGACTATATGGGAGAGGGGCAAATGTGTACTTGGTCTGTATTTAGGTCTGAATGGATTATTAGGTAAATTCAAAATGAAATGATGTTTGTATATTATTTTATATAATTGTTATATCAGAATTTTAATTACTTTTAGCTTTTGACTTATATTTTTAGTTAATTCATTATACTAAATAACATAAATTTACTGAGTAATACATAAACTATTGATACTATTGCACAAATAAAAGACGTATTATACTTTACTTTTTTTTCCATGGGGTAGTGTATTTTTCGAGTAAAAGTTATTCATAAAAAATAATATATTTGTGTGTTTTTGTGTGTGTCATTATAACAAGTTATATATATATAATGTATCAGTTCAATTTGATTATTTCTTTCAATTTTCTTGAACAAAATCAAAATCAAACCAAATAGATTTTTAACAATATAAAATTCAATTAAATCAAAAAACAATTTATTTAATTAGATTTTTCTATTTGAGTTAGTTATTTGGATATTTTTTGAGCAAAAATAACCCTAAAGTTTTTACAATATCCAAAATTTAAGGATACTTTTAACATTAGTAATGGGTAAGAAAAAAAATATAATACATAAATATATTTTTTATTTGACTTCATCTGATATTTATATTCTGCAACTTTAGGTATTTCTAAGTAGATACTTAAGTTTGTATGAGGAGAACTTACATTGATATACTATGTTAAAAAAATATTTATCATTTATAGCAATAATAATTTTTTTCGTTGAATACATATAATACATTTTAATACATATTACCGAAAAATATTTATAAACATATATAATATAGTTTTATTAATAAATAATACAATTATCACACACTTTAATACATATTATGTCAACTTCTTATCTGACAAGCACTATATTTTTAAACACTTATAATATATCTTTATTACATGCATAATTCATCTTTGACGCAAGTATAGATTTTTCATAATATTGTTATATATTTCTATAACAGCCGCGCTATGTTTTTAAACATAGGGGTCAAGCAGCGTACATCCGACCCCACTTACCCGCAATGGGCGGGAGCGTTTGAGGCATTGGGGTAATGTTATTGTTGTATTTTTATATATTTCTATAAATGGTTATAACTAAAAAATACGCTAAAATTACTAATTATTTTTTATAAAGTACTCGTCCAAGTAATTTGTATGAAAGCTAGTCAGATTAGACAAATAAATCTTACATGTCATACACGCTTCAGTTTGAGTGCATTTCACATGAATATTCAAGTATAATGGGTGTATATTTATTTAATTTTATATAAATTTAAATATATAATTATGAACACTTAAAATTGAAGAACATAAAATATTCGTAGACTAATAAAAATAGCACAAAAATATTGAAAGAAGATCACTGTTGTCTGTTATGCCCGTATCTCTAGTAATAATTATAGTATTTCTTACGTATTGTATTGTCTCCTTCATTGAAAATAGAAATAATTATAGTATAAGATTATTAAGCCAAAAAAATATAAAAAATAGTATTCATTCATTCTATAGATATGTATAATTAAGCTATTTTTAGTGTATCATAATGCATATTTAGTGTATAACTCATGTATAAATTATCTACATTGTATGATTAGTATATATTTTCAATGACTTTTGATGAGTTATATTATATAGTCATGTATATTTTTTATAACTTTGAATATTTTTATGTAAATAAAACATGATTATATTTGTTATAAATTAATTAATTTATTGTATATACAACAACAACAACATTACCCCAATGCCTCAAAGGCTCTCGCCCATTGCGAGGTAAGGGGGTGAGGGGGGGGTCGGATGTATGCAGTCTGACCCCTATGTTTAAAAATATAGCGCGACTGTTTCCGGATGACCCGTGATGAGCGTCGAAAGTTGCATTGACTAACTGCTATTTCACAATTGAAAGAAGCGCAGATAGTTTAAAGAGCCATTTTGCTTTATTCCATCATACCCCAAAGACAAAAAATAGTAAATCTTTGACTCCATCCGAGATTGATGGAAAATTAATTTATTGTATATATTTATATAAAACTATCCCTAAAAATATGTACCTTGGTTGTTTCTTGGGCTTTCTGCTTTAAAGAAGGTCATCACAAAAATGTGTATCTAATTGTTAGATTTCTAATAGTGTGATAAAACTTCGAGAAACTATCTTATCAGGCATACATTCATATGCTATATATTAATGTTATTTGTACTTTTAAATAATTATGTGTTTTTTTATTATCAATTAAAAATTTTCTATCATATATTATGAAAGATATACTTAGATACATATATTTTTGCTATCAGATACAGTAGAAATAGGAAGAGAAGAGCGAGATAGGGTGAGAGGCGAGCAAGATAGTCATATATCCTGAATATGTGATTCACATCAAATATACACTATATACATGTATTTATGCATATTTGATGTGATTTGCATATATCTGGAATACTATATACATAAGAGAGGAGCGAGGGAGATTTCTCTATGTATCCTAGATATATGAAATCCACTTGGATACAGCATATCTAGAAAAAATTACATCTGATTTTGACCTCATATATTTTGATATATATGTATCAGAACCATTCTAAACGCATTGAAATCTGATAAGATTTGTAATATTCAATGACCAATAATTTTTTTTCAATTTCTGATAAACTTTTACATAATTGTGCAAACTCTAAAGGTATATTATTGACTAAAAAGAACAGGACTTCATACTGAAATCATAGCCCAAGTCATCACTCCCCCGCTCCCCACCCCGTTTTTCTACTTAATTAATTTCGTTACTTTTTTCGTTTATATTACTTAGATGTATATTGCAAGTACTCACGTGTGTATTTTTACTAAATAAATCTTATCAATAATACTTTTAGAACTTTCAATATGGTTATTAATATTACTCTATATAGCTATTTAATACATAACTACATAAAATATTGACTTATTTTAGAATATTTAGTCATATATCAAACACACCCATATGAGTATTAAAATTCACCAAATGGTACTCTATAGCTCTTTAAAAATAAAATCAATCACTCAAATTTGTCAAATCAAATGATACAAGAATATATGTAGAATTAAGTACAAATTAAACTCCCCTTCCGTACATAACTTAGCATTATATAGATCCAATATTTTTTCCCTCTCTTAGAAATCCAATTCAATAAAACCTCAACTAGTTCCAACTCTCCTTTTGATGAAATTCAATATAGTAACACGGAGTTGAATATCTATATATTCTTCATATTATTTGAATGACCTGAAAGCATTTGAAACTCTATAACTATTAATAAATATTACAAGCGCGAAATATGTGAGTTGATAGGGAAGTAAGACATAGGAATTGGAGCACTTGATGATGATTTCTTTTTGGTTTTTGCATCTGATGATTTTGACTTGTTATTATGGTTGGCATCATCACAAACTCTTGAAGGAACACTGCTACTGAAACAGCTCAAAAAAACTGAAAATAAAGCCATGTTTTTGTTTACTTCTGAGAGATTATGATTAAGTATTTATATTTATATATGGAAAGGTGGATTAGCTTGTTCGATAAGCTTGGTGACCAAGTAAATTAAAGAATAAATATATATGTTATGTGGTCCATGTTTTTTATCCCTCTGCACCTTCCTGTGTGCTGTCTGCCTTTCATCAATTTTGAATTTTAATTCGTTATGTTGTTGGTTAATTGACTCGGCAACTGGAAAATTCCTTGAAACTCTCTAATTCTTTATTTCAAAAATTTTTATTTATTTGTTTTTAATATATTAAGAAAAAACGCTTTTTTTCATATTTAACATCAATACTAGTAACTTCTCAAATTATATTTTTAAAGACCTCATATTGAACATGAATATTTATATTTAATTTAAATGTAACACCCAGTGAAATGATAAAAATATTCATAGAATTGACCTTGCGCGTAATGTATCTTTCATTGCTCTGTTTGCAAATCCGAGATCAGATTTGCGATCAATATGAAAAATCGAGTCGGAAAATGGTCACGACTTGACAAAAACTCAAAAAAAACAGAAATTATTTTTCTTCAAGAAAGCTCAAAACAATGGGGTATCCTCTACGCGGAGTGGACGCGGAATCACACTTTGTTGTTTTTTCAAATTTCGACAAAAAGTAAGAATTTACGAAAAAGTGAGCAATAACACTAGTGCGCATCGCGCATTAGTGTATTTCCGGAGCAGATTTGTTCTTTTAATGGGGAGGGGCAATTTCGACTTTTTTCACACCCGATATCCTAAATTAGCCGTTTTTAAGTCGTACTTAGTTCTAAAAATGCATTTCTACTCTATTTTTCTCTTAAAAACAAGAAACTCTTCCCAAAACTTCAAGCGTAGAGATTTAAGAACAATTAGGGTGTTCAAGATAATTCTTCCAATTCCTCAAGAACTCATTCCAAGGCATGTAAGGCCGCTCTAAAATCACTACTTTAGAATATTTTAGAAAAGTATAACCTAGTTTTCATTCTAGAAGTTTCAAGTTTGGATTGAAATTATGTTCTTGAACAAGTATATGAAAATTTAGTACAGTTTCTTTACGTATGCTTAAATTATTGAAGAATATTACAATTCTTGATCCCTATATAATCTCATTTAAAGAATTGTTATCAAAATGATATTTATTTATGATCAAAATTTATATTTGATGAGTTTTCTTGATAATTATGGTATTATCTCAAGAAAAGAAAAGCTTAGTTTGAACCAAGTTAAAGAATAATTGTTCTTTAAGATTTTTTTGGTACCTTAGTTGAGTAATCTAGCATGATTTAAAGTACATGAATGATATTAGTTTCAGTAAGGATAAAGATTTCAGTTGAGAAAGCTTAGTAGAAAAGTTGGGCTAAGTTCCCGAGAAGCCAGATTTTCAAGAAGTTATATTTCTTTAAGTATGAGCTAAGTAAAGACATTTTGGGAGTAGTATTGAACACCAATATGGGTGAGAGTAAAATAAATTACTCACACTCATAAACTATGTAGCCAGCATAGGATAAGGATTATACTATAGTATCTTCCTCTTTAGCCACAGAGATAGCCCAGATTTGGGACGGATCCAATCCCCTAGCATTTCGTCCCCTACCTCGGCAAAGTACGGGACGACTCTGGCAACGTGGGCAAGACATTGTATCACCACGAAGCTCATATTGGGCAAATAGAATCTGTAATGGAAATTAGAAGAAGAAAGGAGAAGGAAGACGATGAATAGTGTCTCGTTCTAGAGAGAAGGAAGAGAAAAATATTTTAGAGAGAGAGAGATTTTCGTGGTAAACCCCCAAAATTGGGTAACCTCCACGGCGACAAAATTATATATATATTAATGATATCCGGATATTTATAATTACACAGAATACATATATAAATGGAACCGCGATAGTTGCTAAATATATTATCAGGCTCCACTACCTAACAATTCTCCCACTTGGAGACTGATCCGCTCGAC
>JAABOM020000001.1:22763512-22777888 GCA_011800125.2 Solanum clarkiae
ATTATATATATATTAATGATATCCGGATATTTACAATTACACAGAATACATATATAAATGGAGAATGAACAGTAGCAAATTATGTTGCTAAATATATTATCAGGCTCCACTACCTAACAGCTCATAGTGATGGTTGTCGGTTAGAGAAACTCCCCAAGATAAGAAAATTATGTTTTACTTACTATTTTTAGCATATTATTTTTAGCATGTTTTTTTCAGCATACCAGCCTGGAAGATTATTACTAATTAACTATGATTCATGATTATGTTTTGAGAAACATTTATGATATATTGTTTAAATGTTTTGGTCATCTTACACACCGCAGATTCCACGTACTGACGTCCTTAGGACCTGCATCATTTTATGATACAGACGCAGGTGACCGAGTTCCTCAGCAGCCGCTCCGTTGAGAACTTGAGAGCTTTCAAACTAGTGGTGAAGCCTCTTCTCAGTCAGAGGCTCATGGTTTATGTTATTTCCTTCCAGTCTTTACTTTTATTTCTGGCTACTTGGGGTCTGTCTCAATAGCCCTTTTCAGACAGTTTAGTAGAGGTTCCATAAGTCACATGATTAGTATTTAAATTTTCAGTTGTTCAGGTATTACTTAAAAGCTTTTTTATTCAGTTATGCAGACAGCTATGAACTATTTTATTGAAACTTTAGCCTTCCGCTATTATTAAGTCTTCTGCTGAGTAAGTAACCAGGCCAAGTAGTTCGCTTAGGACCCGAAATGGTTTCCTTGTCGACTAAGTAAATTAAAGAAGATGATATTCATTAGGTCCATTTTTCTTTAAGTCCCTATCATCCCTCTGGTGCTTCCTACTGCCTGCCCAGATATTTTATACTTTTGGGCTATGTATGTATAATTATGAATACTATATTTGTTTTAAAAACAAAATGATGGTTCAAATTCATTCATTACGAATAATATTTAAAAAGAAATCAAAATCTGATCATAGTTTGATTTTTTTAATAGCTATAGTTTGTTAAAATATATGTACATATTAAACACAAATGAAAAAAAAGTTGAAAGCAGAGGGTTAGGTGGATGGTATAGATTTTTCTGTAAAAATAAAATAATATTTAAATTATTATTTTTGAAAAGGAGGGGGTGCGGGTGCGGGTGCGGGGGAGTTACATGAGAGAAAATGGTGGAGCAAGTAAGAAAAATATTTTATGTTTTATTTTATAAAAATTATTTATTGTCAGATGAAATATTTTGTTCATGTGGAATGTATTATGATTATTTTTAAAAATAAAAAAAAGAGTGTAATACATACACAATAAAAAGAGAATAATAAAATAAAAATATATATTTTTCAAACTAAAAAATAATAATTTACATATAAAATTATTAAAAGTAATGTAATTTAAATATATTTTTAACACTTGTTTCCAAGAAAATTGACTTAAAAACATTATTAAATCTACTAGTTAGTGTATTACTCATAAAGCAGAAACATGTAATTTATTTATTTTTTAAAAAAAATGTATTCCTTAACCTTACCGTTTCTAGTAGTTGGATACCTGCTGCAAAATCAAAGCTAACGTCATTTTTTTTTAAAGTGTATCTTTTGATACTAAAATATGTTTTTTATTTGTTTTAATTTCAATAAATAAATAGTGGCCATCACTTTTTTCTTGAAGACATTGCAAGTATTTAACCCTTGTAAAATTTTATTGAATATATTATTATTGTGATAGGACGAATATCTAATAAATAATTAATGCTTTGTTGGAGAATTAACAACAAAGGAAAACCACAAGGATGGAAAAACCTTACGGATCATTTGATATGCAGATAAAATTAATTTAATACTTATCTTATATGTATATATATAACATTAAAATTAGAATTATATGCTGCTTAATTGAAGATATTAATTTTTATTTATATTTTTAATTTAATTATAAAATATTAAGCAGATGAAAACAAGCATACGGAAGTTGCGCAGACGTCTATTTTCTTGGTTGACAAGGAGAATCACTGCCTTTTGTCTTTTTGTTGACTGCTTTAAGCGCCATCTTTGACCAATTCATCAATTTTTAAGGTTGAAATTAATTATTTGGCCATGTCACATGATGATTAGTCTTCTCTCAAAATACTTATTTAGCAGCCACATTTAAAAATAACCTTTATATATATAATAAATTAGTCTCTCCATGTTTAAATTTATGAGAGAAATATGGGAGAGGTGAAAGTTCATGGTATTTTTGCAGGGCCATTCAATAAAAGAGTTGAATTAGCGTTGAAATTGAAGGGGGTGAAATATGAATATATTGAAGAAGATAGGTCCAATAAAAGTGCTGAACTTGTGAAGTATAATCCTATTTATAAACAAGTTCCAGTACTTGTGCATAATGGAAAGCCAATATGTGACTCACTAATAATTCTTCAATATATTGATGATACTTGGCAAAGCACTAATGTTCCTCTCTTGCCTGAACATCCATATGACAGATCCATCGCTCGTTTCTTGGCTAACTTAATTGATGAGAAGGTAGTTTCTTTAATCAACTAATTTGAATTCCTAAAGTGTTTTGTATGTTGTCTACTAACAAAAATGTGTCATCCATCAGTTAATGGGGGCAATGTACAAAGTTTGTTATGGCAAAGGAGAAGAAAAGGAGAAAGGGTGTGATGAAACATTTCAAGTCCTAAAATATCTTGACAATCAAGTACAAGACAAGAAATTCTTTGGAGGAGATAGCATTGGATTCGTCGACATCGTTGCCAGTTACATAGCTCTCTGGTTTGGAGCAATTCAAGAAGCAATAGGGCTGGAACTATTAACCAGACAAAAATTTCCTAAGTTAAGCAAATGGATTGATGAGTTCTTGAGTTGTAGAATTGTGATGGAAAATCTCCCTACTAGAGAAGCATTAGTGCCTTTATACAAAGCTCAATTTGAAGCAGCATCCAGCTGAAAGAAACATATGATACATACAAAGTGAAGTATTATTTTCCTCGTAATTTATGGCATGAACTGGACATTGAGTTTGAACAATAAAGGATGTTGAACATTTTATCAAGTATTATATTCACACTTCCACCTTGTTCCACATAAATAGTACATAATTTAGACAAAATGTCTGCCAGGCTTATACATCTTCATGAGCGCTGCATCTCTCTGCAATCACATTTAGACTTGTTAGCGAAACAACCATAGAAATATTTGACACCAAATAGGAAAGCCCATTCAAAATACAATCTAAAAAAGTTTTAATTTTAGCTTGCATTTTACACAAGGAAAATCACTCCCTGATGTGTCAGCAAAGCAACATTCTAAATACATGAGTGTTTGGGGGTAGGGGTGCTGAAAACATTTTAGAGGCATAACAAGGCTGGTTGGAGTCTTGATCGTTGGACAGCATTGAGAAATAAATAGGAACAACTGTTATCTAGCAATTTTCCGCAGCTCTTTCCACTATGGAATGAGTAAAGAAACAAACTATGAGTCTCAATCTAAACAAAACACACTTTTTTCTTTCTTTAGGTATGGTTGTTAATATATTTATCTGAAACTTTGCAATAAATCCACCTCTTCAAACTTTTTTGCATTAACAGGTCAAAAACTAAGCTAATAAGAAGACTGTCTTTAATTTGTTTGAGCAGTAGAGAGGGCGCAGTCAAAACTAGGACAAATTATACCTCTATATGTAGATCTACACAATGTTCTCAGCTTGAAAATTTCTCCTTCAGTTTGGAAGTCACTGTCAGAGTTATATCACCATAAGGTTCATGCTGATTCGCACGTACAAGTCCACAATTCTCCAACACCTGTAATCAATTTCCAGAAGACAGTAAGGATCTTATGAAATAACTCCTAAATCAATACACATTTATACCAAATATGATTGGTTAAGTAATAAAGCATACCGCATATAACTAAACAGAGAAACTTATATATGCACCTTTGCTTGACTCAGTTCAACCACCCATAAAGAGTTCAAAATGAATAAACGATATTATTACTACACACTATACTGATATTAGACGACCCCTAGGCTCCCAATATTTGAAAATTGACTTGCATCCCCAAGTAAGAGAAATTAATCATGGAAATATTGTAGAGGACTTACCAGAATCTCATAAAACATTCGGGCACATACTCTTCTCTTTTTGCCTTCTAAAATTGCATTTAAGCTGATATCTCCAGTCTCTTCTGAGATGGGGCTTACTGGTGACTGTCCCTTCAAATATTGAGCCACAGCTCTGCAATCATAGAGTCAAAACACCATCCTGTAAAGTAAATCGATATTATGTATGAGAAGAATGTTCATGAAGTCCTACCTTGTTCTAGCAGATAATGTGTCAAACTCTGGCGTTCCTCCTTGCTTACTTGATAAGGGAGTTCCTCGAATTCCTGCTTAAGCATATGGATATACAAGCTTCAGGCATATATCACATCATTAAAAAATACACAAATACGATGCCGCGGACTATCACATAAAATTGACCAACATTATCCAAAATAATGCAAACTCTTAAAACTAATTGAAAGAAAAAAAAGAGGTTAGCTTACCAATAGGAGTGTCATTATCTTGTTCTAGAAAACTTAGATCCTGCATTGGCATTTAGAAATTTATCAGATGCAAACAAAGAAGAACTAAGTTAAATAGTCATATGGGGTGACAATTTGATCATAGCAGTGCACTACGTACCACAAGAACATTCAAATATTTTCCCTGTATAAATCCTAGTCTAAAATCACGTAAAGATGTGCTAAGGGGTTAATGAGGCTACTATGGATGATACAAATCTGCTGAAAATGTTATCCAGATAATTATAAAAGCAGAATCACTATTTAATAGGAAAGTGACCATGATGAACATACCCCAGCAGAATTATCAAACTCAGGAATATCAGATAGAACAGTATCCTCCAGACCTAGTCCTTCTCCAATCCATGTTGAAGGGGTCTCGATATCAGAACCAACACGCCCAGTAGATGCTGCTGGGTCGGGCGTGGGCCGCACCCCACTGTCCATAGTTCTTCCTACCTGAACTGATTCTGTTCCAAAAGTTGTAGTAGCAGGACTGAAGTCGTCTCTTCTGCTTGGGGAAGGCATGGACAGCTGTGGAGAGGAAATAGGCCTACTTGGTGAAGGCAAAATCTCAGACAACAATTTTGTGCTTGCAAGGTCTTGATCATCACGTAATCTTTCAATTTCCACTGGAAGATCGTTCCCAGATGGAGGGGATTGGTTATTGCTGGGTTCTGCATGATCCTCCTGTGAGGAAACCTTCTTGACTTTTCCTGAAATGAAGTCTTCCTTGTAGATATTGCGAATATCATCGCATAATCCTACAGAACAACAGAATCTGAATTTTAGGTGAAGAACATTCAACTCATAAGATAATGACTGAGAGACACCCACCGGTTATTAAAGGCTCAAAGAAAATTCCTTCTTTTCTTGGTCTTTGGTTTTGTTTCCAGACTTCGAAAGAAGAACAAGGAACCTTCTTCTTTTCACGTGATTTTATACCAGCACCCTGTAATCTCCTTTTCATCTCACTGTAGAGTTGAACATGATACATAGTCAAAATACCAACGGTTGAAGAAAATATATAGTTAATGATGATAAAACATTAACATACTGATTTGGGATTACTATCTCTTCATCAAAGATAAGTTGCTTTCGCTTTCTTCTTCTTTTTGGCACCTCGAGAGGGGGTGATGAAAGAAGTGCTAAATCAGGTGACCGATGACCTGAATATCCATGAAAAGAAGTTCCATGTTAGAATATAAACATGACGAATATGTAATTTCAGTTTAAGAATAAGATTCCTGCATGCCAGCACCCACCAAACGATATCTGTGGATCAGCAAATTCCTGAGCCTCCACTGAGGTAGCTGATGGTGGTTCTTGTCGTCGTTGAGATGGGATTGGATGTCCTCCGGGGGCCGACATCTCTTCCACAACTGGGCTTGCAGTTTCCTTGTCTCTCATGATTTGTTCCTCCAGAACTCTATCCGGTTCCATCACATCATGCCCTCGATCCGTCCACAAGGGTACATTCTCAAAACTATGATCATGGACAGCATCACGCATGAGTTCAATTTCTTGAATATCTTGAGGAATATCATCACTAACAGTTCCTTTGTTTAGTGCTTCCTGATTCTTAGGGGAAGAATGTTGGGGTTGAGCAGCAGTTTCATCTGGATTTGAGGGATCAGAACTGCATCATCAAAGAAACGCTTATTACAAAACATGGCAATAAACAGAAACAATCTACATCTATAGTCAATAAGATGCATACTCTGTCTCCATAGGCATGGCACCTAATCCAGAAACTTCACCTGATTTTGACAAGCTCTTCACCGTGGACTGTAAAAACACACTCTTTGTCAAACTAGTGTTGCAACTTAAGTGAATAAATCTAGACTTCCCTGCTAATTATGAAGCAAAGTATTTACCCACCTCATCAATGAAAATAGCAACATACTGATCTTCATGCGATAGAATTTGATCTATACAAAAGAAAATTTCAGAAATGAAAGGTTCAGTTGAAAATGAAAGAAAAGATACAAAAGAAGAGTTAAAGTAAACACAATACACATACCTTCCAAAGTTATCTCTTCATAACTTTTAACATGAGTATCCTTAACCCTGAAATTCCAAATGCATGTGTAACCCTAAGGTTAGTAAGCACCCCCGCTTTCAACCCTAAGGTTGAGAGTTCGAATCGTTAAGGGAGCAAAAAGATAAAGCTCCTAAGAAAAAGTAAACTTATAAAAAAAATGCACGTGTAACTAACTACAGATTCTAGATGACAACTAAAAATTCAATATAGAAAATTACCTATTCAGGTCAAGATCTTCATCAAACACTAAGGCATCAAGTTCAAACGTTTCTGGTAAAGTGATAGAGTGATATGGTGCATGAGTGGCATCTTCAGGTAGATTGACATTTGTGGACGAAAAGGCTTTTATAACTCCATTTAGTAATGTTTTGCAGTCCTCAGAAAAGTACTCAACTTGCTTTGAGTATATCCGGACAACCCCAAGTAGAAGGTGGCCAGATGTTCGCAGCGCAAGGGGTACTTCAGGAGTCATGATGCGCTCTGGAAATAGATTTCAAAAAATAAGCAACAGTATCATGAGCAAAGCCTTAAAAAATATCATATGCATATCAAAGCTACTGCTATATATTTATCTAGAGCAACTTATACATCCTTTCTGGCTTTTATGAAATCATGCTTAAGTCAAAACCTAGCAACATCAGCAGGGGGAAGGTTTGTACTTGATTCAAAAACAACTTTAGCAAGACGTCTCTATGACTGTGTTGTCTAGTCTAAGTTATACGCACCTTGATTGTTCCACGGAGAACCGAAGAAAGCATTAAAGACTAATTAATCAAAACAAAGTACATTTAGCATATACCAGAAAAATTAACAACATTTGTTCCATTAAAGTTTAAGGATACGTGTGCGCAAGATTTAATATCTCACATAAGATAAATCTACAACATTCCTAAATAATATGATTAGATAAAAATGGAACAAATCTAATTTTACCCATAAAATATACAAAATGGGATGTCTTTGCCCTCTACTAGAATTTGGCACAAAAATACCCTTAGAGCCAATCAAATGGCTCAAAATATCCTCCCACGAACTATTGCTCCAGTTCATATAGAAAAGGGCTAATTTTGCCCTTAAAACTGTTTGAAATGGGACAATTTTGTCCTCCTTTCTCTATAGTTCAATCAATATCATCCAAAAAATTGTTGTTATGATTGGAATTGTTATTTGCATCATGTCCAAATAGCTAAGATGCAATTTTGATCCTTTTCCCTAATAAAAATCATGGGTAGAATCATCTAAACTTCAAATCTTTAGTCTCTTTCAAGAGAAAGGTCCAAAATTTATTAGATAAAAGATTCCAATGAACCTTATTTTATTTCTGTAACAAATACATTTGTTCTCTACTACTTCAGTAAGAATTCAAGAGTTGATATAGTACCTAAGTTAAAGTTCCAATCTTTTATGCTTGAAGTTCCTCTTAAAATAATCCAGTCTCCTCTAAGAATATCTTTTTTCTAAAAAAAAATCACAGATTAAAAACAGCCCATTCATGTCCTCCTTCCAAGTATTTAATCATGGGTACAATTGTGGAGCATGTATATTACTTTTCATAAACAAGTTTATAAAACATCAAGAACAAAATGAATCCCATTTTTGGCCTTAAAATGGTCAATGAATAACTAACAACACAGGTGACAATACATTGTGCATAATCACAGACTAGTCAAAGAGATCAACAATCATAACTAAAACAGAAGACGATCTCAATTAAATTAGAAGTCAATTCATCTTTGCAAATTACAGAACCTCCATATCAAACCAAATTCCAATACTTAATCAAAAATGCAGTCTTTAAAGTAAAAGAATAGATCTTTATCTCAGAAAGGTCCTATCTGATATCAGCAAAGCGATAATTGAATAATAAACTATTTGAGATTAAGTACAGAGAAAACCCTGTAGATAGGCAGATAAAATGAGATGAATTTTCAAGCAAGAAAAATAGCATTGAATACATGAAATTACATTCAATCAACACTCTGCAACAAAAGAAAATACATTTCAATCTAACCCTTCAACTAGAATGACAAAAACATAGAGAGAACCTCGAATTACAAGCATTCATCCGTGAAAATAAAATAATCCAAGCTCAAAAGAGTAAATCTTTCACCTCACAAAAAGCCCTAACTGATATCAGCAAAACAAGAATCGTATATCAACCAAATGAAATTAGGAAAATCAATCTTTTCTCGAAAACCAAAAACAAAAAAAGCAACACATCAAACCCAATAAAAAGAAAAGATCAATCTTGGCAGTGGGGTGAATAAAAATAGGCAACTTTTTTTCAAGAAAAAAACAAAGACATTAGAAAACATACCAACAGTGGATGGAATGTTAGTAGAAGTGTAATGAGGCTTCTTCAACTTGTGTTGCAAATGTGCAGCGCACCATACTGTCCCTAATGGACCCTTTCGAGCCAAGAATGTGTGCGAATAGAACATTCTCCGTCAGCAAGAATGGCGATTGGCGGTGAACGGCGGCGATTGGCGGTGACCACTTTCAGTTCAGAGCTTCTCTGATGACTAATTCTCTTTGGCTGTTCAGTTCTCTTCGTATGAAAAAGGAATTTAGAATGGTTAATTGGGGTTTTATGGTTCGAAATTTTTGAGGTGCTGAGACAGAAACCGCGGGAGAAAATGGCGCCAATAAAGGAAAAAAAAATACTCGACACTTCGTGTTTCCTTAAAAGGACTGTTTGGTTTGGTTATTTACGCAGCTGCCACTTCTGCTTTAGGGATATTTGGATAAGCTTTTTGTAAAAAGAAAATGAGCTAATTTTCTTGTAATTTTTTTATTTTGTTATAGATTAATGTAATTTGACCCCTTTTTTTATATAGTGGATAAATAAAAAATAAATAATGGGAGCATTTGATAGCTTTCTACTGTTTTTTAATGGTAAGATTTACCAAAAAATTTGAAAAAACAAAAGAAATTTTGTTATAGCAATTTTGTGTTCTCTTTGTTGACTTAAAAGGACCAAAATTATTTATGTAGTCATACATATTTTTTCACTTCGAAATTATCCATTTGGCTATAAAAAAATACAATTCATGTTTTTTAAAATAAAATTATTTTATTTGAAAATCAGTATTTGACTGTCAAAATTAAAAATTATAGTTCAAATTTTAAAAATAGTTGATTATAACTTGTTTTCTAACTTATTTTTAAATAATAGTGCATTCAAACATAAATATTATTTTGTATATTATAGAAAATTGTAACGACATGTCCCCATCATTATGCATAAGTCAATGGAGAAAGAATTTTGGCCAGAAAACTTACGAGTAATTACTTGAAAATTTAGAGCCTGGGTCAGACTTGGATGAAATCCGAGTCAAGAGAGATCTTGGGCAATTCAATAATGGATCGGGGTCTGGAATATTAATTTGATCTTTGAAAGTGATAGGTGAGATAATAAGAAGTTTGGTTGGCTTTACGAAATTAAATTCAAGCGAGTAGAACTCTTGGTGCTGATCTAGACGCAAAAGTTGATTTTAGGATGTCATGATTAAAGAGTGTATTGTGAAATAGAGATTTAGGACATAAAACTCAAATTCTCTGACCCTGTATATAAAGGGTCAAAGCTCCAATTCTATAAAGATTTTCAAGTCTTGTTGCGAGTGTAATACCCCAATTTTTTTAGCTAAGATTGAGTCATCCTTCGTATGATATAGGATTTTAATTAATAATTCTTAATTGAGCATAGATGTTAAAGTCAAATTCTTAGTATGTGAATAGAATTGAAGATGATATGAGGTCATAGTTCTAATGTAAGATTTTATAAAAGTTAGATGGACCAATGACTTTTAGGCTGTATATACATGCTAGGATCAATTCATAAGTATTTAAAGTATATTAGATGTGATTTAGAGTCATAAGGGATCTTTTAAATCAAGTCAAGTGCAAAGAATTTCTACCGACCAAGTTTTCGTATGAGTTGATAGAAAGGTCAACTTCAAATGACCATATCTCTTGAAGTATAATGAGTTAGATGACCTATAATATATCAAATCGAAGATATTTGAATTAACTTTCCAATGCATCTAATTTCACCTTAATCGGAGTTCGGAGTAGAAAGTTATGACCATTTTACTGAAGACCTGCAGATCTGTCTCAAGTTGTGCGACAGCTCTGCGTCGCAGACCTGGCACAAACCATTTCTGGATAAGATAAATGACGTCCCTTTAATTTATTTTGAGGGTAATTTTATCCTAAAATTTTTGGAGGTCTATTTGAGGTCCCAAAATGCATAAAACGTCAGCTTTCATAATTAAAAACTCTCTCCTTCACTCCTAAACATAAACGCTCAATAATCATTAAGAAAGTCATCAAGTTAGGATTATCTTTCAAGATCCACCCTCAAGGTAAGTTATTCTTCATAAATTCCAAAGCTAAATTTCTTTATCTATTCATGAATCTATAATAGGATCTTAAATCGTGACCTAGAGTTTCAAGAAAACGAATTTAAGAATCTCAAGAAAGGATTTCTTGATTCTTCTTTTTCAAGAATTAGGGTTCTTCATCAAGAACTCTAAACATTCTAAGTCAGGAATTCAATAATCAACAAGAATTCCTTCAACCAATGTTCTTTCAAGTTATTTCACTTTAAAAGAACTATCAAGGTCGAGGATTTTCTCCAAAAAAATAGTAGTCATCAAATTTTGATAGTAATATCAACTTTCCAGGTATGTAAGGCTACTTAAAGCGATAGGTTACGTTCATCCACGAGCCCTTTTATTTACTTGAGTCAAAAATCATGAGTATAAATCACATGTTTTGAATCCCATGGTTCTTGACTTTTAAATTTTTGTACAAGATTGAGTTTCTTATATATATTTGAGTTAATTTATGAGTTGCACCATTGTTACTTTGAATTATAAATGTATTTCACATTTTTGATACTCTAACCTTAAACTTAGTATTTTTCTTGCTTACTGATTAAATTGAAACTATGAACCCAACCTTCTAAACTAAGTAATGTGAATCTGAAAAGTATGTTTCTTGCTTTTTATATGCATGTAATGAGTATCTATCATGTCTTATGTATTGAGCATGAAAAATATGATGGCACGTGATTGTAATTCGTGAGAGTCTTGTATGATATAAATTAGAATCTTGAATTGCATTATTTTGAATTCACATTATGAGCCATGGAGATAATCGAGGAAGTTGACATTGAGTTGATTGAGATGAGTTAAAAAGTTGAGTTTAAGTTAATTTCATGATCACATTTTAGTCTTGGAGGGAGTATTGAGCACTAAGTTGGGTGACTAAAAACCACCCCAGAACTACATAGCCAGCGTAGGATGATCACACAGGATAATTCTAGTGGCCCAAGTCTCCATAAAGGGAAACTCTCTTGGGATCTGAGAGAGAGAGGTAGAGGTTGATACCCTATTCTTTGGCAAGTTTAGGGCAGACGTGGCAGCAACGTCTTTTCATTGTACATCATCAAAAACTCATGGTGGTGAAGAGTTATGTCTATTAGAGAAACTTCTAAGTAACACTTGAATTGACTATATTTGTAATTTTTAGATTGAGTTGCATTAAACACTGCGTCTATTTCTAAAACATAATTTCAAACTTAAACCTGCATGATTTACTTAAGCTGAGTTATGAGATGAGAAGTGAGTCTCGACTTAAGTCATCTGATTAAGTTTGAGTCCTATTTGTTACCTTAAGCTATTTTACATACCGTACATTCCATGTATTGATACCACTCGGCACTGCATCATTTCATGATGTAGATACAGGAGATAGAGGACTTCAGCATACGCACTGTTGAGGTTCAGAGTTCTTGAGTTCCAGAATTGGTAAGCCTCCTTGCTATTCGGGGGAGCCTTTATTTTATTTCATTAGTTACCTTTATTCTCTTTGAGTTGGGTAGCCATGACTTGTCATGATACCATCTAAACGTTTAGAGTAGAGGCTTCATTTACTTTGAGTAGAGCATTGTTAAGTATTTCATTTTCTAAACTTGATCTATTTTCTTAAGACTATTTTATGATATCTTTATCTTTCCCTTAATGTTTTTACATGAGTATTCTTCTGCTATTGAGTAAGATGTGACAATGAAATCAAGTGGTTTGCTCGGGAACTAGCAATAGTCTTTGAGTGTCGGTCACATTTAGGGTACCCTCCCGAGGCATGACATCAAGCTAGGCGATGTTTTCAATTTCTAATATATATGTGCTTGTTAACTACAATATTAATATTGCTGCATGTATGCGAATTCATAAAGACGAATGAACTTAAGGAAATGGCTAATTATAAACAATTGCATAACTATGAACCTATAACTTGATTTTGCAAAATTGTATACATTCATTGTGATTGTGATTGTGATTGTTTATTGGGTGTCATGTTCAAATATATTATTGAATTGGATCTCACGTTCTAACACGCTGACACATTCCAACATGCTGACAATTTGAGTGTGGGTTCCATGTGAGGACCATTATTAATTGTTGCATTTGAAATTGACATTGTGAGCTGTAGATTCGAATGAACTAATAACTTGCTAATGCTTTTCGTATGTGTGTGGTTGTACTATGTAGTAATTACCTCTGTTCACATTTTATTTTTTGAAATAGTCGCGTGATCTTACCAATACTCTATTATTATGCGTATTGATACTATGCTGCTCTTTCTTTGATGAGTGCATGACATCTTTAAGCGGTTGTTGACAGGCCTTAGAAGAGCCATGGCTACCAAAAATAATAATTATTGGGTGCGTACTTAAATATGTCAAGCTTGAACAATTAAGTACATAAGAAGACAATTTATAAATACTATTATATGACATGTGAAGGCATAGCTCTTTGACACCATTTCTAGTGACATAAAGCATCCATCTATCAATATGTGCATATGAAGGACACGCAATCCTGAAATATCGAGATGAAACTTCACAATAACTCCACAATATTTTGAGAGAATTAAAATAGCTAGAGATTTGACATATGCATTCAACTCCAGATTTGAAAGTTTAGCCAAAATACATTTCCATTTTTTGGATAAAACACTGGTTCTTGCAGCGTCTTTGACAGAAAGAAACTCCAAAATATAATCCTTAACATTTATTGGCAGTTCACTGATTCTATATTCTCTTTTCTGTCCAACAACAACTCTCTTATCACCTGGTTGAAGAAATTGATAATCTTGCATAATTCTTGAAATTATAATAGAATGCACAAATGTTGACACAATAAAAAAATGTAGAACTGTTGATTCAGTAATTGTTGCATCATTCGGTTACTTACTCTAAAGAAATTACGAACCGTCAGAGTTTAAATACATAATCCAAAAGGAAGAAGGAGAAAGATGAAACGAAAAGAAAAGAGAATGGTATACTTGGAAACATGCTAACTCTTGATGGATGAAACATGAAGAACATTAACAATTGCGGAAATTGTTTTCGCTCTTCTTCCAAAGTAGAATGCGCATAAGGATACTTATTAGAAGAGCGAAAGTAGGCAGCTCTCCATCAATGTGCCTGCTTTAGTTGTCTGCTTCATCTCCTCTTTTTCGAGTATTTTGACGTGTCTGTTTTATCCCCTTCTTTATTATATGTGATTCAATCAAAATATTTTGGGTATTTTGGCGTGCTTGCTTCAACTGCTTAATTATATTCATTCGGCTGCTCCAACTTGATTTTACGACAGTACCCCTAACAAATTATTTCTTCAGCTGCATCAAATGTGATTTTACTATACCGCCCTAATCATTATTTTAAGTCTAAATAATAAATAACTTAAAATTTTAAAAATATATAAAATATTCTATCA
>JAABOM020000001.1:22777988-22807784 GCA_011800125.2 Solanum clarkiae
TATATCATTTGAATAAAATTAAAACCATAAAAATCACTATTAATTGATTTTTTTCATTATTAATATGTTGATTCAAATTTTAAAAGACAATTATCAGTTACCAAAATCTGTCATCATTCGCTATTAATTCACAATTTAAAAATTAATTATCAGTTACCAAATTCAAATTTTAAAAGCCAATTATCAATTATCAAATATCAAATTATGTTACCTTTCACTATTAATTCAAATTTTAAAACCCAATTATAAGTTACCAAAATCTTAGGAGCATCCTATTGTATTTTAAATTATAAGTTACCAAAATCTTAGGAGGATATCCCTATTTGTATCAAATTCTGAAAAACTTTTCAAATAAACTTGGTGTTACTTTCTTCAAAATAAACTCATAATCTCAACTTGTGTTCTTGGTACAATGAATAACCAAACTTCACACCAAAACCAAAATTCAAATAAAAACCAAAATCCAAGTAAAAACCAAAACCAAAATGCAAATCAAAACCAATATCCAAATCAAAACCAAAATTCATATCCACCAGAAAAGGAAGATTTCAATCTAAAGGAGACAAAACCAACTCTTGGTGGTGGAAGAGTTACTGCAAATGACAGACTTGGCACAGCATTTGATCTCGTAGAGCAAATGCATTACTTCTATGTAAGGGTAGTCAAGGCAAAAGAGCTCCCCTTGAAAAAAGATGCCAATAGCAATAATCATCACCCTTTTGTTGAAGTGCAACTAGGGAACTTAAAGGGTCTAACTTTGCACTTTGAAGATAAATCTAGTCCTGAGTGGAACCAAGTGTTTGTCGTGTTGAAGGATAGGATTCAATCAAGAATTCTTGAAGTTTGCTTGAAGGATAAATCAAGAATTGGTGATAGTGATGATGGTTTGATTGGAAAAGTAATTTTTGAGATCAATGAGGTTCCGAAAAGGGTACCCCCAGATAGCCCTTTGGCTCCTCAATGGTACTGGCTGGAGAATAAGAAAGGAGAAAAGGTGAAAGGAGAGTTGATGTTGGCTGTTTGGATAGGGACACAAGCTGATGAAGCATTTCAAGAAGCTTTACATCTAGATGCCACAACAGTGAATGGTCGTGATGTTGCAAATATAAAATCCAAGGTTTATTTATCACCTAGGCTTTGGTATCTGAGAGTCAATGTAATAGAAGCTCAAGAATTGCAGCTATGCAACAAGAACAGGCAGCAGCCGGAGATTTACGTGAGGATCACACTAGGAAATGTGGTTTTAAGGACTAAGAATTCTCTGATTAAGAATGTTTGTCCATCATGGAATGAAGATTTGATGTTTGTAGTAGCAGAACCTTTTGAGGATCAGTTGGTTTTGAGTGTGGAGGATAAGGTGGCATCAAACAAGGATGAATTGCTGGGGAAGTGTGTCATCTCTTTACAAGATGTCGAAAAAAGGATTGATTTTGGTACCCCAATTAGTAAGTGGTATAGTCTTGAGAAAGATGTTGTGTCTGAGGGTGGCAAAAACAAAGTTTCCAAACTAAGCAGCAAGGTACACTTGAGGCTATCTTTTGATGGTGGATATCATGTTCTTGATGAATTAACACATTATAGTAGTGATCTCAAGGCAACATCCAAGGAGTTGTGGAAACCAAGCATTGGGGTTTTAGAACTCGGAATCTTGAATGCTCAAGGTTTATGTCCAATGAAGAACAAAGATGGTCGCGGAATAACAGATCCTTATTGTGTGGCGAAATATGGTCAGAAATGGATTAGGACAAGAACAATTATCAACAGTTTTAATCCCAAGTGGAATGAACAATACACTTGGGAGGTGTTTGATCCTTGCACCGTGATCACAATAGGAGTGTTTGATAATTGTCATTTGCAAAGTGAAGATAAAAATGACAAAGCCAAGGATTCAAAAATTGGGAAGGTAAGGATTAGACTTTCTACACTTGAGACTAATAGAGTTTACACTCATTCGTATCCCCTCATAGTGTTGACACCAGCAGGAGTGAAGAAGATGGGTGAGATTCAACTGGCTGTGAGATTTTCTTGTTCATCTTTATTCAACATGTTGTCTATGTACTCTCAACCCCTGTTACCAACTCTTCATTACCTTCACCCGCTGACTTATTACCAGATCGATAATCTAAGGCACCAGGCTACTCAAATTATTGCCATGAGGCTAAGTCGCGCAGAGCCACCACTGAGAAGAGAGGTGGTAGAGTACATGCTTGATGTGGGCTCAAACATGTGGAGTATAAGAAGATGCAAAGCCAACTATGCTAGAATAGCTGGAATCCTAACAGGCTTAATTGCAATTTGCAAATGGTTCAATGGGATTTGCATTTGGAAGAACCCTTTCGCAACAGTGCTAGTGCACATCATATTCTTCCTATGTGTATGCTTTCCGAGGCTGATATTGAGCAGCATGTTCATAGTTGTTTTCTTGATCGGTACATGGAACTACAGAATGAGGCCAAGAAAGCCACCACACATGGACATCAAGTTGTCACAAGCTGAAAGAGTACCTTGGGATGAATTGGATGAGGAGTTTGACACTTTCCCAACGTCTCGAAACAATGATGCTGTGAGAATGAGGTATGACAGATTAAGAAGCATTGGATCAAGAATGCAAGCTGTTGCAGGGGATTTAGCTAATCAAGGGGAAAGGTTTTATAACTTGTTAAGTTGGAGAGATCCAAGAGCTACTGCTCTTTTTCTTATCTTCTGTTTGGTTGCATCAGTAGTGCTATATGTCACTCCTTTTTTGGTTTTGGTGAGTCTTATTGGATCCTATACAATGAGGCACCCAAGATTCAGAGAGAAACTTCCTTCTGTGCCCTTAAGTTTCTTCAGGAGATTGCCTGCAAAAACAGACAGCTTATTGTGAGGATTTTGAATTTGTAGTCATGCTGAATTTGGAGTTGAATAAGGGTGCCTGCAATAAAGCCTTGTGGTTTGGCCTTTCCCACACCGGGCTGAATTTGGTGTTGGACTTTGAAAGCTACTTTCCTTTTATCAATTAATTTATTTTTGCTGTTTACGTTGAACTATGAGAGCATTTACATTTCGTTCATTAGTTTGTGAATAAGCATTTATTCATTCACATTTGAGAATGGCATATTTGAATTAATCTCTCTCAAAGTTTAACTAATATTGTTCTTCTTTCCTGCATTTTGTCCAACATGGTGGGGTGTTTGACGTTCCTCGATCGGTAACACATTTTTCTAGTTATTTCCCAATGATATCTGAAGATCAACACCCCAGTGGCCTTGTTATGCCTCTAAAGCAGCAGGTGTACATAGACATGTAGGATAGATCATGTTGATTTTTTTGACACATCAGGGTGTGATTTTCCTTCTGTAAAATGCTGTGCAGCATTGCAGAAGTTGCTCTTCTATTTGGATTGTACTATTAAGTTATAAAGAACTAGGTAGCTTTTGTAGGAATATAATAATGGCAAAATGCTCATCATTGTACAAAGATGGTCCTAATCATTGTGCATTTGAGCTGCTCAAACTCTGCTTATATACTAAAATATGACAAGATGTTCAGCATTCTTTATATTACATGGAATATAACTAGTAGGGCTGTACATGAAACGAGTTGGTTTGGATTTTATAAATATCAAATAAAGTTATTTGTGTTGGATTTTTAAATCTATAAACCAAATCAAGCTCTAATAAAATTCGAATTTTCCGACCTTGGGTTTTTCGAGTTTTTTCGGATTTCACAGATTTTTGATTTTTTCCCGTAAAGTTTTCATGCAAAACATATAATTAGTTTGTGTTTCAAATATTTTTTTAAGTCCTACCCAAATACAGTTATCCAAGGTGTTTCTTAAGAAAATAACATAACTAAATAAAAATATTTAACATTAATTATTGCCATTCTTAGTATTGAGTTGTTTTTTTTTTTTTTAAAAAAAAAAGATTAGCAATAGTATTGATTTGATTTTGATTTGAGCTTTGTTAGAGTTACTAATTATGGAATATAACTTTTATTAAACAATTCAAAATTCTAAATCAAACTTAAAATAATATTATTAAAAGATAAAAACTATGAAAAAAAAAGAAATATTCATAAATTATATCAAATGAATGTTTTTATGTATAAAATAAAATTTTAAAATCACATATATATATATATATATATATGTGTGTGTGTGTGTGTGTGAGAGAGAGAGACATTGGGTTGGGTTGATTTGATCTTGCATTAATTTTTTAAAAGTTAAAAGTAGGTCAACCCTATAATCAAGTTTTTTTTCTCTTCAATACTAAATTGGTAGTTGAATGAATTTTCGATTCGACTTTGTTCCTCCTGGTTCTTAAATTAACTAGCAGTAGTAGATTTTAAACTTCCTCTATATCACGTGTTTCTTTCTGCTGGAGCGAAGTAACTAGCGATTCCAATGTTGTCTCGTCCAGAGAATTTTTTTGGAGAGAAGTGTTAACTCGAACTTGTCATGAATTATTAGTTTTGTCCTTAAATTATTGATAGGCTTAAAAATACCCCTCAAATTGGCGAACTAAAATTAAATACACCCTCGAACTTGGCACAAATTATTAATTTCGTCCCTAAACTATTGATAGACTTAAAAAAATCTCTCAACTTGGCAAACTGGGCTTAGGTACACCCCTCCCATGCCACATAACATAACAAGAGAATGCAATTTATTTAAAACGAATGAAAGGTTAATTATAAAAAAAGACCACATCAGCTTTAATTTTTCTTTTTTTATTTAAAAAAATTTATGCAACTTTTAATTACCAAACTACTAGAATACCTTTTTTCTTCTCATTTAATGTTTCTTTCATTAATGACGACCACAAAGTAGAATCTATTTTTTTTTCCATTCTCATTTTTGATTGCTTGATTCTCTTTCTTTTCTTATTTTTTTGGTTATGATTAATTTTTGTCAATGTGGACTTTCGGCAACGTTAAAATTTCATGGTCGGATGACAATCTCGAAAGAAGATTTTGGGATTGTAAAAATATGGCAGTAAATGAAGCTCCACAAGATTTTAAATCAAAATTTAATAAGTTACAGAAACATGAAGTTGGAGGGGGAGGATGTTTTTAAGCCTATCAATTGTTTAGAAACGAAACTAATAATTCGTGCCAAGTTCGAAGTGCATTTAAGCTTACTTTGCCAAGTTGAGGGGTGTTTTTAAGCTTATCAATAATTTGAGGACAAAACTAATAATTCGTGTCAAGTTCAAGGATGCATTTAAACTTAGTTCGCAAAGTTGAGGGGTATTTATAAGTTTATCAATAGTTTAAGGACGAAACTAATAATTCATAACAAATTTGAAGATTTTTTTAATACTTATCTCAATTTTCTTATCAAAAAGTTTCATCACAATCTCTTTTTTTTTTTTTGCTTTGTCATAATAAATTTTATACATGCACACATTAACTGATTATGCATTTTTATTAATAGACCATAAAATAAATTTAATATAAAAAATACTTGGTACTCTTTTTAAATTAGAAACAAAATTTTCCAAGTTCAAACTTTAAATTATATTGAACTTTTCATGATCAAACATTATTTTCTAAATAAAGTGATATAATCTTAACGATATTAAAGGGTTCTAAATATAATAACTTATTGGTGACATAAAAATACTTTCATATATTATGGACAGCCATTTATTTTTTTGTTTATTTTAAATAATTGATTACTTTCCTTATGAAATTTTCCTAAACCCCGCAATAAATATCTTGTCTTCCTTCTTCTTTTTCTTAAACCCTAAACCCTCCTTGTCTTCCTTCTTCTTTTCCTTCTTCTTTTTCTTAAACCCTAAAGTCTCAGCATCTGTTGCAACGAAGATGGAAAAGACCGAAGGAAGCAAGGCCATGTCGCGGCCGCATTTGGTGGCAGAGAAAGATTATTCAGCTCTGAAAGAGCTATTCAGCCATCATATTGAATCCTTTGATTATATGGTGGATAATGGACTTGAAACCATGCTCTTGAATATCAAGCCCATTGAAGTCGTTGATTCCTTTTCCAATCTCAAGCTAAGAAATATCCTTTTCTTTGAAGTAGTTTTGTATTACTTTCTTTAGTTGCCGATTCCTTTATATTCCCTCAATAAAGCTGAGAATTACATTAAAGATAGGTATGCATATTTTTTGAATTTCTGACTATTTTTCTGCTGCTATGAGTTGATTTTAGTCTGTTTGTGGTCATGTAAAAACGGAAACGTGAACATTGAGGCTGGAAATTTTCTTTTGTGGAAGCATATTGAGTAGGGATAACATCGTTCCATAGATGTAGAGGCATATCTCTTGTTCTGCATCTAAATTTGCAGCACAGGAAAAGGAGGAACACCAAAAGAGATGGGTCTTTTGCTTAATTTGTCAAACAGGATACCGAACAGATTGAAGATCCGTGTCTTGTATTAAAGGGTAGATTTTTGCTATCTTATTTTCGTTTCCGTGGTGTAATTGAAGACCTAGGTATTGCGCATTGAATCATGTTGAAGTTAGGATATAATTTTATTATCAGCAGTATTTGCAAACCAAAAGATTATTTAATTTGAGACATGTCTCAGAATTGGAGAAGATGGCACATAACGTATATCAATATTTAGTTGTAAAACAGAGGGACTAGAAAGCAAAAGAGAATGAACTCTTGGTAGAGAGTATGTCATGATAAATTCTGAAGAAAGGTTTTATTCTCTGCAGTCATTTACTTGTCAAAACATACTGAAAACTGATTGGCAGTGCTTCCTGCATGGGATAATGTTGCAAATGTTGCAAACACTTGGGTTGCCTATGCTGTGTTTTTATTAGTGTAGGAATTCTGTGGATGCTTCTTATGTGACTTTTTTCTTGTACTCAATCGTACGTTCCATCATTTGTTTAATAATTTTTCTTAACTTGAGAATACTCTGGTTTGGCAAACCTGAATTATTCCCACCTCAAAAGGAACGTGCTTCCAAGACCATGCATGATGCTTTATATCCATTTGAGGTACCATTTATGTTCATGTGTTGTTATGTTAGTGGATATACAGACCTGGAGCTAATCTATGGTCTATTGTGTATGTGGAACAGTGTAGACAAGCTAAACTTTCATATACGGGAAAGTTTTTGGTGGATATCTGTTTCCAGTATGGTGAAGGAGCTGTAATCCGGGAGAAATTTAATTTTGGACAGTTCCCTATCATGTTGAAGGTGAGTTCTATATTTCTCTGCCTTTCAGCTAATTTCTGCTGAAAATGTTGCAAGTTGAGTAAAAGAAAATAGATATGATGGGATACTTGCAAAGAAGAATCCAATAATGCACCCCTTAATAGTGATTCTGATCATTACATGCGTTTTCAGCCAGCATCTATAGGTCACAAAGGTTTAAAGTACGAGCTGAATCATAGAACCACCAATACAAAGTGTGTTGCCTCTCTTTTTAATGACAGTACTATTGTTAAAGCTTGCATGACCTTTATTTGTTCATTTTTCCTCTTTTAGTCAAAGCTATGTCACTTGAGAGCTGCTGATGACTCCAAAAAGTTAATTGCTTACAAGGAAGAGCCATCAGAAATGGGCGGGTGAGAGCTGCAATTCTAATGATCCAACCTCTTTATCCTCACTCTATTTAGCTCCTTTTCTCTGCTAGTTTTGGCAGTCCCACCTTTTTCCATTAGGAATTATAGAATTTGTGAAGAATTTGTTATATTTTTGTACTCAGAAATATGTTTTGGGTATATTCACAGATATTTCATTCTTAAAGGGCTTGAGAGAGTCATCCGTCTAATAATTTTGCCTAAGCGAAACTATGTGAGTCTTCCTTATTTATTCTTCGGCTATGACAAAATTTTGACACTTGGGATCATTTACACTGGTCTTCTCTACATTATGTTTTACTCCGCCTGAATACTCTTTGCATGTGTTCATTGGTTTCTTTAACATTTTATCACCCAGCCAATGAGTATGGCACGGAGTTCATTTCGTGATAGACGCGAAGGATATTCTGATAAAGCTGTTGTAATAAGGTTCTTTCTCCACACTCTTACTGATGACTAGTTCATTTCACAAGTTGCATTTGGTTCTGCTTTGGTGCTTGTTTATGAATAGATGCTATCTTGCTTGTGATAGTTCCTAAAGACTCTGTTATATGTCTACCGAAATAAATATGGTCTCTGAAAAAGGGTATTCTCGAGAACATTGTGTACTAGAAGTATTTATTAGAGATTCTTGTACTGACAAATATCATAAAAAAAGCAAGCAAGCAATGTGCTATGACTAACACCAGTAAGACATGTAAAAACAGATGACACTTTAGCTACTTAAAACATCAGGTAAAATAACAGTGAAGGATAAAGGAAGTGGTGGGAGAATGAAGAGGTGAGATCCTATTCCATCATGGTGATACGGTTGGTTGAATTGTTAGGTTTGCCTCTTCAGATAGGGTTCCAATGGTAACTACTTAAAGATTCCATCTATAGTAGTTGTTTTGATCTGAGACTGCCTAAAATAATTCATCTAAAGGGAAAATAAGCACGACAGAATTGTTTTACATTTGTTGCGGACCAAGGAAAAGTTCCTCTAGGAATTGTATTAGTACACCTTATATCTTTTATATGTCAGTCAAAATTACAAAAGATGATCTGTGGTTGCTTGATTGAGCATATTGATTTTTTCTGTCTCAATGGAGGGGATAGTTTTGGATAAGTTTTGATCCTTTCTGAATACTTCTTTGCTATCTGCTATACAGGAAGAATCTTTGTCTCATTTAGTCAGCAAAAATAAACTCGGATACAATAAATGTCAAAATGGTTTTCCTGTCTGTTATATGATACTCACATGTATTTTGGCACAATACTAATGCATCTATTTGGACTTCAGATGTGTAAGAGAAGATCAGTCTGCAGTCTCACTTAAACTGTATTATCTAAACAATGGAAGTGCAAGACTCGGATTCTGGTGAGGAACTAAATCTTAGCATGATTGAATTGTCTTCTTGTGTAATGTCTGAAACATTTTCTTGCTGTCTGCTTGCAGGATACAAGGAAGGGAATACTTGCTTCCTGTTGGTATCATATTAAAGGTAAACTATTATTCTCTAGTCTTGTTAGATTTCTCTTCAAATCTACGAAAATTGCATTCAGACTCTTTTCAAAGAAATTGCCTTTCATAAAAGTTGTGAATTGCTTCAAACAGGCCTGAGTTGAGTACATATCCTAATATTTTATGAAGAATTCCATTGAATAACCATCTGGACCAGGGGCCTTTTCCCCAACATTTACCTTAATGCTTTCCAGAATCTTTTGTGGTTCAAAAGGAGCCTCCAACATGGATCTGTTCTCTGCACTGTTCTTGGGGCGGTTCACCATTTCCAACTGGGGCTCCACACCTTTGTTTCTGTCTATAAGTTCTCATATAAGGCCACTATTTCCTTCCAGATCTCTTCTGGATCCTCCTTCATCACCTCCCCTACTTTCAGCCTGTCTATTGTGTTAGCTCTCGTATGTTCATTTGCAGTCTTGAACATAAAGCATCATGCATGGTCTTGGAAGCTCGTTCATTTTGAGGTCAGAATAATTCAGGTTTGCCAAACGATCAGGTTAAGAAAAATTATTAAATAAAGGATGGAACTTAAGATTGAGGATAAGAGAAAAAGTAATAAAAGAAGCATTCCTATATTAATTATATACACAGCTAAAATTCTCATTAAAAAAACTACGTACACAGCTAAGGCAACCTCAAATTTTTGAAAAGTTATCCTGTGCAGGGAGCACTGCCAATCTGTTTTCAGTACGTTTTCTGATCCTCAATCTAAAGCACTGAAATAAAAATAATGAGACATAAGTTAGCTGGTTAAATTGTGCTACAGATGCAAATATTCAAAAATTAACCAGCTGTATTATTCTATGACTGTATCCGAAGCTGTAGTGCTGGCAGAGGATATCTATTAAATTGATTGCAATATTGTTAAGGCAGCACTATGAGGCTCACTTCAAAACTTTTCAAATGTAGAAGTTAAATAGTTGATGTTGCTGCATTGTTTTTAGTTTTAACATAAGTTTGCCTTTGAACACTGCATTCGGTTTGCTCTATGCTCTTTTTTTTTTTTTTGATAAAGTTAACATTTTATAGACAACAATACACCAATAGTGTATTTCAGTAGTAATTACATCAGGAGAATACAATATGCAAAACCAAAAGATCTATCCTCTATACCCCTCCTAAGCTGTAAAAAAGGTGAGTAATAGCCTTCCATCCTATGCTTGTTTATTCTGCTAGATTTCTTACTGCATTTTTCCGTCCCAGGCCCTTGTTGACACCACTGATCACGAGATATATGTCAATTTAACATGTTGCTACAATGAGGAGTGTGACCGTGTAAAGGGATCTGTTGGTACCCAGCTTGTTGGTGAAAGAGCAAAAATTATTCTGGATGAAGTCCAGGCCTTATCTCTTTTTACCCGGGCACAGTGCCTGCGACATATTGGTATTTGATTTGTTTACTATCATGGTTAGCTGTGATCTTATCACATGACTGTCAACTGTATATGTTCAATCTTCCACTTTTCAGGGGAGCATTTCCAACCTGTTATGACTGGAATGCAAAATGACAGTTACAAAACTGTAAGTGTTATCTTGGTTGTATTTGTCATGATTTACTTCTGGTAATCAGAACAGGCATCTTTGTCTAGAGATAATACCCTTACATCACATCCTCCTCTCTATCTCACTTGGCAGGTTGCTGATACTGTGCTTAGAGACTATATATTTGTCCATCTGGATAACAATCATGATAAATTCAATTTACTTATGTTAGTATTCTTTTCTCTGGCAATTTGTCTTGTGATTCTATGGTAACTTCTCCATCTACAGTTACATGTTTTGGCCAATGATATATTAATACTCCTGTTTTATTTAGCTTTATGTTGCAGAAGCTTTTCTCCCTGATAGATCAGACTTCTGTCCTAGACAATCCAGACTCTCTGCAAAATCAAGAAGTTTTGCTGCCGGGTCACTTAATTACCATATATCTGAAGGTCCAAACTTTGAAATTATATTTTTAAGGAATAATTGTCCTGTTGTAATGCTTATATAGTCAGTGCCTCATAGAAATGCGTATTGTCATTTTTGTGCTAAAAATCTTATATCCAGGATCAATTAAGTGGAGAGTGAAGTGATTATTTGATCAATCAAGTACACCTTAAGCCCAAACTAGGTGGCCATTGCTATATGAATCAGCTGTATCAATTATGCTCTATTCAAGATCATTTCAGTCCAGGCCTGAGTAGGTATTTTAAGTGGAGAGTTAGGCATCATCCAAGTGCGAAAGTTGTCTGTGACTGCTCATGCTTGCAGTATATCATATGGATGAATGTTTTCTTTTGCTTGCGCAAGGCACTTAAAAAAGAACTGATGATGTTTTTAAGGACAATGGGCAATTCTCAACTGTATTATGTTTTATATTAACCTGTTGAACTTCGGGTGTAACATGGGAATATCAAAGATATGGATGGGTACTTATAACTTTTAAGCTCCTTGCAGCTCTAACACAGTGTACAGTTAGATATCACTTCCTTGGTACTCTTTACCTGATTAAAAAAAGCACTTTAAAGATCTCCTTATACGTTCTGAGCTAGCAAGAGATTTCTTGTGAATATTCTATTCCTGTTTGGCACATATTGGGTCATGCCTCTACTTACAAGACTGCATTACATCATGGTCTAGTTTGAAGATTGGAAAAAAGGTACCAAATTCTGGATAGTTTTAGTCACTGTCTCATGTACTGATGTCAAAGTAGAAGAGTAGGATATAAATTTGAGTGCTTCACTGGTCCTGTTCGTAAGTCTCGATTTTAATGCTTCTTGTATCTTAGTTATAAAGAAGGGGAACAGAATATTAGCACAGGTTTGCAGTACCATTTATTGAAAAAATAAAAATATTAGCTTAGTTCATGAATTTCTTCAATTTCCACTTGAATTCTTACTCATGTTGTTTTCAAGATCCTGTAAGCTCAAGTAAGCCTTTTAACTAGATTGCTTAGGGAACGCTAAATTGAAGAAAGACAAAGACAAGAGAGCTTTTTAAGGGAAGACTTGTATCTTACTTGGAAGCTTGCTTGAACTTTTCTTGATGGTTGTACAAATAAGTGCCTCCTCCTATTTATACTACTCACGAGGGGCTAAAGTGTAAATAATAATCACTTTACAAATCCTTCTATATTTATAAATTGTTCCCTCTTCTAGAATTCTACACACACCTGGAATATTCTAAGGGTTTTCAAGATTTATCTACAATGTTCTGGAGTCTTTCCTAAACCTCTCCATGACTCTAGATTCTTCCTCCTTTAAGATGATCATGAGACGGGTTGTGACATTGGGGTTAAAAGACTTGAAGGTTTTGACAAGGCTCTTTTGATAAAATGGTTGTGGAGATTTGGGGTGGAGGGAGAAGCCTAATGAGAAGGGTGATGACGAATAAATATGCAGGTAATGGGGGGGATAGAGCATCAATGTGATTACTATGCTTTTTGTGTGTGGTGTGTAGAAGAATACAATGAATAGATGAGCAGATTGTAATATAAAAATTGGTTTTAGTGTTTGGGTTAAGAACAGAGTTAGTTTTGGGGGCAAAAATTGTGCGGAATTTTGGCACTCAAGTATGAGGTCCCGGTATTGTACCGAGCTTCTTGCCAAAGGGAATTGTCTGTTCAGCAAGCTAGGTGACACAAGAAGGTGGACCCTTTGGTGGACTTTTTGGGATTTGAGGTTCATGAGCAATTTCAGGGATTGGGAGGTGACTGAGATTCAGAGATGTCTTGAACCAATTGACATAATTGACGCTTTGAATTGGGATATAACAAAAATGTTCTCTGTCAGTTTCTCTATGAGAAGCTTCTAGTTAGGACTTTGAATAATTTCTATATTAATTGGCCTGAATACATATGGTGCCGAGGAAGGTGTGCGTCTTCATGTGGTTGGCAAATAAGAGGGGTAATATTGACAGCGAAGAATCTTAGGAAGAGAAAGTTGCATAAGCTGCTGCTTCTTATGTAAGGAGGTAGGTGAAGACATGGATCATATACTGTTGCACTGGAAAATGGCCACTAGGTTATGGTGGTAAACTGTTGTTGGTTTGGTGTTTCTTGGGCTATGCCAAAATCCATGTAGGATTTAATGTTTAGATAGAAGAGTGGAGCTAGGAGGAAAAGGCACTAGGCTTTGAATGTTAATCTTGCTTTTTTTAATTTTGGATCATTTGGAAAGAGAGAAATATGAGAGCTTTTGAAGTGGTGGAGATGAGCTTTCGTCAATTGAGAAGTCGTCTCTGTTATTTTTTTTTTTTGGTGCACCCATATAGTTCTCTATTTCTGTTTGTATAAAGGATTGGTTATCTTTTGGAGAGAACCACGTTTTGCAGATCTTTCTCTTTTGGTATACCTCTTGTATATGGTCATATAACCTTGTCATAGTCAATTAAATCTTTTACTTTTGGATTTAAAACAAACAAACAACAACAACATACCCAGTGGAATCCCACAAATGGAGTATGGATTTAAAAAAAAATAAAAAAATAAAAATAAAAAAATAAAAATATATATAAATATATTAAGCGACCTTCTAATCTTATCATCAAAAGCAACTAATGTCTCTCTCTCCTGATATATGCAATTTTATATGTTAACTTTTGTTATCAAGCAGCCGTTACAGCTCCAAACCATTAATGAATCAGTTTTTTTTTCCATGCGAGATTGTGATCTGCTTGGTGTTTTCAGTGTTGTGTGGGCTGTATTAGCTGAAGATCAAGATTTTAGGGAATTTGCACTCTTAATTTTGCCTTGACATTCTCTTTACACATTTATAGGAAAAGCTTCAAGATTGGCTGCTTAAATTACAAAGGTCACTTCAGGAAGAAACTGACGGTGAAAAGAAGAAGTTTGAGCTAAGTAGCTGTATGTTCAATCAACCTATTTCATCTGTGTTAGTTTGTATTACTTAAATAGATAGCTGTACATGGCTATGCTACACCTTTGTACGATGCAGGTGCCATCCACAACAGTTTGCTTCACCCTTTTTTGTGTTAAAAAGCCATAGCTTTGCATAGGAGTCAAAAAAAAAAAAAAAAAAAACAGAGAAAAGAAAGACAGCCCTGGAAGCTTGATTTCAAGGGCTACAAGTTTCATTCAGGAATCTTGTCAAAGTTTGTTATAGATGGAAAGTTGAGCTGTGCTGAAGTAGAGTTATTTGTTGCGTGATAGAAAATGTTGCTCTGCGCTCTAGCTACACATTATTACCCAAGGACAAGACAGAAGACAAGCTTCACTATGTTATCTTGTGCATTGAAAGAAGTCACTAGCTTCTTGCTACTTAGCGTGCCTGTGCCTTAGTTTAGTGGGAAGCTTTGTCTACTACACTGCTTTGATCTTCACTATTTGATGTGATTTGACTTGAAAAATGCCTTCTTTTGTGCCAAAGTACTCTTCTTTGCGGAATATTGCTTCCGACAATCATTACCTATGCAAATATGATTAGTAATGTAAGATTTTTATGCAAAAAGCTCAAGAACCATCATATTTTCAAGTTAAAAATAGATGGATATGTATTGTCCTATTGTTATTTTTGACTGGGTGTGGTCACACTAGTAAGAAGTAATTAATGCTCTGTTCCGAACCAATTGGTTTCTGGTAGTGAGGTCTTCAGTAATCTTCTTATTTTTTTTAATTTTACCTCCCAGGAGAACCTTCCTTTGTCCCATCTTTTTTCATGACTCCTAGTTTTACAGTCTGTTAAAAATCTTGTTCTGTCTTATCTGTTTGCTAGTAAGAGTCACAGGGGCATAAGAGATTTAGGGTGTGGTATGAAGGAAAACGTTTTCTATGAAAAATGATTTCCTAGAAAAAGTTTTCTTGGAAAACAAGTGCTTCTTTTTCCAAGAACATTATATGCTATCTAGCAAAACATTATGTAAGTGGGATGGGATGGGACGGGGAGAGGGGCTTTAAGAGTGGGTGGGGGGTGGGATAGTCAAGGGGTGGGGGTTAGGTGATTAGGTGGGGGGATGGATACAATAAGCTTGGAACGTCACTTATGCAACTTGCTTTCCGTATGTCCCATTAGGAAGTCATTTTCCTCACTTTAAAGGTTCTTGTTTTCCTAGGAGTAACATTTGACCAACCAAACATAGAAAAATTGGGAAACATTTTCCAGAAAATGTTTTCCTCGCTATCAACACACCCTTAGTAACTAAGAACTCCAAGTTCTTTTTTTGGTGAATTAATTAGAACATATTAGAAAGCATCAAGAAGATGCTTTTCTGTTAGTTTAATGTTGCAAACAGAAGTACTAAAGTTCATAAGATTTGGGGTTTCCTTTTCTTATTCTTTTAATCATCTCAGTTTTTACACAGATAGATGAAATCCTGGCATATTGGATTCTAGAACTCGGATAGAATTTTGAATTGACTTCATCTACTTTTATGGCATATTGCAGTGGCAGACGTCAAGAAGACTATTGAAAAAAATTCTCCCAAACAGATGGGCTTGGTTATTGAGACCATGTTAAAGACTGGGAGATTGGCTACACAATCAGGTCTTGATTTGCAGCAGGTATTTTGTTATGAAGCTATTTTATGAAGCGCCAATAACTCTTTATCGAAAAACAAATGTGAGTCACCAATAACTAGGAAATTTACGCAACTGATTTGTCCTCGTACCAGTCTTTTTCTTATTCTTTGTATGGCAGATTTAAAACTTCTTTTCTTCTGAAAGGAATACTAAATTAGCATTCTCTATTTCATCTCATAACTATCATAAGATATCATATAGGAGGGTAGCACTGTCAAATAAAATAAAAAAGACAACATACAAGAATACTAACAAAACTTGAACAGTTAATAATAGGAAAAAGGTTCTTAAGGAAGGAAAAGCTAGCTACTATTAACAGTTTCATAAAATGAAAAGAAACAAAAACATAACTAAGCTGACAGCAAATGGAAAAAAAATTCAATTGAATTACATCTGAAAATTCTGTCTTGTTCTGTCCCAAAGCTAACATACATTCAATGTTGGTTGGAAATACTTGACAAAAAAGAATACTCAGAGTGTGTTAAGGAGCTGCACCAAGTAAATTGGAGTAACATTTCCCCCAGGAATTTGGTCAGTGGCAAGAGCACAGTTGATTAGGGGGTAAATTTGAACCATGTCACAGGCTTATTTAAGTGGAGAGTGGTAGAGGCCAGGTTAATTATCCATTGAGTTTCAAACTGTGCACCGACTAATACTTGGGGATTTTTCAGTTCTGAAAATAAGAGTAGATTGGAGTACCACAGTGAGCAAGAAGAAAATGGGTTTTAAGATATTCAATTTCTAATGGTTTTCTACATGTCTGTGTAAATCTTAACTAAAAATGTATGAGATAGGGGTTTAACTGTAATATCAGTGGCAAAATTGTCTTTTCCCTTCATGGTAAATCAACGGGGTTTATTTTTTTCACTTGAAAAAAGAACTGCATTCTAAGTGCACCAAATAATAATTAATACAAGTGTGCAGGCAGATTCCGCTCTGAATGTGCAATTCAGCGCAAATTAGTTTTTGGCAGTGAATCAATATCGGTCCGTGATGCTACTTCTGCATGTGGAGCTACACAAAAGGAATCCTTGCACCTCAATTTCTTGTCCATTGATTGAACTTAGATTTAGATGAAGGCTCTCTATGTGAATCTTTTATTCATGTAGTAGTTCAAATGATTGACGACAGAGTGTTTGATAGGATTCTCTTCTTTCCTCGAGGGTTAATGGTGTTGCATAGAATAAAAGCAACGACTTGCAGGTGCTTGTGAAACATCAAGTAGTCTTTTTTTTTGGGTGGTGGTGGGTGCCGGGGTTGGGAGGGGGTGGGGTGTAAAAGTGAGTACAACAACAATATACTTACCCTAATCCTGCAAGTGGAGTTGGGGGAGGCTATAGTGTATGCAAACCTTATCCCTACCTCGTGGAAGGAGAGAGCGGTAAAGTGAGTCACTACATGAAATACATAGATGGATAGCAGCTTTAAATTCGGCAATCTGATTAACTGGAAGAGAAATTTAACTCCCTTTTCAATTGCTTCTGCTAGTACCTCTAGTTAAGCAGGTTTTTCCATTTTAGAGGAAGTGAATTGTCGTAATTAATGATGGTAAAAGAGTTGTATGAATAAGGTAATTCTTTTTGCAGAAGATAGCACAGTTCTTACAGATTGGAGGTTAATTTTGGCTTCTCTGATATTAAACTTACCTAAGCAATCATCTTCTCATTAGTATCTGACTTGTTTTTTTTGGGTTAGAGAGCTGGTATGACTGTCCAGGCAGAAAAGTTAAATTTCCTCCGTTTCCTTTCACATTTTCGAGCGGTTCATCGAGGTGCCTCATTTGCTGGTCTTCGTACTACAAGTGTGCGGAAGTTGTTACCTGAGTATGTTGTCTTTTTGTCTGTGGGCCAATTGCTTTATTTTACGAAAAATCACTTAAGTTTCCATCCATAATTTCCTGGCACTTTTTCACCATTTTTCAGATCTTGGGGTTTTCTTTGTCCTGTTCACACACCTGATGGGGAGCCATGTGGGTTGCTTAATCATATGACTGCATCTTGCCGTAAGTTCCTTTCTTTTTTTTTGGTTGGTCTTATTTTCCTTAACTTCTCTGTTATGAAATGTCGCTCTTGCTCCCACTGTCCAAGGAGCATTTTTTTTCTCGCCCAGCTTGAGAAGTGACAATGTTCCTCATGTTCTGCATTGACAATAATTTTTTTCCCGATCATTTGATTCTGCTAGAGGTGAAATCCAGTCATCATTGTTTTGGAAGAGTTTAACTGGTACTTTCAAGGGTGAAGTTAACCCTTATATCACAAATATTTTGTTGGAATTTCTCTCTCCTAATTTTACTCGTTACTGCAATTTCCTATTATATACTGCTGCATACAATCATACATTGCTCCAATAGCCCATTGCTTGCTGCACATATCTATAGCCCCGGCATCATATTCACATCACTAATTATACAATTCATATCTACAGGAAATGTGAGGTCCTGATCTAGTTGTGGTATCATATTGTGTCAGTGCTTTATTAGTCAAATAGTGAATTTTAGCACTAAATGCATTCATATTCAAATTGTGGGTCCTAATCCTATTGCCTTATAGTTTTCTCCACTTTATTTATAATACTCGGGACAGTATTAGCTCTCTCTGCTTAATACAATCGTTCTGTCACCAGGCATAACCTCATACTACGATTCGAAGGGCAGTGTTAAAGACTTCTTCAAAATGCGGATGTCCATATTGAGTGTGCTGATTGCAATTGGAATGACACCATCATCACCAAAGCTTGTGCAAGCTGGTCCCCCTGAATTGCTGTCTGTCCTACTTGATGGTCGTATCGTGGGCTATATGCCATCAGATTTAATTGAAAAAGCTGTTACCCACTTGCGTAGATTAAAATTGTCCTCGACATCATCGGTTTGTTTTTTATTCACTTCTTTTAGCAAAAAAACTTTCGCTTAGTGACTTATTATGCACCTACTGCACAGTAGATTCCAGTTGATTTGGAGGTTGGTTACATCCCTTTGAGCATGAATGGAGCGTACCCAGGCCTATATCTGTTCACATCTCCTTCTAGGTTTGTTCGTCCTGTAAGAAATATCTCTGCTCCTGCTGAAGAGGGCAATGATCTTGAACTCATTGGACCCTTTGAACAGGTGGGTTCTGCATTTCTTGCTTTTCCTTTGCTAAATTTATCTTTTTGTAGCAACAAACATGAACGTGATGAGCTTTATTACTAATGAGAACCTCCGATATAATGATTGCAAGGTTGTGTATTTGTAATGTGCAGGTGTATATGGAGATAAGCTGCCCTGATGGTGGAGATGGAGGGAGGAAAACCTTATTCCCTGCCATGCATCGAGAAATTCATCCAACTAATATTTTGAGTGTTGTTGGCAATCTTACACCTTGGTCTGATCATAATCAGAGTCCACGTAATATGTATCAGTGTCAGGTATTGAGTTAATTTGAAATGATTTGTTGATAATGTTATAGAGACTGCTGAGGTTCAATACATTATTGTATCTCATGTTTCATCTATTGTGCAGATGGGTAAACAAACAATGGGTTTCTCCTCACAAGCATTAAATTGTCGTGCTGATCAAAAGTTATATCACCTTCAGGTTTGTCCTGGTTAATATTTTGCAATTTGATACGTGTTGATTTAGTTGTTGCCAGTCCTCAAGTTCAGTATAATGGCATCCTATTTTAACAGAGTTTTGAAGTGTGTTTTTTATTTATATTTGGTGCTTGAGTTAGCACTTTTGTCTGGTTTTCCTTGTGAAAGGGGGATGTAGAGGCAGAAGGGCAAGAGATGTATGGGATTAGTGAAAGGGATTCCAACGTACCGTTTCCGTACAGCAGTGTACAGTGAAAAGAAGAAATAATGAAAGCATGAAAGGATTATGGTGTAGTTTGTATGCTCGGTATCATGTTATATTTGAAATTGATGCTGATGTTCTTGCTATTTCATCTGGTGAATTGGAGTGTGACCAAAACTTCAATTGCGTTACTCGAGTGCTAAGTTTCTCGGACTCTTCACTTTTGTTGCCACACCTGTGTCGACACGACATGGGTGTGGGTATGGGGATCGGGATCCATGTCCGATTTGGTCAACTGGTTTCGGGTACTTTGACCAAAATCGATGGGGAAAGTTTGGACGGTTTTAACGATTTCTGTAATCAATACAAAAACTAAGGTGAAATTGAAGAAAATGGAATAACTTTTATATAGAAATTTCTATGTCATGCTTTTTTCTTTAATCTCTTCTAGGATTTTCTTGAAGTTCTCCACATAATATCTCATAATTTAGGTTCTATCACTCTGTTTTTAGATATTTTGATTATTTTTAGGCGAATCCCTGCACCTATATCCATACATGGATCCATATCCCCGAATCTTAAAAATTTGATCATGAAGGATTCGGCCACCCGCACCCGAATCCGAGCAACTTAGCTCGAGTATGACTAAGTGATATTTGCTACAGTGAGTTGATTTTTTATGTGTTATGCATCTATGCTTTTATTTCTTTTCATCCTGTAGAAGTGCATAGCAAGAAAGAATTCAACTGCAAGATTCTTTGGGACTGTGGGGAAGATGGATTTAGGATAGTTTTATGAGGCTATCAGTTGGTGCATGTTTAACATATTCAACAAAACATTCTTTATGGTGTTGTTTTTTTGCTGCTGTTGGATTACCTGTGGGAATATCTTAGTTTCATATGCTACTGGTTCACTAGTGGTTTTTTCCACTGAATTAATGGAATCAATTTAATTTTTTTCAAATGAGTTATCATTTTTTGACGTCATTTCCTGGTAACAGATGTAACTTTTAAGACTTAAGAACTTGTGTTTATAATTTTCTTGCTTTTGAGATATCATTTTCTTCTCTGTCTGATCTTTTTTGGGGGGGAAATGGATCTTTACAGACTCCTCAAACTCCAATTGTACGCACAAAAGCTTATGAGAAGTACTGTGTTGATGACTATCCATTAGGAACAAATGCAATTGTGGCAGTTTTGGCTTATTCAGGGTAACAGTTTTGTACTGCACCTTGTTTCTTTTTTTCCTATCAGCAAAACATAAAATGCATATCTTCATGTTATGCAGATATGATATGGAGGATGCTATGGTCTTAAATAAATCATCTGTAGATCGTGGTTTGTGTCATGGGCATATATATCAGGTATCATTTGACCTTTTAAAACCATTTTGTAACTTTTAGTTTTATACAGAAACGACTTTTTTGTTCAGCCTACCCCACCCCCACCCCCACCCCCACCCTCCCTCCCCCAAAAGAAAAGACTAACACATCTTCTGAACTATGAATCTCCTTTTGTCACTACTTGAGCACCAATATTTTATCTTTGACAAGTTCTCGAAGGATGATAAGGTATTTGGTGGTTGCATAAAATGGGAGGGAAAGCTAATGAACTATCGTACAAGGGTAAAGCATTGAGTTCACAAATCTTCTCATCAATTCAAAACTTTCTTTCCGAGACCACAAACAACACCATAAAGTTTTATGCTTGATGGTCTTCTGGTTTCTCAGGGTCAAAAAATGGAAAAACAGATCTCTCTCTGTTCTTTTTCCTATTTTGGGCTTTTGGGTTCTTATGTACTTGATCCCTCCCTTGATAAACTGTTTATCCTACTACTCTTTGTGGAGGCCAGTTTTCTGATCTTTCATGTGGACATCTTTTATTGACCAATGTGTGATCTTCTAATTTGCAGACAGAAACCATTGACTTGACTGAGCAAAGTGCCAAATCTGATCGTGCTCAGAGATTGTTTAGAAGAAGCAATTTGGATAGGTCGTCTCATCAGCTGATTGATTCTGATGGTCTTCCATATGTGGGGCAGGTAACAGGATTTTTTTTTTCTATTTTTTGGTGAGTCAAGTTGCACCTGAGTAAAACATGATCATTTGATTGCAGAGGATTAATCCAAATGAGCCATATTGTAGCATTTACAATGAAATAACCAGTCAGACAACTAGTATGAAGTTGAAGGGCTCGGAGCCTGTTGTTGTCGATTATGTTGCTGTCGATGTGAAAAATAAAACACATCTGCAGAAGGTGAGCAATTCCCAATATATTTGACTTTGAGAAGATACATGCTGTTGTTACTTTTCTGGGTTTCTAATCCACTTTGCTATTGCTATCCTCTTTGTTACGATTTATAATTTGGTGTAATTCTTTATCTTTTGCTGTCTATTTCTCTTGAATTCTGATATATAAATTGGTGTAATTCTGTTATCTTTTGGTTTTAGTTTCTCTTGAATTTTGATGTGTACATTGGCCTAGAGCTTTTACTATCTGATGCTTTATTATCACAGTCGTCATTGCTCAAAGCTAACCATTTTTAGTAAGCAATGGTATTGCCAGAAGGTGCTCCTATTAGACTAGCAGTACTTGCAAAAGTTAAGGCTATTGCAGAAGGTGCTCCTATTATACTAGAGGTACTTGCAAACTATATAGGGAACCCTTCTATAGAACTCCATTCGGTCATCTGTGAGTAGCAAGACTTGTATACTACCCTTAAGAAAAGTACAGACAGCAAAGTCCTATAGAACTGTAGTTTGTTCACAAAATGGATCCTATAGAACTGTAGTTTATTCACAAATGGGTCCTTTGATGCTGCAGCTGAAGTTTTTTTTTTTTTTGGTAATAACAAAATCAGTTCATGATTGACAGTCCTCTCTTAGCTAAAGAATATACTCTGGTGTCTTCAATTCAAAGAGCTTCAACTTATGGTAACATTATTCATTTCTTCTGGGCAGGCAAATATACGTTTTAGACGCTCCAGAAATCCTGTAATTGGTGATAAGTTTAGCAGCCGACATGGGCAAAAGGGTGTTTGTTCTCAATTGTGGCCTGATATTGATATGCCCTTCTCAGGAGTTACAGGAATGAGGCCGGATCTTATTATCAATCCACATGCTTTCCCTTCTAGGATGACGATTGCTATGCTGTTGGAGTCAATTGCTGCTAAGGTCTGTTTTCTCTTCCGCCGCTTATGGTGTTATTTATTTCAAGCAAAAGTTTCTGGTTACGAGGTTGTTGCTCTCCAGACAATAATATTTTCAAGTAGGTCTTGTGGTAGTTTTTACTTTTTATTGATGTTGGCTTCAAATACTGAAGATATCTCTTGTTTATGGGGTATATTGTTCATCTAGCTTGACATGGATAATTACAAGAATTTTTATATATATGCTTTCTCCGAACAGGGAGGTGCTTTACATGGGAAGTTTGTTGATGCGACACCGTTTTCCAACACAATGAAGGAAGCAGAATCGGAATCCAGTTCACTGGTGGATGAACTTGGTTCCATGTTAACGGCTTGTGGCTTCAATCACCATGGTGTCGAAGTACTGTATAGTGGAGTATATGGGACGGAACTGACTTGTGAAATATTTATTGGACCTGTTTATTATCAGCGTCTGCGACACATGGTTTCTGATAAATTTCAGGTTTGCATCACCCTGACATTAGAAAGAATAACTGTTTATTCTTACTGCCCCTTTTGACCCTTTTATGCTAATTTATGTTTTCATCAAGGGTAGCAAACACCGACTCTCTTTGACGAATAACTGTTTACATAACCACCTCCTGTGCTCAACTCTTCTATGAACTGTTAAGTTTGAAAATTGGAAGCTAAAACAAGAAAAGAATGCAGTGTTCATGCTCAACATCGACTTCCAAATGAAACCAAGATCATTAAGTGCTTCCTCTACCTAGTTTTCCTTTCCTGCTTGAATAATTCATTTATTACATTATTAAATGTATCTTATGTTCTGCGGGGTTGATAGATTTCATTCTAATGGGTCTCTTTTGTCCCATTTGACAAAAGGTTAAGTTGGATAAATTGGACTTTCTAGTATTCTTACTTGATCCTCATTCCTTGTCAGGTTAAATTGGATACTGAAATTGACTTGTTTTGCTGTACAGGTCCGTTCTACTGGACAGGTAGACCAGATCACTCGGCAGCCTCTCAAGGGGAGAAAGCGTGGTGGAGGTGTCCGCTTTGGTGAAATGGAACGAGATTCACTTCTTGCCCATGGAGCAGCATATTTGCTGCATGATAGACTCCATACCAGCTCAGATCATCACATTGCAGACGTGTGCTCTGAATGTGGAAGTGTCCTAACATCATCAATAATTCAGCCGCCAAAACGAGCAGTGCAAGCTATGTTGAATCTGCCACCTGCTAGAGAACCCAAAAAGGTTACTTGTCTTGCTTGCAGTTCAAGTAAAGGAATGGAGACTGTCGCAATGCCTTACGTGTTTAAATATCTAGCGGCTGAACTGGCAGCCATGAACATCAAGATGACTCTCCAACTAAGTAATGGGGCTGGAGCTTGATACACGTTTCTGCCAGTTGAAATATTCTTATGTCTAGAAGCAAGCGGGGAGCTGATTCCCATTTCATCTGTAATTGTACTCTCCCGATGTGCAATATGTCCAAAGAAGGGTTTGCAGCATCAGAAAACTCGATTTGGTTTGAGATATCAGAAGTCCAGTTTCCTAGTGGGCTACAGAGAAAGAAAGTGTGCTGCAAATAAGACTGGTCAAAATATAGAGAGATGTCTCATCAGTAAGAATCCCGAGTTGTGCAGTTTTGCGGTCTGGCTCAAGAGGTGCAACGACCTTCCTTGTGTAGAACAAGATATAGAACTGTGTTTTATACTTTATTTGTTACAGCTAACTTTATTTGTTACAGCTTCTTGTATATTGTAGGGGTTAATATGGTATCATTGTTGAGGCTCTATTGAAGCCAATGATTTTGTTTATCTCAGTATACTTCTAATTCACTTTAATGAGATAAATTATTTTCGCCATACAGTAGCTTGTATATGTATTTAAATTATGAGCTAGCCTCTCACTGATGTAGTGCCAAAAGCTAAATCAAGAGTGAATCCATATATTGTCTTGGAAGTTTACATGGAACTGCAAATTATAAAAAGGATTAACCATGAAACTATTACTTTGAAAAATAAAAGTAGAGCTTGATTTTGAGCCTCTTGCATCAGAGCATGCTATCTGTTCTAGCTGGTAATCTCTTGAAGAAGTTGCTGGGAACAGAAGGCATCTTGCTTCTGAACCTGGGATGCCTCAACATATATAGTCCAGCAACTAAAGCCACCACTCTGAAGGGAGTCACATAAAGGGTAACTGCAGCAGAAAGACTGAACATGATAAACAAGCTGGTTGCTCTTGGATCTCTCCAGCTGAGCACCCCCTGCAGCCTCTCTCCTTGTGTTGCTATGTCCCCGACCACAGTCTGAATCCTCCCAGCCACACTTCTCAGCCTATCGTACCTCATTCTAGCAATGTCATGGGGCCTAGATGTTGGAAATGTGTCAAATTCTTCATCAAGCTCATCAGGGTGCACTGTTTCTGCCCATGAAAGCTTAGTGTCCATGTGAGGAGGGTGCCTTGGCCGGAACCGATAGTTCCATAGTCCAATGAGGAACATGTAGAGGAACAGAGTTGGAAGAATCAACTCTGGGTACCAGATCAGTATCAAGAAGAGGATGTGAACCAATACTGAGGTGACTGGATTTTTCCACTGACATATATCACCAAACCATCGGTTAACAGAGATCATGCCTGAAAGAAGTGACATGATCCTAAAGAAATTAGCCTTGCTTCTTCTCATGCTCCACATGTGGGAATCCACATCTAGCATGTACTCTACAACTTCTTTCCTGAGTGGTGGTTCAGCTCTAGCAAGCCTAACAGCAACTATGCTCATAGCTTGGTATCTCAAGTTGTCTACTTGGTTGACAGTAAAGGGATGAAGGTAGTGCATTTTGGGAAGCAAAGGGTGGCCATAAGTATGTATCATGTTGACTAAAGAGAGGCTTGTGAATCTTACTGCCAATTGGAGTTCCCCCATTTTCTTAACCCCTGATGGGTGCAGAACAAGAAGGGGATAAGAATGAGTGTAAATTCGATGAGATTCTAACGTTGATAATCTTATACGCACCTTCCCTATTCGTGAGTCTCGTGCTGCTCCAGTCCCTTGCTTCTCAACTCCCAAGTGGCAGTTATCAAAGACACCCAATGTGATAACTGTGCAAGGATCATAAACTTCCCAAGTGTATTGCTCATTCCATTTGGGGCTGAAAGTGTCGAGAATGGTTCTTGTCCGTACCCATTTCTGACCATATTTAGCCACACAATAGGCATCTGTGCTTCCTCTGCTGTCCTTCATCTTCATTGGAAGAAGCCCTTCTGCACCTAATATGCCAACTTCCAATATTCCCACCGGTGGTTTCCATAGCTGTCGTGCTGTTGGCTTTTGATCACTTATGTACATGGCTGATTCATCCAGCACATGATATCCACCTTCAAGGCATACTCTGAGGTGAACCCTGCTTGCAAACTTGAGATCTTTCCTCCTGTCCACTTCCAAGGAACCAAAACCAAACTTTTCAAGGTTGAACCAGCGAGATTGGACAGGCCGGTGGTCAAGCCTCTTCTCGAATGTGTTGAGTGGGAAACTTATCCTTCCAAGAATCTCATCTTTCATAGGATGAACACGGTCCTCAATGCTGAGGACTAGCTGCTCCTCAAAAGGCTCAGCAGCTACAAAAACCAAATCCTCGTTCCACATTGGATTTGCTGTTCGAGCAGGGCATATACCGGTCTTGAGCACCTGATTTCCCACCTGGGCTTTCACAAAAACTTCAGGGAGGCGGCTCTGGTCATTCGGTATGATGTCTTGAGCTTCAATAACATTTACTCTCAGGTACCAAAGTTTTGGAGAGACATAAACTTTGGACCTGACGCTCATAACCCCCTCTCCATGAACAAAGGCAGCATCTGCATGCCAGGCATCTGAAAATGCTTCATCTGCTTGTGTTCCCATCCAAACAGCAAGCATGATCTCCCCTCTTACTTTCCCTTCTCCTCGTCGATCCTCCAGTCTGTACCATTGAGGAGCCAGTGGACTATCAGGAGGAACTCTTGTTGGGACCTCATTCAAGTCAAAAACCACCCGTCCAAGATTATCATCTCTTCCCATCATATCTTTATCTTTCACATAAACTTCAAGAACCGAAGACTGAATTCGATCTTTAGAGAAAGCAAATACCTGGTTCCACTCGGGATTCATTTTTTTCTCAAAATGCTTTGTCCTTCCTTTGTAATTCCCCATCTTCACCTCCACATACGGATCACAGCTGCCAGTGAGCACACTTGGTTGAAGATCTTTGGACTTAACAACACGAACATAAAGATAAAACATCTGCTCCACAAGGTCGTATGTGCTTGCAAATCTATCACTGTTCATCCATCCTCTTCCTCCGTAGCCTCCACCACGTGGCCATTTCTCACCAAGCTGAGGTTTCGTGTCCTTCAGCTCATAATCATCATTAGGGTGGCCATGCATGGTTCGGGGTGGGTTTACTTGATGCTGCATTGGTGGTTGGACACCTGGCTGGCTGTGAATAGCTCGGGGGTGGTCCACTTGATGCTGCATTGGCAGTTGAACACCTGGGTGGCTATGAATAGCTCGGGGGTGGTCTACTTGATGCTGCATTGTCGGTGGGAAACCTGGTCTCTTCCTTATTGATATGACTGGCTGCTGCATAGCTTGATGCTTGAAAATTAATTGAGATCTTTCTTCGATGTGCTGAACTGACTCTGTGGCCTCTTCGCTTGGAGTAAGATGACCAGGTTTTTCTACTACAGCAAAGCTTGAAGACTGATCAGCAGAAGAAATTGCAGTGTTTTCAGTTTTTAAGACTTCAGAACTGTTGCTAGATTTAGGAGTATCAGGACAAGAAACTTCAGGAGCAGGAAGTGAAGTTGGATTATCTAAATCTTCTGGATTTTCGACGGAAGGGGTACTTATAGGGCTAGAAGATTTTTGGCTTGGCTGGATAGAAGATATATGAGGATATAAGTCTGGATCAGATTGTGGTGAAGTGTATATTTTGAGACCAATCTCTCCTTTAACAAACGACGAAAACCATTTCTTTTCAAGTTGGAATCTTTGATAAACTTCTTCCCCTTTCTTTACTATATTTGAGCAAGGAATTCTCACCCTTCCAAGAAAGTTTCTCCCTGGAACAGGCCTTCTCTCATGATACACAGAAACTTCAATGTACTTGTATCGATAGTTTTTTATATCATCGAGATGGAAGATGAGTTTATGGTTCCAAGTGGGGTTGAGATTTTTTGGGACTGTTCTGGTTTTGCTAAGTTGGTTTTCAAAATCAACTTCTACAAATGGACTTGCTGATCCTTCACCATCTTTTGGCATAAGATCATAAGCATCTATTACTTCTACGACGAGCTTCATATCTCCCTCCCTTTTTGTTCTTGTTTTTGCCACTAAGAAATAACTCTTCTCAAGAAATCTCAAGACTCAATTCTCAAGCAACCAGATTCTAATATTTAACAAAGATAGTAGCAAGTTAAAGGAAGGAAGTAAACAACTTTGTATGTGTTGTTTTTAGTTTAGTATCAAGGTGCATTCTACAAGAAAAGAATGATTTGATGAAGAAGCTGCTTAATAGGTCTAGAAAAATATTCTATGAAACAGAAAAATGGAGTGAAAGGAATAATATTTTTGGCAAAGTAGGAAATAAACCGGCAGTACAATGTGATATGCAGAGTAAAGAAGAAAAATGTAGATGAAGAATGAATTTGTTGAACATGAATGAAAAAGCTAAAAACAGTTTAGGTCCAAATAAGAGTTTAACTTATATGCGCTGAATCGTCATGCTAAAGTGACCTACAACAACATGTAAGCCTACTATTATATTGCATGGATCGTGTAAAAATTCTTTATATTATGCAAACCAACCTAGGAAGTCTAAGTGACTGCTGATACTCTTCTAATGCTGTCAAACATACACTTCTGAATTAAGATATCCTCTGCTTCATTCTCTTTTAGCTTCTATTTGTTACTGCAAGCCAGAAACTCAGAACATTCTACATGTAGATCCAATGTTAATCTTTTCTTTCTTGCTTTTAGGTTTTAAATTTTTAATAGTAATTGCATGGAGTGGAGTAAGTTTAACCGAGTTACTCTGATTCTAATCGTCTAAAAGATAATTAATTATAATATAACCCGCGGACAATAGAAAACAAAAAGAGAGGAGAGAATAAAATGAAAATGCCTTACTTGGATGTTGTGATCTTTTAAGGCATTCCATTCTTCTTAGTAGAGCATGTGAGGATCCAAACATGTCACACACTCAACTGAAGCCCAAAAAAAGGGCTAAAGCAGACACTTAAAATTCCCATACATGTCTTTATTCTTTTCTTAATCACTTCCATTTCTTTGGACTAGGAAAGTGTTGAATTTCCTTTAAAGAATGTTCACCTACGGTATATTAGTAATTAATTATATAGAGGATTGGATTCACGTGGATGAGAATAGGAATAGAAGGATTAAAAGGGACCGGTCGATGGACATTCTTCATCAAAAAATTATAGTTAAACATTATCTGTTATACATATATAATAAATTTTGGACACTCTTAATAAAATTCTGACTTGGCTACTAAATTTAGGAATAAAAAAAGGGAAATGAAATAAGACATTTTATGAATATACCCTTCATTCCTCTTATTTAGAATGATGATGATGTGAGGATAAATTAGAAGAATTATCATTTTTATACCATTATCCGAAACTAATCTTATGCGCGGAAAGAAAAAATATTGATGAGGCTAGCGAATATCCATAAAATTGGAGTAGCTCTACATCCAACAAATTAGACACTTGCTGCTATTCCTTCTGCACGGCATGAAACTCATATAACATGTCGAAGGATAAAGTGTACATAAATTTTATCTTTATTTTATTTTGGTGAAGAATACAATTTTGATAAATTTTTGGTTTAAAGAAAAATGTGACATGAAACAAGAAGTTTCAAAAATATCAAATACATAAAAATAAGGAAGAACCACAAGGGTTTTGGTGTGGTGGTTCAGCACCTCACTTGCTCTTTAAGCAAGAGGTTGGGGGTTCGTTCCCACCTCTGGCAAATAGAGAAAACTCTCATTAAATAAAATAAAATATTTGTCCATAGAAACAATTGAAGTGAACGAAATAACAATAATAACTTTTTTTTAATTAAAAAAGATAATTCTAAAATAATAATAGTAATAAAGAATTATATCTTAAATTCTTAACCAGCCAAACAAATTGAAGCTATTTCTATGAATTTTGGTTATTTTTTAAAAAATAAATATAATTATATTTATTGTAAATTAATTACTTAATTTTATTTATCTAAAACTAATTAATTATAGTTATGTT
>JAABOM020000001.1:22807884-22821408 GCA_011800125.2 Solanum clarkiae
TTAAAAATTTGACATGGTAAATTTATTTATTTTTATATTATGAAAATATGAACCCGCAAATAAATAAATTTTGTAAGTTAATTTATTCAAATAAATTTACTAGTACACAACTACAAATATAAAATATAAAATCAAGAAAACAAAAAAATGTAAAAGAATTTGAGGGATATTTTTGTCTTTGTGCTTTCAATCACATGGTATTAATCCTAGTACTAGCTTATACCACCAAATGGGAGATATTAGTTAATCCCATGTATGTGGTACCGTAGATTAGTTATACATGACCCAAAAATCCAACCAAACATTGTATTAAATAATATCATCTTAATCCATGGATTAAATCTCCTAATCCCTCCTACCAAACATCCCCTTAGAGATTAAAAAAAAAGGAAGAAAACGATATAAACCTGGCTTAGAGTGTAGATTTCTTCCATTCTTTTAGCTTATTCATAATGAGATCCTATGCTATGTTCTTAAATAATATTATGAGTAACAAGATTTGTTCTCCGAGATTTGATAAAACCATTTGTTAAATAAATTCGTATTTATGTTTAATTAAAATCGATTTATTCTTTTTTTTTTTCCTTCTATTTGTTCAGCTATTTTTTTTTTTCCTTCTATTTGTTCAACTATGTATTTTTTGTTGTTAATAGTTGGTCCTCGATTGACGTTGTTACTTTAGAAAGACTGGGTGATTGGGTTTTTATTGAATGACCTCACTTCTAAGTGGTTAAGATATTGATTAGTACCTAATTAAATATAAAAGCAGATTTAGAAATAAGGAAAAATTTGACGTAACCCTTATTCTTCTTTAAGAGTCCGTTTAGATTAATTTTTGGCTTATAACTGTTGACTTATTTTTATTATTTTGTCTTAAAAATAAGTACTTATAAGTACTTTTTAGCTTTATCCAAACACTTCAAAACTGTTCAATAGTCAATTTAGCTTATAAACACATAAAATAAGTTAATCCAAAGAAACACTAAGAGTCCGTTTGACTTAGTTTAAAAGTTGATCAAACCTATTTTTAAGCTTTTTTTAGCTTGTAAAAGTGTTTGACAATTTTCAAAACAGTTTTAAAAAAAAGTTAAGATTTGCTTAAAATAAGTTAAAAGCAGCAACCCCCCTAACTTTTTATTTTTTAGCTTAAAAGTTGTTATAGTTTGACCAAAAAATTACTTATTTACCCTAAATATTTTTTCATATTCCTAAAAATATCCTTAATTAAAGTAATTCTAACTACTCTCCCCCTTCTCATTATTTCAATTCAAACCACAGCCTAGCGCTCTTCTGCTCTTCGAAACCACCACCTAGAAATGTTCTTCTCGCCGCTACTCTTCTCGTTTATTTAAATACTTTTATTTATATCAAACCTTCTAATCTTGGAACATGAATGTATGTTTATTTATATATATTGTCCCTCTTTCACTATTTTTTTAATAAATAATTTTTGATAGTAAGAGAATGCGTGAATGATAAATAAATATTCTTATTCATGAATGTAATTAAAAAATATCTTAAATTCCTTATGTGAAATAAGAAGCGACATGCATGTCATTAGAAATAATAAGCATTATTGGTTGGTTAAAAAATTGGAAGTTTCTTGAGAGAGCAAAATAAAATGGGAATAATTGGTATATTTTAGCAATTGAATATCTCAATCATGTTTCAATTTCGATCATGAAAAATGAGACATCTTAAAATTTTCATGTGATCTATCCAAATTATATATTTCAAAAATTAAAATAAATTATGTATATAAAATTTACTTAAAATATTAAGTTTATATTGATATTTTATTGTTTTAGGCAGAAAAATCTTAAAGTAATCAGTTTTTATAATATTAACGACTTGAAGGGTATTTCAGACATTTTAATTAAAAAAGTGCTTAACAATTCAGCTATAACATATTTATCCAAACACATGACTGCTTATTTTTTAAATAAATTTCAGCACTTTAAAAGTTGCTTTTAACGTATATTTTAAAAGTTATTTTTTTCCAGTTAAGTCAAACGAGCTCCAAGACTAGTTCTGGACATGATGTATTCAACAAGAAGAAATATAAAAAAGACCTAACAAATACACAACGAAATGGGATATCTTGAACTCAAGCTACTGTTTTCTTTAATCTTAAATAACTAGTAGTACCTCATGAGTTCGAGTTCAATGAGAGATTTTCTTTGTCTGGAACGAGCTTCTAGATAGGTCCTTCCACAAAGGGGCTTTTCTAAAACAAAATTTCAATCTACTTCTACCAATATAGTAGAAGCTTCACTTATGTTTAAGGAATTTACCAATTTATATACACAGTATAAAATTTTCGACGAGTCTGCACAAACCAATGTCACTGGTTGATGCAGTATATCAGCAGTTTTCATCAGCATATCTCGTCCAAATAATCTCGGTATCGTTAATTTGATCAGATGGCATGAACAGCCTCTTCACATCCTGCCATAAGTTCGAAGATTTTGAAACTACTAAAGAATCATCCTTCAATACTTCACCCCCTTTTGACGATTCATCATCCTCTGGTGGTAGCAAATAAATGCCAACAAACACAGAAATCATTCCTAGAACGAACATCGCGGTTCTTAAAGCATCAAACACCTTGTATTCCTCAAAGTAGACAAATCCAGTACAAATGGAGAAAAATGTCCAAGCAATTTGAAACATTGGAACAATAAGTATTGCATCAAACTGCGAAAGTCCTTCATTTAACCTTGACATCCAAAATCCACCTGTACTTAGAAACATCAAGAGCATTGAATACGTGAATCCGCTGTGCAATGCTAAATAACCACCACCATCACTACTTGATGACATTGACAATCTCAACATGTTTGAAAGAGACTTTGCGAACAATACTGAACACGATCCAATTGCACCAGAAACAACTGCATATGAAAATGGAACCAGCATTTTTCCTTTTCCTCTGCTGTAAATCGAATGATTTAAAACAACAACTAAGACTAAACCGAGACAGTAAAGGAGAAACACAACGTTGGTGTAATTTTCACCTAATTGCTCTGGGGTGTAAACAGGGGATTGATGGTTACCAAAGGCTACAAGGAAAATGTTTCCAACAACAACAAAAGCAGTGGCTAACAGTAATCTGACTGTCACGATTTTGTTCAATATGAAGTATGCGAAACAGATGTTTGAGATGAACTGTATAGATCCTAAAGCTGCTAGAAGTGATTGAGCAGCATAACCAAATGAAATGAAATTGAGACAATTTCCAATTGTAAAAAAGAGCATACCAACTCTCCATGCTTGGAAATATATAATGGGCTTCATCTTAGGCCTTGAATTTCTCTCATCATGAGCTAATTTAAGGAGATTGGTTCCGAAGTTGATGAAAATGCTTCCTAACAAATTGATTAACGCTCCAATTACCCAATCACCCATTGGCCTAGTCAGAAATTCTAAGAAGGAGATCAAAAAAACAAATACAACATAATGGAGGATTTTTGAGCTACAACATAATTTTCATCAAACTTGATTGAATTGCTCTCTTCTGCCTCAGAAAAAATGGAGGATTTTTCTTCAATACATATGCAAATAATTTTTAAAAAATTGAATTTCTTGGTACTGTCGATGATTTAAATATATGCAGACAGAATAAAGAATGTTTACAATGATATTGGAAGCTCAAAAGTGTATGATATGAAGAGGGAAGCAGCCAGAAAAGAGTAGACAAAATTTGACCAACGGGAAGTCAAAGCTGGTGCCTGGTGGCCTTTTTGAGTCTTTCGTCCTCCTTTCCTTTCTTGCGTACAAGTAAAAGTTTGGAGTTAGGAATAATGTCAATGCTTTCTGTTTCTCGAAGTTTTAGACTAGTAACTTAACCGTCCACGCACCCTTTTAAAATCACAAATATTATTTACATCGTGTTTGATTTGATATAAAGTATGAGAAAAAAAGAATAATTTTTTAAATTTATTATGTATAGTAAAATTTAAATATTTCTCTGGTTACAAATTATTTTGTTAAGTGAGAATTTTAAAATTAGATTTTTTTTAAAAAAAAAAATGATCTGAGATATATCTAAACGTTTGCAAAATCTGCTATAATAATCTCAAACTTTGGACGGAACCTATGACACCTCAGAACTAATTTAAAACATAATAGATACCCATTTAATATGTCATACCATATATATTAATGGGTGAGATACATGCGTTGCTAGGTGTATATTTCATGTTTTTAAATTGTTATTTTTAATTTTAATCTTTCTTTTTTTCTTTTTCTATTCAATTTTTCTTTACTTTTCTTGAATTTTGAAAATAGCAGTCACACCAATTCAGATGAACTTTCTTTTTTTTCATGGGTTCCTTTACAATATTATTCTATTTATCTTATATTTATCTATTACTGTAATTTTATTTAAATTTATCTCAAAAAAATTTTAGTAGTTCCCCGAAAAAATGGTCTTCCTTTTAGCAAATTATGATTTTTTTCGATAATAAATTTATATTATCCTAAAAGTTTGTGGTCTTTTTTGTCGTTTTGATAGTGATAGAGGAATTTTTTTGATGACTAGTGCAAATGATGATTGTTACGGCTGAGAGAGGTATACGGAATCGAGATGTTGATTCTACTGCTAAGAGTTCTTGCGATTGAATCGTTGTCGGCATCGGCACAACTCTTCCGCCATGGCTGAGTCTCAACAAAGAAGAAAGCAAAAAATAAAAAATATTAGCATTTAAGTAATAATGAGAATTAAAAATTAAGTTGAACTTATATTATTAAGGAACATTCAATTAAAAATTGACATGTGTATATATGTCTTGTCAAAAAATAAATGAAGTTGATATCTATAATTAGGTTATTTAATGAAAAAAAAATGTGGGCTGCCATTTTGGATAATAGAGATTGGTTCATTTTGCTTTAATTTTATCCTAACACGCTTACTGTACATGCGACTCACTTGATCATTTGTCCAAACTGATAATATATTTAATAATACATTTAAGAAAAAAAAAAAACTCTGAAGGGGTAATAGCATCCGCTTAAAGTTTGAGATTATTATAGTAAATTTTATCAAAGTTTAGATATATTTTAGATTTTTTTTAAAAAAAAATTATAAAATGTGACTCTTTTGGATATAAATAAAAATAAAAGAATATTACGTAATGAAATTAAGGGAAAAAATAATAACATACACTGTAATATGCTCACTAATAACAAAATAATAAATAAAGCGACACTCGATTAATTTGGCCTTACTTATACGAATTTTATATAAAATGTTTCGCAAATCAAGGAATCAGCTATTTTAACATTCACATCTAGTAGAAATTAGAAAAAAAAATATTAAAGAATATAAGGCTGACTTAGCTATCTTTTTTTATTAATTAATATTTCTTTAAAGAGTGTGCACAAGAAAAAACTGATCAATAAAATGGACTAGAAAGAGTATTAGAATAACAAGCATATTTTGACATCAACTGGCACGTAGGACACATGTATCTACTTATTCAATTGTATGCGAGTTTGAATGTCTAATAATGCATAATTAAAGTTGGTTGATAATTGATATAAATAATATTAGAATAACTAGCATATTTTCACATCAACTGGCACATAGGACACATGTATTTACTTATTCAATTGTATGCGAGTTTGAATGTCTAATAATGCATAATTAAAGTTGGTTGATAATTGATATAAATAACATCTGAATCCAAATTAAAAGGCACACTTATGTATTGTGATTAGTTTCTTTCATATTTGTGAATATTTTTTTTTTAATCCTACAAAATGTATCTAATTTAGCGCTAGCACTCCAATCCTCTTCTCAAATATAGATAAATTATAGCTTAATTATCAAAAATATACAATGACTATATAATGTAGTGTACCTATACAATATACTAACTATACACTATGATACACTTAAAAAACTAAATATAATTTAACTATACATGAAGTATATATATTGACATTCAATCTTAATCAATTTGAAATCCCCTCTAAACAGTCCCAAATTTTAGATATGTAATAATCTCAATTTTTAAGTATGTTGATATATACTTCACTTAAAATGATTCATATTTATGATATGTTAATTTATAAAAATAATGAAGAAGAAGAAAACATTACAAGAAAAAATCAACAATAACAAGAAAAAGATTCAGCAAGAAGGAAGAAGAAAAACAATTAAGAAGACGACGACGAAGTGGGCCAAATTTTGTAAGGAAAAGGACGGAATGATCATTCATAATAATAAAAATAAAATAAGAAAAAATTATGCAATAGGTTAATATATTATTTAGGGGCGAATTTAACTGTCAATTTCGGGTCATGAGAATTTGTGGTCATTCTACTAAATTTGGTATATTACTTGTATAATTTTTAAAGAATATATTAAATATTACTAGTATAATTCTTAAAGAATATATTAAATATTAGCTAAAAAAACTCAATCTCAAATTGATAAGTTGGTTCATTGGTCTAAGGGCTATTTTTAGCACAAAGGTTGAGGATTCAATCCTAGCCAACAATTCCATTTTATCTCTTTAAAATAAATAAAGTAAGGATGTATCCATGTTGTTGAATTCCTAGATTCATTTCTCAATATATACTGTTTAATTAACTAATATAACTATAGTTTGAATTAATTACAGTTTCTTGAATTCCTAGATTCGCCTCTCAATATATACTACTTAATTAGCTAATATAACTACAATTTGAATTAATTACGGCTCTTGAATTCCTAGATTCGCCTCTCAATATATACTACTTAATTAACTAATATAACTATGGCTCGCCACTAATATCTTTCTATAATTATAGTTTGAATTTGTAGTTTGAATTTGTATAGCAAATTAAATAGATATATAAGCACTGCGAATTGTACAACGAGTTACACAAATATTATACAACGAGTTATACAAATATTGTTCAAATTGTATAGCAAAGTATACAAACACTGTGAATTATATAAATATTGTGCGCAAATTATATAGTGCAATATACCAACACTGCGAATTGTATAGAGAACTATACAAATGCCGTGCGTGAATTATATAGCAAAATATACAAATACTGTGAATTATATAGGAAATTATATAAATGTTATAACGAAATATATAAGAATTGTATAGGGAAATATACAAATACTACAAATTGAATAGTGAATTATACAAACTCTAGACAAATATTGCTAATTGTATAACGAATTATACAAACGCTCGGCAAATTATATAACAAAATATACAAATACTGCTATAACTATAATTACGAAATATAATTAATTAAACAATAGTTATTTTGATCTATTAAATTTCAAGACTAAACTATTTATGAAAATTTCTCTATATAACATATATTTTAGGATATAATATTACTGTAATTTTTTTTCTAATTTGTCCATAAATTTATCCATTCCTGAATCAAATATATTATCGGTAAATATTTTTTTCTTTTGAAATTATTACTGTTTATTATTTCTTGAAGAAAAAGGAAGTTCAGTTTTTGCGTCCACATTGTTCTCAACATTTGCGTATGCCCTAGATTCACTTTTAGAAGAGAAAAGTGTCGATTGATTTGTCAAATAAGCCCCTATATTTCAGCCCAATATCCAATTAGGCCCTGTGAAAGGGCTTCCACAAAAGGAGGAGCTTCCGCCATTAAACTAGAACCTTCCATTGTAAAGCTCGAAAAAAAGCCTGTGGCTTGTGGGTGTCTCTATTCTCTACCATTTATCACCCCATAAATTGAAAAAAGCAATCTTTTTTCGCTTGACCAACTAGGGTTTTTCTAGGGTTTATAGTCGAGAACCCTTTAACTTTCTTTCTTGCTTCAACTCTTTCAGTATACTGAAATGGTCAGCTCCAATGGTCTTCGTCTTGCACACCGGCTTGCTCGTTGCACCTTTTCTTCTGTATTGTCCGCGCTCTCTCCTTCTATTTCCATTTCTTCTTTGTAGTTGTGTATTGATGTGTGCGCAATGTTAATGTCAAATTTTGTAGGCTACTGGATCTTTATTAAAGGGTGGTTGTAGTGGATATAACACGGTAGTTTACAATCAATCAAGGGGCTTGTTTTATTTCAATTCAAAGAATGGTAAGTGTATATTGACCTTCTAGTTGTGGCTATCGATGCTTACTTTTATTTGCTTAAAATAAAATTTATATTCGAGTTTTGCTATTGTGTACTCATAGGAGGCAGTGAAAGGGATTGGTTAAGACTTGGGCAATTTAAATCCAATTTTGGTGCCACAAGATCAATTCATGGAACAGGTATCAATTAACCACTACATTCCAAATGTTGAGCTTCCATTTTCTCACTTCTCTATATGGCCTGTCGTAGATTTATGTCTATTCATCAGTTGCCCCATTTAATGATCCTGATGAATTATCTGTTTTTTGTGAATCAGTTAGTCTACTACTCTACTTGGGAAATATATTAAATTTGGATGTATAAGTCGTATGTTGAATGTTATGAAATTTGGATGTATAAGTCGCATGTTGAATGTTAGGTTTTTGGTCTTTATGGACTCTACACTGGAATTCTTGTGTGAAACAGCTGATTTAATGGGTAAATCATTTCGGTATATCTTTTTCTCATTAGGCTGATCATACTAGATAAAATACCTTTCTTTTCCGCATGTTCGTTTTGCCAATTGATAGCATAGATTGTGGCAATCTAGCTATAATTTCTTCCGGAGGTGTTTTGTTAGGATCAAGTGCGTATCATTATGCCAAAAGCTATAGCTGAAAGCAAAGACCCAACTTTATTTCTTAACTAAGTCCACTGCGCAAGAATCATATTTGATTATGACTCCAACCTTGGTCCCCTCAACCCACTCATGGGCCTTGCCATAGGCAGGATGTTGGTATTACCCAACATGTTTGATGTTATTTCTAGGGGTCAGTTTAATTCAGCTGAATTGGTGGTTAACTTGCTGAGTTACTGTCCTTTGACTCTTTTTCCAAGATAACTTAAAAACAGTTGGCCTTTAAAACCTGGAAAGTACTACCTAGGGGTGGCCCAGTGGTTTGGGCTTGGGACTTCCATATTGGAGGCATCAAATTCGAAACCCTTTTCCAGCGAAAGCAAGGGGTTTTCCCTTCTGGGTGCGGGTTACCTCTCCTGTGTGGTTTGCGAGCTATTGCATAGGAGCGGGGGTTTACCCTGTGTGCACCCAAAGGATAGCGGTTGCAGGTTCTCCTTGTCAATAAAAAAACGGGCAAGTACTCATTATGCATGTTGGTAGAGACCAGTAAGACAGAGGTAGAAATGCCACATTTCCGCGGCGTTTCTCGATGTCATCTGTAGATTGCAAGTCTGCGACTTTTTTTCCAAGAAGAGGGAAAAAAGTGCTACAGAAGGCACACTCTTGTTTATGCCTCCAGAGAATGATGGTAGACAGATAGATAGATGTGTGTGTGTGTAGAGAGAGAGAGAGAGAATCTTGTGTATAATTGGAATAGGTAAGCTCTTAGCAGACGTAGTCTGACTTTATTTTTCTTATGCCCAGTGCATTCTGAGTTTCTCCCAGATAATGGAGGTGAGGTGAGGTTCAATCACATCTACTGGTTTCTTCCATTAAATCGGCAGATTCTCTTTTGTAATAGCTCTCTATTTTCCTCTTCAAAAAGCTATGCGCACCCAGTGTTGAATCATGAATGAGATCTGTTATTTTGTATACTAGTAGGTGAATTATTCTTCCTAAATTAATAAATTAGTAAGTTGAAGTAACAACTTGATAGAACACTTTCTATCTCACATGAAAGTAAAAATTGTGGCCACAGGCTTTGGTCTAGTAGTAAGAGTGCAGCACGTGATGTGTGGGTTACCCGTACATCATGAGTTCGAACCCTGCTCTAGACAGAAGTCTGGTATTTAAGGGAGGAAGGGTACAGGGTCCGGCCCATTGTCCTATATAAACAACAACAACAACAACATACCCAGTGAAATCCCACAAGTGGTCTGGGGAGGGTAGATTGTACGCAGACCTTACCACTACCTCATTGAGGTAGAGAGGCTGTTTCCTTAAACGTTATCAGAAAATAAAAATTGTTGAAGTAATAAAATCCTGGTTGAAGATGTTTCATATAGGCCATGCTTTCATTATCTTGGTTTCCAGGATGTGCTTAATGGTTACATCTTACTCTGGTAATACCTTATATGTGACTCATATACCCATGTGAACAGCATATATGCATATTTGGAAGCAGATATGATTTGTATAGTAAAAAATTATTATCCACTGTGAAATGCTTTGCATATGATGTTTCATCTAGGAAATTTTGGTGGTAATCTTTCAAAATGGCAATGGAGGTATTTGTTAGAATTAGCTTTGATTCTGGTATGTGTTTTCATATTAGCTTGGTTATGAATTTTGACTAACATAACCTCTTACCCGTTCAATGTTTGGTTAGGCATGAGTATGAAAGACTTTTATGAGGTTCTTGGCGTCAATCGAAATGCAACTGCCTCTGAAATCAAAAAGGCTTATTATGGGGTATGTTTGCTATACCCTTCTAGAGTAGTTGATATCGTCCTTTAAGGCTTGCAATTGTAAGATTGGCCAAGCTCTACTTAAGTAGGACTTTGTTATGACTGAACTAGCATCTTGCAATTAAAAGTCTTTGGAGTTGGTATCACCTATCTTTGTTTCTGATTATACATTGTGTTGCGCGTAGCTTGCAAAGCAACTGCATCCAGATATGAACAAAGATGATCCAGATGCTGAAAAAAAGTTTCAAGAGGTTTCAAAGGCTTATGAGGTACTAGTCACTTTGGACAAATTTTTTGCTCTATAAAAAAGTTATTGCTGAAGTCGTTACTATATGGAATGTTGGATGACAAATTGTTTGTTCATCTTTGTTTTATTGCAGGTTCTGAAGGATGACAAGACACGTGAACAGTATGATCAGGTTTGACCTGCCTTATGGGTTACTTTGCCCTTAAGCCTTGCAGACATTTACTTCCATGTTTCTTTTTATTTGCATATTACGGATTTATTTACTTGCATGTTTCTTTTTATTTGCATATTACGGATTTATTTACTTGCATGTTTATTTTTATTTGCATATTACGGATTTATTTTGCCTATAAACATTCATGACTTTGATTATATTTTCTCTTGAATGAGGCATTCTGATGCATTGTTGAATGTGCAGCTTGGGCATGATGCATTTAATAGTATGAACAATGGTGGAGGTGGAGGTCCTGGATTTGATCCGTTTGGTGGCTTCAAAAGTCCATTTGAAGACATTTTTAGAAATGCTGATGTAAGGACCAGATTTCGTTTTAGTTCTGATAATTCATTTACATTTGTCTTGGAAAATTACTACGATGCTATTTCTGGATTTTTGAATTTTTTCTAGCTGTCTGCTAAGCATTGGATTGTACTAATTCACCTCTGTTGTTGGCCTTTTCAAAAATTTGGTTCTTTTCCTAGATACAAAGTTGAGTTATTGTGTACTTCATGAGAGAGGTCCTCTGGTGGACAGATATGACCCGCTGTTTTCTCTTCGACAGATATTAAGAGATTATTGGTTGCATTTTTGCTAAACAGTGTCACAGTCGGCATTAGAGAATGTGTGCAGATGGTTGCCAAAACAATCTGAATTATTGTTCTCCCCTTTCCATGATTTTAGCCTCATTCATAGAAAGCTATTTGAGTCAATGACGTTTGGGCAAGTTTTGTAGAAGGATAGGGTCTACAAAGACAATGCTTGTGAAGAGGTACTTGTTTGGCAGCAAATTAAGTATTACTCCCTCTATATTAATTTATGTAGCATCGTTGACTAGGGATTGAGTTTAACAAATAATGGAAGACTTTTGAAATTGTAGTCTAAACCAAGCCTTAGACATTTGTGTGGCTATAAATAATCTCATTAAGGGTGGAGTGAGAATTCAAAGTTACATTGACAACTTTTTGGGGACAATAATAAGATGGGAAGTACGCCACATAAATTGGGACAGAAACTAATTAATACCAATATTGAAACTTAAAGAATAAAAAATAGTTGATGTTGTTACCTGTTGAGATGTTCGGTGAGGTACTATGAAAACAGATGCTTTGATAGCTTTCTTTAATCTCTTACACATCCACTTTTATGGTCTTTTCAGATACATCATGACTCTAAAAGCTTAAAGTTATTTTGTGCTAAATATGGCACAAAATTAGGTGAACCTGCTAGAGGTTACTTTGTTATGCCCATTTCTTTTGTACCCTTACTTTCAATCCTTGAGTTCTGACAGTTTCCAATTTCCTTTGGCATTTGTTGGAGATTAGATTTTTGGCAACATCTTTAACAGAGACATGGGTGGAGAGGATGTCAAGGTTTTCTCCTTTTCTGTGTTCTTCATTTGTTGTTGTGGCTGTTTTTATCTATGCACTTCCGCCATTTATTTTTTAACTGTTTTTGTCCCTTATAATGTAGGTTCCTCTGGAACTATCCTTCATGGAAGCTGTTCAAGGATGCTCTAAGACTATAACATTCCAAACAGATTTGCCTTGCTCTGCGTGTGGTATGTGCACTTCCAGCAATTTGTTTAGTTTTCTTTTTCCGGGGGTGGGGTGGGGTGGGGGAAATATAAATAGGAGATCGACATGTCTCAAGTTCTGTTGGATGATGCATGGGCATTGAAGTGTCTATGAGTTAATCAAAGTCTTGTTATTGACAAGATTGAGTTTGTTTTTTTCCTGATAAGGAACAAGATATTTGGGTGATATCTTGTTTTCACTTGTAGTAGTTTGTCTAGCCCCTTTCAACCTATACAATTTAGTCAAAGTAGTCCACACCTGCTAGCTCATGTTAGCAGGGCAGACTCCAGTCTACTTGGTACTTACTGTAGTCCCTTTTTTTCTCCTTCGCTTGTTTCTCTTTTAGGTGGAAGTGGTGTGCCCCCTGGCACAAAACCTGAAACTTGTAGGCGCTGCAAAGGTTCTGGCGTGGTGAGTGCCTCTTTGCTTATTTTCATTCTTTACTTCTGGTGACATGCATGTTTCTCTGTGTATAATGTTGTCTCCTTTTATCTTGTATTTTCAATAATCCTTTGCAGTCAATCTCGCAAACTGGTCCTTTCACACTTCAGACGACTTGTCCTTCATGCAAAGGAACAGGGAAAATCGTATCGGTATGACATCCTGCAGAGTTGTTAGTTATGCATATATTTGAGTGATGTTGGCCTTTTCCTTCTTTTTTAAATGGTAAATGGAGACGACGGTTCCCAGGAAACAGCCTCTCTACTTCTATGAGGTAGTGGTGAGGTCTGCGTACATTCTACCCTCCCCAGACCCCACTTGTGGGATTTCATTGGGTATGTTGTTTGTTGTTGTTTAAATGGAAAATGATTATTTTGGTTGGTTTGCTATATAAATAGGTGTAGTTATTATTCTTGACTTAACATATGTCATGAGCATCACAGGAGGAAATCTTTAATTCAGTAACTTCATCCCAGTGGGGAAAGCATATATCCATTTTAAATTTTAAGAAGTTTGTTTTCTGCTCTCTCTCTCTCTCTCTCTCTCTCTCTCTCTCTCTCTCTCTCTCTCTTTCT
>JAABOM020000001.1:22828274-22845316 GCA_011800125.2 Solanum clarkiae
GTACCAGTAATGGGCTAGACCCATTCAACCCCAATTAATGACAAACCACAGTATTAACTTAGCATAACAGGGCATTTCCAATCAGAACTGACAAGGTGCAAACAAAACGACTTTAATATAGCTTCAAGATCCATGTTCGAATATAGTTTCAAAATACAAGTGAGATTGAAGTATTACCTTTTGGAGAGCAGCGAGCTAGAACGACGAGTTTGATTGAAGACGAGCTTACACCACAAGGATTTTGTTCAAGACTTATTGATGGATCTCTGAATCTACAAAATTTCCCCCCAGAAATAGTAGCGCCACGAATAAGAACTTTTACTAAGATTTGAGATCAAAAACGACTTTAGGCGGGTTTGGGTGAGATTAAAATGACTACAGCTAAGCTTTCTTAGGTTTTTTCTTGGGATTCCGATCGATTGCCACCCAAGCTTATCCTAGGGGATTTCGTCGATGAATGTCACTTACTTTTCTCTCCCCCGCTCTAGCTGTCGACCGCTGTTTTGGCTAGGTTTTTTCTCACTATCGATGGCTACTTTCTCCTCCCTCCACACGAAGACAAAAGAGGGATTATATATGGACGATTTTTTCGTTTGAATTCAAGATTTGAAGAGATAACCATTGGGGGTTGTCGGCTCGGGGATTTGGGGGGGAAGCGTCTGGTTGGGTTGAAGACGAAGGAGAAAAATGAGAAAGGGGGAATGGGTTTTTGGGGAAATGGAGAAGAAGAAGAAGGGGAAAGGTCGGGGAATGGGGAATTGGGGTTTCTGGGGAAGGGAAAAGGCGTGCGTGGAAGGGGAAAAATGAAGAAGAAAGGGGCGGGTGAAGAAGAAGAAGGGTTTTTGAGAAATTGGGGGCGCGTGGCCCCCACGCGCATTTTTTGGGGGGAGGGAAAAATAATTGTTTTAAAATCGTTAAAACAAAAATAAAACTCGATGATTAATTTGACACCGTGGAGGGTAAATATTGGGTGTCAACACGGTATTCTTCAATTAATGCCCTAAAACCACAAAACAAAGCAATTACAAAATCACCCATTAGTCGAGCAAAATGAAGTACTATTTACAAATCTATATTTTCTGATCTTTCATTACTGGCTGTAACTATTCATTTAGATTTTTAAGAATCAGCGCTTAAATTATGCCCCTATTGCATATTCAATAATTTGATAAAATTTAGTATAGATACTATTTTAGGTAATATGAATCTCGAGTCTAGGTATCCACGTGCAATACACATGCAGTAAGCCTAATATGTATTAATTAGGCATACATATATTTGTCCCTTTATTTGGCCTCAACTAACATCTACGCCATTCAACTTTCGTTGATTCACTAATCTATGTTGGAGCATTTGAATATCATGCATATGACCTGCAATATTTGAGTGTTTATTTGTTCAAGTTTTGAATAGTTAAAGTGTATAATTGTGCATTAGCAAAATTAAAGATCACAGTTATCATTTGCCAATTGAAATCAAGTTAAGACTTCTATTTTTCTTTAAGAAAAATTGGAGCCCTAAATCATTACTTTGGTGGCCTTATAGTTGAATTGGTCTCATCAACAAGGATCATGTATGGTCGAGCGGTAGAATTGTCCACTGTTGCTACCATAGAAGGATGACTTTTACAAGTCTCTTATAACTCTTTTATGCCTATAAAAAGACAACAAAAGAAAGCTCTTCTTCCATTTGTTTTTGTTCTTGCTACTTTATTTTATAACACCTTCTTTTACTCTCTTTATTATCTATCCAACTAACCATTCTTACTCTTCTGGGCGAGCTGCGGAGCAACTTTTTCTTTCTTTCATTCCATCTGTCTTGCTTGATTGGATAAAGAGATCGTAATGAAATCATCTCTAATTTCTTTGATTTCCAAGAAGATCGTCAAACCCTCTGCTCCCACTCCTCTTTCTCTTACATCTCACAAACTTTCCTTCCTTGATCAGGCTTTTCACATCTCTATTCCTATTGCTTTTTTCTATCCAAAAACTAGTAATAATAATTATAACAAGTTGTCATATGAACTTGTTGAAAAATCTCTTTCTAAAGCACTTACATTTTACTATCCTTATGCTGGAAGGCTAAAGGATGGTTCCTCCGAGGTTGATTGTCACGATATGGGAGTTGAACTCTCCAATGTTCGCGTCCACTGTCCCATGTCCCAAATTTTTTACCTTCCTTACACTGATGCTGAACATGTGGTCTTTCCAGTATGCCAACCTCACGACCTCAATGACAAAGGATATTTAGCTGTAGCTCAGGTTACTCATTTTGATTGCGGAGGAATAGCAATTGGTGGATGCTTATCACATAAGATTGGAGATGGTAGAACAAGTAGCAATTTCTTCTACGATTGGGGGTTATTGACTCGTGATATAACTACAACACTATCTCCTCACTTGTCGGAGAATCTATCTACCCCCAATGTATGAACAATGATCCTCGTGTTGTATCGACTATCAAGTCAGAAGAACCAATTACATATATAGGAAAAAGATTCTTGTCCCCAGCTGCTAAACTAAATGCACTCAAACTCATAGCTGCTCGTGAATCGGGAGTTCAAAATCCAACTAGAAGAGAAATTGTGAGCGCTCTTCTTTACAAATGTGCTCTAGCTGCATGAAGAGAAAATGCTAGTTCATTTAAACCATCTTCCTTATTTCAAGTTGCAAAACATGCGATCAAGGCTCAACCCGCCCTTATTGGAAGATGCATGTGGAGGTTTGATCTCTGGGTTTCATGTGAAAACAACTAATGAAAGGGATGTAAACTGTCCAAGACTGATGGGAGAAATGCGGAAGAAGATGCCATTCTATAGCAATGATTTTGATGATTATAGTTCGTTGTCTTTCCGTTGTATAAAACGGATTTTGGATGGGGCTGCCCAGCTAGAGTGAGCTTCGCAACGGGACCTTTGAGTAAGTTTTTTAATCAAAGTGAAGTGGAACCCATACTACTGCTCGGCGAAGAAGATATATCTCTATTTGAAACAAATCCGGAGCTGCTTGAATATACTATTCCAGTTCCAAATCAAAGATGCAATTGAAGTCCTTTCAAATTGCACAGGTTGAATTGAAATTGGAGATATCAAAATTGGTTAAAATAGAAATCCATGACCCATTCAAAAGTTGAATTTCAATTAAAGAAAATAAATTACAAATAGATAGTATTCGTTCGTACCTTCAACATGAAAACATACATTACACCAATGGAAATAAAGAGTCTTAAAATGGATTGAAATTAGAAATTAATTAACTTCAACAAAAGATACTTTTAAAATAGATTGAAATTGACCCAACTCAAATTATCTTGAGCTCAATTCAAATTATAATCATAAAATCTGAACAAATTATCTATGTTTGGGCTTATTTTTATATCCCTACTTTCAAGTGTTAAAATTTTGCTTATTCCAATATCATTCTCCTCACTTTGTTGGAGAATGATACTCGTGTTGTATCGACTATCACGTCAAAACAATCAATTACATATTTACTCTCTTCATCTAACAATAGTTGTCCACCATTAATTTGGCAGAAAGATTAAAAAATAATAAATGATATAGATAATTTTACCAAATCACTATTTGAATACATTAAATATAATGTCTTGAAAAATTTAATTCGAACTGAAGTTGTGAGCGGTCTTCTTTTCAATGGGTTGTAGCTGCACGAAGAGAACGTTGGTTCATTCAAACCATCTTCCTTATCAGATGATGCGTGTGGAGGTTTGATCCGTAGGTTTTGTGTGAAAACAACCAACAAAAGGGACGTAAAGTATCCAAGATTGATCGGAGATATGAGGAAGGAGAAAGAGAACCTAAAATTAGACAGAGAATAATTGTACAATGAAATACTTGCAAATGGAAATATATTCAATTTTTTTTTTTATTTTTTGGGTTTCCCAAGGTATCCCCCAGCCTGATAGGCTAAAGACTAATCCTCCATGGATTTGAGCTCTATTTAAGGGATTGCTGCTGGCCAATTGGTTGTTGCATGCACAAGACAGGAATCGAACCTTCGACACTTGCTTAAGCGACCTAGTGAGCTAACCACTAGATCAACCAAGCTTGGTTCAAATTAGAAGGTTATGTATCTATACATGTTACCCGATAAATATAATTATACATAAATTCTAATTTTCTATAGTTAAATGTTGTGTATCAAATCAATTGATATGTATATGATACATAATATATATTAAATTCAACAATTTTCAAATTTTATTACATGTTTCATATACATATTAACTCACCATTATGTTATAAGTCGCACACAAACAAAAATACTATTGGCAACAATTACATGTATAATGGATCTTCTATAAATACAATATTTGCCAAACAAAATAATCATGCATCATGCACTAATTTTTTTGTGCATAATATATAAATTCGAAGTCATAGTAAATATATTCAATATATAGCGACTATCACATAGTAATTCATTGATTTCAAATCTAACATCTTATGGAAAATAATTACTCATATAATGTATCTAGTCGAAATAGAGTAGTTTATCAATTTAAACAAACCATAAATAGTAGGGGTGTGCATTGATTAGTTCGGTTCGATTTTATGTATTATTCATTCAGTTTATCGATTTTCAATTTTTGATTTTTAAATATGCTAAACCAGTAAAATTTTTTAATCAATTTTTGGTTGTTAACGGTTTAATTTTTTATTTACCCAATAAGAAAAAGCTCATAAAATAAATATATGATTGTTCTAACAATTTGATACAATATAATGAGATAAAGTAAAACGAACGAATCAATTGAGGACCTAAACTTAACAATATGCAATATTTGACTTCATATTCTAATTTATTTTCTGATAGAAGGATTATACATTGGAAACCAAGTAAATACATGACCTATGAGTATCAATATAATGTCAAGTGATGTTAAGTTACTAATATTTAATATTTATGAAGAAACAAAGTAGTAAATTATTATAGTACTAATGGGTTATCGAGTTACCAAATAACCAAATACTAAAAATCAAAATCGAACAAATAACTCAATTTATTTTTTGTAAAACTATATAAAAAGAAATCGTTAACCTAATAATCAATAACAATAAATCAGTTCGATTTATCAGTCGGTTCAATATTTTCACACTCCTAATAAATAGTAATAAATCATGATAAATCTATTCATCTCGAAAATACAATTTAAGTTTAATGTATCATAATGTTGAAACAAAGACATTATACATAAATTTAAAAAATAAAAATAACTAGATACATTAAAAATCTGAACTATATGTAATACAAGAAGATGAACAACAAAAATCGAAAACGAAATAAACAGAATCTGATCTTCTAAAAGAAAAATAAAATAATGAGAAAAATTCTTCTACACTTTATTCTTTGCTCGGTATCAATTCGTGTAGCTTTCTTTCACTTTCAACATTGACATCAGTCATGGATCTCAACCCAAAATCCTTATCGAAGTCACTAATAACTCAAACTGATTGAGTAAGATCAATATCAAAATATGAACAAAAATTCATATGTATTAAAAAGTTAAAATGAAGAATAAAGCTTTGAAGAAAAAAATTTTAATTTCTCCTAAATGTCAGATTTTTCACGAAATTTATTCGCACAATCGATATATTCAATGTCAAAAGGGAGGATGAAAAACTTCTCAGACTTTTCATATAATTTGAAATTAATGGGAAAATCAAAGAGAAGGCAGTTGTAAATCAATTTTCATAAATGGATTTGGATATGATTTTAGCACAATTAGAAAAGAAGTGGAAAGTCTTTTTTTTGAGATCTTTTTTCCCTTACTTTTTAATATCAGTGGCTCTGACAATTCAAAGAGAAAGAAAAAATATGTATTTTTGAAAAATTTTCAAACAGTAGAAATTTTTAAATAATATAGAAAAATATATTGTATATTTAAATAATTTATTTTTTAAATAATACACATATTATCATCTGTTACTTGAGGGCATCCAATCGCAAAACAAACATTTTTTGGACAAAACATATCAAAAGGACCTCTGAAACAATTATCCAAACACACTTACGAATGCTAATGTCCATCTACTTCAGCTTTAAAATAAAACGAAAACATTTTAAGTTCACCAATTTATGGGCAAGCTATAATTTATTTTATTTTATTTTATTTAGCTTTTCACGTGAAAGAATCTAAATTCAAAATTAGTGTATCATCACATCTAGTTTGATATTTAAATATTAATTTAATTTGAAGCGTCAAAAGAATATGAAAAATCGATCAAATCTAATTATACCAAATTGATTTTTATTTTCAATAAAATCATTAATTTTTATTTAAATCTATAATTGTCCCAAACAATTGAGCTGTTCTTTTTACTTTATTTTTTAAAAAAAGATGAAAATACTCGAACCGAATAGCTTTATATTTATGCAACTATATTTCAAGTATTAACATCTTAAAATAATATATAAACATATTTTTTTTAGAAAATTAAATATAACTTAGTCCTAATCCTCTAATGATTAGACGATTTTAAATATTTGCTCCTTAAATTAGTCTTTAATTTAGTAGATTTCAAATTGAAAGATACTATTAATAAATACGACATTAAACAATATGACAAAATCAATGCAAACATTCTTATATAAAGTTATAAATCAAATAGTACAGCAAGAAGATTTTGCATTCTTGACTTCTTGACGAGTTAAGATATTTCCTTAAAAACACATTTCCTAAAAAATAGTAATAATAGTATATTTTGAAGTAATATTAAAAAAAAATACAAATAAAACTTAAAAACTAACCGTGCCATACCAATACCAAAAGAAACTGATATGATTAGGATGATTTAGAAAAAAGATAAATCTCAATTATTATATATTATAAAACACCCAAAAAGTTGAAATGATATAATTTTCAAAGAATAACGAACTAAACTGTTCCCTAACGCCCCTAAATTTTACTCCAACTACGCACACGTATGAACGAGCTCAAATTTGTGAACAATTCTTTCCTAATATTCGAATATTAAAATTTAAAAAGGTTTTTTTTTTTTGAAAAGATCTTTATTTATCAAACACATAAAAAACAGTACACTATGAATGGATTGAGAAGTACCAAAAAATGAAATCAATGGCACTTCCTTGGTACAAAGCTTGAAATTGTGACATTTTCATCCAACAAAAATACTATCTTAACCAGAAACAGAAAAAAAAAATTGTCCAAGAAAGTGCACTTTCCAACAGAAACGAGTGGGCAGCTTCACTCACTAGATCATTACATACCCAAACACAAGGGAAAGGGAAGGAATAAGGTAGGTCAAAAATTTTAGGATGACATCAACACCCAAACAGATTATTCAAGACACCAAAACAAGGGATACTAAACCTATCTTCTCAAACTAGGCCTACAAGTTAATGTCATCTCAGCAATAATCAATATGAGAGAAACTACAGCTCGATTACTAAGAATCTCCAGGAGAGACTTATTGTAAGAATGGAAATAGTTCACCCGTACGGTGAGTACCTGAAGCATGAGGTGGCTGCAAGCTAAAATCCATGATATGCTCCTGGCCATTGCCATGTTTGTTGGTACATTAAGCAATGTATGCTTCAGGATGCAGCTTTCACTTTTGATTTTTGTTTCTTGGCATCCAATGCTCCCAAACCTGTCCCTAAACCAACAGGAGTTTGATCTTGTTCCCCTGCTTTGGATTGGTCTGCTTGGGCATCTCCAGGTACATTAGAAGAATTACTGTTTACTTCTTTCTTTTCTTCTTTAGTTCCATTATGATTTGCACCATCCGGAGTTGTGCCCGAATTTATAACATTGAGTAGCTGGGAAAGAGGAGGTAAAGTTGATGCAGGAACACCACTAGGACGTACAAGAAGACCCCTTGCTGCAGCTTTTTTCCGTACTTCAGCAGCAGCTCGAGCAGCTCTTTCATCAACTCCTCTTCCCCGAGGAAGCCCATCACCTAGTACGGCAGAACTTAATGATTGGTTCATTCCACCAATACCAGCACCTCCAGCAGCAGCTTGAAATGCATGTAACAAGCTAGGATGAGCCTGCAACATGTAACTCAATACTTTGAACATTCAATTTCTCATTGACATACTTGAACAAATCTAAGGGAACCAAAATCATAACCCTAGAATGAAAAATCCACTCCAAATTGACCGTCAAAGCCAAGGCCCAAGAATTGTTGATCCAAGGGTTCTCGAGAGGATTAAACATGCACTAGTGACTTAGCGAGGAAGAAGTAATGAAAATTAGGAAAAGCAAGTCCTAAACCCCCCAGACCAAGCCTTCCATTTGTGCCTCAAGGTGAAGGTCTCTTTTTTTTTAATAAACGAGTTTGTGGCCTGCCCTTTGGACCAACCACAGCCTTCTTAACTCGATGGATAATGGGCCCGCCCCTCCACCCTTCTCCACTTAAATACCAGACTTCACTTTGCATGGACCATGGAGTGGGGGGCTTGAACCTATGACCACAACCACAAATCCTTCACCCTTTGCCACTTGAGCTAGGCCCTGGGGGCACCTCAAGGTGACGGTTTAGGGTAAGCAAATATGTCAAGAGAGCATATAAATATCCCCTCAAAGGCATAAAGGGTACAAAACTGTTGTGAAAAAAGTACCTTTAAAATATCATAAGCCTTCTGTGCAGAAGCCACATTCAGAGATTGACCTTTCTGCTTTTGTGCATTCATCTGTTAAGGATTTCCATATTACACAGCACATAAGGGAATGACAAGCTTGTTACAAGGAATTAGAGGTCATCAGGCTTGAGTAACTTATACCTGCAGCTCACGCATCTTAAATGTTTTCATCCAGTTTTGAGAATCACGTGTCCTTGAATCCTCCTCTCCAAGCTGTTTGGCTAGTATATCATAAGTTTTCTTTTCATGCTGTTGATAAAAATTAATTAAAAAATGGTTAAAAAAGTAACTACCATTTTCTTAGCACAGTAAACTATTCGGTTCAAGTACATGCCTGGTGAGAGAGCTTGAAAGCACCCATACAGTTGAACGCAATTGCCAGAGCATGATAACAAACAGCAGTCTGAATATGTTCCTCCCCAAGCAACCGTTCATTCTTTTTCAATGCTTCTTGGAGATAACGAAGTGCTGTATCCATCTTTCCGATATCTTGGTACATCATCGCAACATTTATAAATGTTGCAGCAACATCAGGATGATCAGGACCTGATGACAAGCCAAGCAGAAGCAAGGCCCGTGACATGTGCCTCAATGCAAGTTCTGTTTGGTTAAGACCATGATAGAAAAGAGCCATGTTTCCATAGCTGCAGCAAGATTACCAAAGTCACATTCCTAGGCATATAACGATCCCGAAATACAGATTTTCGGCTTCAAAATCAACACCAGTAAGATAGACAACATATAGCAAAAGAAGAGTTTGAAAACGAAAGAAAATTGCCTGTGTGCAGTGTCAGGATGGTCCAGTCCAAGGCATCTTTCATTTATGATAAGTTCCTTGTGCTGTTGCATTATAGCACCAGCCATATCTCCAGCATGATATAGAACCATAGCAAGGTAGCTGAAAGAGAATACAATTATTGAAAAGAACAAAGAGAACAAATAAGACATAAAAAGTCAATGAAAGAAAAAGACAGAAAATAAAATAACCAAAGACTGCAATGCACAAGCATTCTCTCACAAAAAGAGCACAAGACTACTTACCGACAACAATTGGCAACTTCCCGGTGCATTGGACCCGTCACCTGCATTTTTAAAATCATTGCAATCAGAACCTAAATAATACAAGACATCAAAGCATCACAGAGAAAAAATAATCAGTAAATATACCTGCTGAAGTATTGTGAATGCTTCAGAAAATAAAGTGTAGGCCTCACTAAGCAAACCCTGAAATGTATGAGGATGTTATTCCACCTACGTAAGCTCAAAACTAAAAGTACAACAGAAGGAAAAAAAGTTGACAGCTAGCCTCTCAAAATATCAATTACTAACGAGACAATCTCCATTTCTTTCACCAATTTAAACAGTTAATACCTCAGCTAATTGAGCCTTCCCTGTTTCAACGAGGTCCTTAGCTTCTGAACTAACTGGGATAGAGTGCTTCACCACTGGTTGGAGATTCATAATATCTGATGCTTGAAAAGGTGCAGCAGAGTCAAGGGCATATTTACGAGCAGCAACAGTTACACCTACCTGTGAAAAGAAAAGTTTTGGGAGTTACTTGAACATGTTAAGGTAGAATTCCATGCCTAACATGGGGCTATAGATTAGCCTGCTGCAAGAAAAACACAACCAAAGTATTTCAAAGGGAAGTCTATTACCAAATTGAGCTCATATTACTTGTAGCTATCTAAAAAAAAAGATGAAAAGATGCTTTATGAATCGTTGGCTCAAAGACTAACAGGGAAAATTTATCTGAAAAAAAATTCATGAACCACAATATCCCAGCCAGGACAAGTTAATAACCTCCAACATCTCTAACGCCAAGGCATAGTGATCTCCATCTAATGGCTTATATTCAAATAAAACTTCTAATTCAATTTAAACATAAAGACAACACTGTAATAGCTGTGTCAAATAACAGCACAATATTTTCACTGTGCCTCACCACCCATATCAAGATTTGCAAATCTGCAAGGAAATCTTACTGTTTGAATTTGGTGGTCATGAGAAGTTAAAACGCTCAAAAGAACAGAGACAACTTTTTCCCACCTTCACTTGCACCAAGAAAATTAATGCCACAAAAAGCAGTCCCCCCCCCCCAACAAATAAATAAAATGCTGGCCGTCTCTAAAACAGGAAAATAGAGGGTAAAAGGCTTCCAGCAGACTACCTCTGGATGGTCTAGAAAGAGTCTCAACTCTCAAAATACAATGGAACAGTCATGCATATGGAAAGTACAGAAGCTTATACCATACAAGTTTCCATTTTCACTTTGAAGGGAAGGTTCGAGTCAGTAGTCACAATAAAATAAATAAGATGAGTGTTTTTTACCATATGAATCCTAGCGAGCTCAATATATGAATTGTGACGTGGCGCTGACAAAATCAAACCCCAAGCAGCCCAACCCGTTACACTTTTTGGGTGGGTTATTGACCCACCCAGTTCTAAGTTAAACCCATTTCAGCCCATTAGCAGTTGGACTGATATGTAGCGCAAATTGACAAATAAAACAATTAAAACTTCATAACGAATTGAGGGGGTTGGTATGACCCATATTTTAGTCCATTTCAGCCAAACTCATCCATTTGACACCTCCAAATGGCACCATAGCCACTTCGAGAAGATGATAATGATTGACCAATATAAGATAATACCGGGAAAAAGCAAAAATAGCATCAGTAAGAAATGCATAATCACAACTAAAACTAAGAATTCCTGGATGAAAATACCTTCTGACAGAGATTGCGTACAACTGGAATTTTCTTTACCAGCACTTTTGCATCCTCGGGCAACTCAAACTGAAGAGATTGGTAGAGACAGAAAAATCAACCTTTAAATGATAACTTAAACCACCTGGGCAAACAACTGGAAGAAGGTTCTTAAAAGGAACTGATACCTGATACTTGAGTTTCGCAAATTCTTGGATGTCAGACCACAAACTGTCAGAGGTGATACTCAAATAGGAGGACTGCTTCTTCTTGGCAGAGCCTACATTTTTTCGCTTTCCTTGTCCCTTGGATGACCTTTGCTGGTTGCCGGTGTGGTCCTATGAAATGTGTTCCATAGAAGTAATTTTATTAAAATTATTTACCATATATTCTTCTATAAGAAACACTGTAGAATATATCAGCCCAGCAAAGTAAATGATTCTGGAAAATGCTTGCTCTGTATAGTCAACACAAATTTTCAGACAAATATAATCTCCATATGCTTCTTCAAATATCAGCATACAAATGAATAATATTGGCAACACATGGGAGTGCTACAAAACGGTATACAAAAAGAGGAAAAAAGTGCCCCACCCTAATAGCTCAAGCTTTTTCATACGGTGGTATGCATAATTCAACATGATATTAGAGCTATTAGAGATCTTATACTCGAACCTTTGGCACTCATCAACAGTATCTTTTCAGTGATGGCTGAAGAAAAAGAATCACGTCAGCACTTGAGAGGCATGTTGTAAACCTAACATATATAAACAAAAAAATCCCCTAATTTTTATAGGTTAACCTTTTACATGAGGTGGTACACTTAATTCAACAGAACTTCCTCATGATAGCTTACTATAGGAAGTAGCAACAAACAGCAGTAAGTTACGACAATAAGCTCTCTCTCTACCTTCTTTTGGTTTCTAGAATTGTTGGCACCACCTTTATTAGATACTGCTTGAATATCTCCAAAGAAACAGTTGTAGAAGTGTGAGATTGTGTTTGCAAGATCATGGTCCTCAGAATCCCTCAGCAAATCCTGCATGTCCCGTCAGATCAAATTGTAAGTAGTTCCAAAATCCACAAACATATAAATTAAAAGCCAATTTCTTTAGCGTTCCATGCATCAACATAATCAGAGTAAGATATCACGTGTGCTCCAGCTTCACACCAAGTGGTTAAGAGTAAATGACAATTTTGAAACCACCATAGCCTAGAAAAAGCCCCTTTGTTGATTAAAGAGAGCTTTTGCCCACAACAATTAAGAAATAAAGACAGGTCCAAAGAATTATCCACTCAACTCTTCTACTGATAGAAAAATGTCGAGACATGACATGAGAAAAAAATAATTGATCCTTTGAGAGAACAATAAAAATATTGTTCAATGCCAAATGGGAAAGCATGTTCTCAAGTGGGACCACACTTTTCAAAGCATAAGACAAAGTGTGTTCACAATTCAATATAGTTAAGGCTTTTAAAGTAGCAATGGAAAAAATATTTTTTATCAATAGCAATCACAAACTGACTACAATCTGAGGAAAAAGATCAATCACCTTGAGGATGTGCTTTGCGCATCTTACAAAAATCTCGTTGGAACAAAGATCCCATAAATGAGGCAAGTTCCTGGTCCCCTCGGCCACCTGGAAAATAAAGGACAAGACAAAGCCAAGCTTACTACTTCCATGGACATTAAACTTCCGTTTGTGCTAAAAATTTCTTATATTTGTTGGAAAAGCTTAAGCAATATAACAATTGGATGAGCTTGTTTGGAGATCCTTACTATTCCTAGATAACGCAAATTAATTCCATGTGCATGGAGTGCCTCGGTTAAAGTTTGCCCATCCATGGGTGAAACTTCAAGTGTGCATAGATCTTGAACAAACTTCGGAAGCACAGTGTCTTTCAGATACAAACTCACTTTCTTCACAAGTTCTTGGTCAGCAGCTATCTCCTGGTCAAGTTGAAGGAAAGAACCATCTAAATATAGAACAACTTAAAAAGGCAAGCAACGAATAATAATCAAAAGCAAAAAGATCACCTCTTCACTCCCAGCCAACTTAAAATCTGTAAAGACGTTAGGATTGAAAAGTATATCATCAGTATCTTTTCTTCCTGAGTGAAAACAGCAGTTGTTGCCAGCATCCTTCACACTTTTCTCTCCCTAATAAAAGCCAAAAGAGGTTATCTATACTTACATTAAAGGCAGGATGCGCCCAACTTAGAAGTTATAAAAATAATACCTTTATATTAATTTAAATGTCTTACTCATAAAACATTACGAGAAAATGAATGCCTGCATACCTTAAGTACCCATTTCACAACATTCAAAAGTCTTTTTTACTTTTACTTTCTTAAATATTGAGTCACATCAACACCAAATAAACAAATTGAAATGGAAGGAATACTAATTAAAAAATCACATACTTCATGACTCGACACATACATGCAACAAGAGACAAGTATATCATATAGATGAATGCAAGAGCATGAAAAGGTAAATGACTTCTTCACAGAAAAATCATTTGCATTAATTCCCTCGAGAGAAAAAATTGTTTTTGTAGTACTTTTTCCTTTAAAAAGAGTCCATACAAGAAACAGATAAATAAACCAGAGCACTTTTGGAAGTCAGCAGACACAGAGACAGGAAATGACAACTCAAAGTAAAGAACAGGAGACAGAAAATAGAAAAAGAAACATAAGATACTACAGAGTGATAATGCTCACATGACTTGAGGACATGCAATCTGAACATGGAATATAGGTTATGTTTGTTACGAAGGAGAACTCTCCTAGAAATATTTTCTTGGAAAACAAGTTGGTTTCTTAATTTTTTTTTTTTTAAAGTAAGCGAAATAATGTTATCTCAAGAGCATTTATATGTAATCCAACAAAACCCAATTGGGGGGAGGGGGGTGATCAAGGGGTAGGGGTTCCGGTGGGTGAGAGGATACAATAATTTATAAAATGTCACTTAAAGAACTTGTTTTTCCTCCTTCCATTAAGGAAATCATTTTCCTCATTTTTAAGAAAATTGTTTTCATAAAGAAACGTTCCCCAAAAATTTTGTCCAACCAAGTTTCAAAAAAGAAATTCTCCGACCAAACATGGGAAAAAAAGAAAACATTTTCTGAGAAATGTTTTCCTCCCTACCAAACACACCCATAAGAGACTTCACTTGAACAGAAGAACTGCTACCTCATTGCTGTTGACTTCAGTCGGGGCAACGACATCGTTTGTAGGTAATTCTTCAGTGTTATTTACACTTGTACAATCAGAGGCCGCTGGTACCTCCCCTTCCAACTCACACTTGGATTTTGACCTCTCAGCAACTTCAGCCTTGGGGGAAGGGGACGACGAACCAACATAAAATTTGAAAATATAAAATGTCAGGAATCAGATCCCAAAAATAAAAGCAAGCACCAAACTACCCCCCCCCCCCCCAAAAAAAAAAAAGGTTTAGAGATCCGGACTAAATATAACAAACAAAATAAACTGAAAATTGAATACAAATAAAAATATGAAAGCAAACTTGTCATGGTACAAGCAGGACTCACTTGGCAAAATGCAGTTATCAACTCAGGTCGCAAAATACAAAATCTGGAACCTGGACCATTATAATTTGCATCACGAGGAGTGACCCTCATCAAGTCCAACAGATAATGCCTGAAAACCACAACTCGATAAAATGATAAAAGTTCTCCCGCTAAAATTGGCCAAGTCAAGACAATCACATTGTTGGGGAAAAGAGGATAGCCAATTATCATCGAAAACTACACACGTGCATTAAACTGCAACTAAAGAAACCAGTATCAAACATAAGTTCCCACATCTTCCCATTTCCAAGCTATACACCAAAACAACATGAAATTATTAAGCTTGGAGAAACAGAACATTACATCACAAATGAACCAAAATTAGCTTTTATTATTAGAAAAGGAGTCCCCGCCCCCTCCCCCTCCTAAAGCAGCGATATGTCAAATAGTAGTCACCTGTCATCACTACCAACAATGCCCTTGCATTCCACCGGAGCAGCTAATTTGAATTCATTTCCAGATCCATCAAGGACAGTATGTTCCTTCAAGTGCAGACGTTTTGCAGCTTCAAGCACCTAAGACAAATATAGCACGATGAATTTCGTATCAATGAGAGGATCAGATAAAGTTCAAATGATTAACAAGATAAATCAAGAGTGATAAAAAGGAAAAATAACATCAACCATCATTACAATTCACATTGAAATATCATGCCCCTGTGATCCCGACCAGCAAATATCATTCCTTACCATCTATATTATTAGGAACTAGGGATGGCAATGGGGCGGTGAAGGTGCGGGGCGGATTGAGAGCTATGCAGGGCATGGCGGGTTTAGAGATATGCGGAGCGGGACAAGTGCGGGGAGGGTTGAAGTAATTATTTTTCAAATTAATGCAGGGCAAGGCGGGTTGTGGGTTTAAGGAACAAAATAAGAAACTTGAAGAAAATTAAATCTTTGTAATTAATAAAAATCAAAACATAATTTTTTTATATTAAACATCCGACTTTTATTTTAACTTTTTTTCTAAAATTTAAACTACACACGTCCAGCAAACTATTAGTTGTTGAAATGTTAATTAGAATATGTTAATTAGCGATTAAAAAATAACTATTGAAAAATGTTAACTAGTAATAGTTAATTAGTTGTTGAGATGTTAATAAGCAAAAAATGAAAAAAAAATCACGAATTTTTATTTTTCATATTGAACTTAATCAAAAAAAGAAAAGAACTTAACAATTTATACAAGGCGGGTTGAAAATGAAAAAGAATTGTCAAGCGGTGTAGGCTAGGGCGGTTTAAAAAAATTGCGGATTGAAATCAACCCGCCCGGCCCGCTGGCATCCCTATCAGGAATTAAGGCAACTTCCCCAGTGTTGTGAAAGGCGATCGCCTTGTCCTCAATGGCGAGAGGCAAGGCAAAGCGAGGCAACCCCTCATCGCTTTTTAGCTTTGTGGCAAGACGACCTTCAAAAGGCGACGTCATAACGATAATGGCGACAAAGGCGAGAGGTGACAAAGGCAAGAAAAGGCATCGCCTTTTGTATTTTCATAAAAAAAGGCGATCAATTTTAGGGTTTTAATAAGGTAATTTTAAGATTTTCTTTTCAAATTTGCACAGTTGCACTCTTTGACGTAGACTGCCACTCCAACCAACACTCTACTCGACTTCTCCGGCGACCAACCAAACTTTTTCGACGGCTCCAAAGTCTAACCAATACGTACTTTTTTCTTTTCTTCTTCAGACTTCTTCTTCTTGTGTTCCTTTTTCCTCCTTCTTCAGACTTCAGAGTTACTTCTACCTCTATTTCTTTCTCATTCAAATTCTAGATTTTTAGTATCTACTATTTATTTTCACATTCTGAATTGAAATATTTACTACTCCATCTGTCCCATTTTATGTGGCACCCATTCCTTTTTAGTCCGTCCCAAAAAAATGTCACCTTACTCTAATTGGAAACAATTTAACCTTAAAATTCCCTTTTTACCCTTAACGAAATGATTCTCAACCATACAAATATCTCAGAATGATTTTAGACCACAAGTTTCAAAAGTCTTACTTTTTTTCTTAAACAGTGTGTCAAGTCAAAGGGTGCCACATAAAATGGGACGGAGGAAGCAATATGTTATTCATATTGGGATTTTGATTATTTATATATGCAGTTAAATATTTTA
>JAABOM020000001.1:22845416-22860283 GCA_011800125.2 Solanum clarkiae
AGGCATACCCTTGTCGCCTTTCGCCATCCAAAACACTGGCTCCCCCCTCAACCAACCCCCCCACACACACACACACAAACACACACCACTAAAAAAAAGGATTAAGATTACCATTCAAAATAACCAAAGGAACAGAAGGAAAAAGATGAATAATCCAGCAAGACATGTTGACTCCAAAATAATCATGTCCACTTGAGCACAACCTAGAAGCTCAGATTCTTCAAATGATGGCAATAGTAAGAATTCCGACTAACCCAGCGAATAGTCCCAACAGACCCTATACTTCCACAACTATGGTAACACCAGAGAGACATACACATCCTAAATTGTTGTACAAACCAAACAAGAGAAAAAAGAAGGTGAACCAAAAGTTCACGGTCCGCTCCTACCTTGGAATGGAACTCGTCACTCCAGCAAATTTTCTTGCCATTATCAACAGAACCGTATAATAGAGAATCTGATTTGTCACCTTGAAGGATACCAGGTAGAACACTCTACAAAGAAAAACAGAAAAGAGATCATAAACCTTCAATAAATAAGGAGAATAATGCACCTATAACAGTAAGCCTTGCATCTGAAAGTAAAATTAGAAGATAAAATTAAATACAAGCATCAAAAAGAGGGCCAACCAAAAGACCAATATAAGCTTGCTATTATTAATCAGAAGTGCAGCAATAGTATATCTAAAAACCCTGTTTATGTCACAATTAATTATTACTAGTATGGTTCACTTAAAAATCCAAATAATTAAATTTTGTGACCTAATTGTGTTATACTCTGTACCACTTCAATACACTTCCCTTTTTAGGCTATCCCAGAAAGAACGACACCTCTCTTTTTGGAAACTATTTAACCTTTTGACATGACTTATTGGGAGCTGAAATCCACTTGATAGCTCATTCTTCTATAAAAAGAGAGAAGCAGCAAAAACATGAGGAACTCTCATCGCTTGTTAAAATGACATGTTGGGTACTTCATCCAGGACAAATGTCAAGACAGAGTGAAGCCACCACTCATATAGCAGTCTCAACTTCAAACTCAGATACATGAAAATTGAAAATTAGAAAATTAGTGAAGATGGTTTCCAGAGGAAACTCATGTTCATCATCACGCTGACATTCATGTCTGAACTGGTCTAAAGCATTAAACTACAGCATACAACTAAACATAGATCAATGCAAATTCAATAAGCACCTGGGCCACCACTCTATGTCCTCTATAATCAATTATTGCCATAGCAAGGTTGTATAGTCCAGGGACATCAGCTTCCTGGTATGCTTTTGTGCCTTTCAAGTCATTATTTGCGCTTGCATAAGTGGCTTGCTCACTTTCAGCCAACTGAGTTTCACCAGACACTTCAGGAGAACAATCCAAGTTGACGTTTGCAGCTTCTACAACTGAGCCACTATGCTCGTCTCCATTGGAAACTTCGGAGACTCCCTGTGACAAATTATTGGTCTTCTCTGACAAATTGCGTAATAAGCCTGTGCCCTCAACTTTAGAATCAGCCACCTGTTTCCTGGACAGTTGCTCGAGATCCGCATCAACGGCAAAGCTGAAGAATATATTATTGTGAACATACCTAGATCCATAAAGAATAAGTATCAGGCAAAAGTGACAGTAAATACCGGAACTTCTTAGAAGTCTAAATAACATTCGGGTAGCAAGGATAATGGAGAAACAGATTGCACATCCTCAACACATCTTCCCATAAAGGAAGTATACATGCCTCTCCCTCATGGATATTCTCCACAGGAGACAGCTTGTGAATGATGAATCAGGACCATTGACAGCTTACAGCAACAGAGAAGAATAATAACCTCTCATCCGTCTCCCCACCATGCACCTGCCGTCTCACCTGGTTAACTTCCAATGGGTTAAGAGCATATGAGACTACAGGTTTCAACTTAAGCTGGTATTCAACTCAACCGCCCATATTCAGGGGCTCCGTTGATTAATATGTCAATTGACAGGTCAAAACAGACCATAAAAATTATTGGGTTAGTTTGGGATAACAGTAGCCCAAAATTATCGGAGGGGATGATGGGAATGATTATGCAATTCCTGTACCAAGGGAACGAAAAAAAAGATCACATGCAAAATGGGATTAAGGCAACTATTTTGCTGCCTGTTGGCTCTAAAATAATGTATTTTCTTTTAGTTAAACATAAGCATTCCTACAACCTCCCTTTGTTCCTATGACCTTGTTGCTCCCCTTTGTTTTGTTTTCCACTTTCAGCGAAGAACTAATTTCAAGGAACTATAAAGCAAATTTGGTACTCTGATTAGTGAACTTGTAAAATACATAATTACGACTATCATAGTGTGAAAATTATGATGAACATATTTCACCCAGGCTAGCTGCCTGAAAGCATAGAGTTGGCAGTTTAGTTATGATCTATTATTTAATACGCTGCTTCTACTCATCCCCTTTCAACCTGCCATTTAACAACCTTATGTGGAACTAAAGTACCGGTTGAAACCAAATTTATATGTTTATCCTCACCCCCACCCCCTTATTTTGTTTACAAAATTTCAACTTATAGAGCACTATATTTTCAATGATAAAGGTCAAACTATACTATATCTAAAGTTATATTGATCAACGAAGTTAAATTTAAGTGAACATATAGTCACCAAGAAATTACCAACATATAGTCTCCAGCTGAATACTTACATATGAAAGCACTCTGGATCAGTTGGATTAATTGGGGGGATACACCTGTTGATAACTCCAATAGCACCACTAATTGCAGCGTCTACAAAGTCCGAACTGACTTTGTATAAGGCCCTATCTCGCAGTATCCTGCGATAAAAAAGGGCAAGACATATGAACAGAGGCAAACCAGCCTTCATAGACATAGAAGTGTATTACATACATAAGTAGAATCTATTATGAACTCAATTAATTCACTCTAGAATGCTGTCCAAACTGATTTAGATCTGTTGAGATGCACCTTTCCTGGGGGTTTGTATGGGGGAATTCCCGGCAAGATTGCAACTCTTCATTCCAATCTCTTTGCATGCCAATCAGCTCACTTCCAAAAGAAAGTGTAAGTGCATTCTCTGCCCGTGCTGCATCACGTTTGTGCTCTGACACCACAGAGTTTACAAGAAAATAAAACTAGTGAGGCAACAAATAATAAAAAGAAAAGTTATTGTAAGAGATTTCTAACATATCAGGCGTTACTATAAAATTGTTTACATATACAAGTCTCTCATTGTAATAGAGGAACGGAGGAATAGTGCTCTCTCCCACCATCTTATATGATGCCTTGACAAGAGACGGTTTAAAATGTCGATTGAAATGGTACTGGATATAGTATGTAATCTAGTGGCGTTTAATGAAAGAAAGTATTCAAGCCTCATGTTACTACTTCAAGAATTGTTGTGCCAACTATCATTTCCAAATTTTTCTCAACGAGATGTGCTTAAGTTCCTAAAATCCTATTTTTCATATTTACCAATACGGCATTCTCAACACCTCAGTCATACCATTAACCAGAAAAATAAAAACCAAAAACAATTATCTCATTTGCCATCAGTATTCGGTATTGCTCTTGCCACAATGTCCCTCTAATATATACACATAGTGGCACACCCTATATTTTTTTAAAAAAATGGTAACTGTTTCTATTATCTGTACTGAAAACCACATTTATATAAGGTATTCACATTTATATAAGGTATTCTAATAATACTAACCTATCCGATAATGAATCTAAGACATCAATGATAGAGATAGTATCAGTAGAGCACATCTGATTACACCAAAACAATAAGAGTCAAAATGCAATTCAGTTTGACTTATTGCATACTACTCCCCCTATTCTCAAAAACTCTTAAATTCCTCTGTTTCCATATGGTCCACCAAGTAATGGCAGGGACAATTCTCCAATTGCTTCTTTGTTTCACTTGTGTGCCGACTTCTTCCCAGCTGTATAAAGCCTATGAAATTCTACCAGGCATGGACCAGGAGATGTTTTTGAGTCTCAGGAACAAATTCCACAACTGCCAGTGACTTCACTGGATGAACGAATGATTGACTGATGCTATAACCCCCCCCCTCCCCCCGCCAAAAAAACAACTAGAACAAAGTGGAATTCCCCTCTTCATTAAATTCTCCTCTGTCTCAACACTGCTTCTTTAGCCAGTAACCACAAAAAGCAAGCCACTTTGTAGGGGATCTTGCCTTTCCATATATGTCTCCAGGGCCATTTGAGTAACTACAGATTTTGATAGTTCAGTTTCTTGTATGCTGCACCTACGTTAAAATTTCTTTTTCAGTTTTCCAACCACTGCAATTTGTCTTGTCCTGTTTCCAGACCACTGAATTGATCAATGCTTATAAAAGTTTATGTCACTCTTCAAATTTCTAGTCATTGAGGTGTCTTCTAAATACAAAATTCCACCCTCAAGGAGCTCATAAGTCAGTTATAGTAGTTTGTTGCTGAAGAACTGATGTGTGGATGTCAAGGAAGAGAGTCTCCAAATTTCCTTTTGCGTGCCAATCATCCTTCCAGAATCAAGTTTTTATGTTATCAACCATTTTGATCTTGGTGTTTGGTTTGAATTCATTCCAAAGTACTCTAATGGATTTCCATAAGTTAATAATGACACTGTATATGTTGGAAATACATCAAGCGCATTATTAATGAGAGACAATCTTCTCCCACTGAAAGCTACTGAGACTTCCACCTTGCTAGTCTCTTCAACACTTCTCTATCACCCCATTATGCTGGCCAAGAAAGTCATTGACCTTCCAGAGTCAAAGCGACCTGATGAAGCCAACAAAGTCGATGATCCCAAGTATTGCAAATTTCCATAGAGTTGGATTTTGCCCCAAAGGCATAACCAAGTATGTGGTTGAGAAGACACCTACTTCACCTCCAAGTATTGACTTCAAAACTTGTATGTTTGCCTGTTTGGTACTTCATTTACTAAATACATGATGCGTTTCCTCCTGTTGTCATGTAGCCTAGACATACCTTCAAAAATAAATAGAACCAATCTCAGTATTTTAAGATAGTCTTCCTCGGCATCACAAAAGATTTGGGTGTCATCTGCATATTGTAGATGAGTGAACTCTAGACTTTTCCTTCCAACTTTGGCAACTTCAAAACCTCTTAGCCACCCTTTGATGCTTGCATTATCGATCATATTGTTGAGTCCCTCCATGACTAGTATGAAGAGGAAGGGTGATGGGGGAAAACCCTGCCTAAGACCTCTCTGTGATCTAAAATATCTTGTTGGAGAGCCATTTACCAATATTGAGAAGTTCACATAAAAGATGCAAAATTTAACCCAAAGTCTCCATTGGTATCCAAAACGCATCTTTTCTAGCATACCCATAAGAAAATCTCAATTGACATAATCATATGCTTTCTCAATGTCTAATTTGCATAGGATTTCTAATTTTTTGATCCTAACCTGAAATGTACAGCTTCATTTAGCTATGAGAACCGCATCCATTATTTGTCTCCCTTTAATAAAAGCTAATTTGTTGTGAATCAACAAGCTTGGATATCACTTTTTCAACTTTCACTAAGCACTTAACAAGATATTATACATACTGCCTATCAAGCTAATAGGTCTAAAGTCCCTCAGTACTTTTGCACCTTTCTTCTTTAGGATCAAGGCTATGAATGTAGAATTCAAACTTCTTTCAAACCTCCCTTGTTCATGGAAACTCTAAAAAAGTTTCTGCTGTGTCACCTTTCACCACCTCCCAATGTTTGATGTAAAACTCCGTAGTAAAGCCATTTGGTCCTAGTGCTTTATCGATTCCACGCTCTTTTAAACACCTCAGAACTTCTTCCTCACCAAAGCTTCTTTCAAATCCTCCTTTTCATCTCCTGTCAACCTTGGGCAGTTCAAAAAATTACTGGCAAGTCTCCACTCTGTATAAAGTTTCTGACAGAAGTCCATTATTTCCCCTTGGATTCTTTCTAGTTCTTGGACAATGTTACCTTGGACTAAGGTTGGTCTATGTTGTTGTACCTATTGTGTGCATAAGCCATCTTATGGAAGAACTTGGTGTTCTAATCCCCTTCCTATAACCAATGGTCTGACAATTGCATAGTGCATTGTATCAGGTAGCTAAAAGCATCATCCCATTCTTCTTGAAGCTATCAGGTGGTTATCCCCTTTGAACCTGGTAAACTTTGCATTTCCAGTTGAAGATCAACAAGATTTAGGTCCTCAATCAAATCAGAGGACTCCCTCATCCCTATTGTTCTCCTATAACAATTTCTCTTTCCTGAAACATATCCAGCCACATTGAAATCACCACAAACTGCCATGGAGCTTCTATTAAACCTCTGATAGAGTCAATTCCTTCCCACACCAGTCTTCTTTCCACAGTAATTTGGAGCATATACTCCTGTAATATGGCATGAGAAATCTTGCACTTGTGATTCAAACTTACAAGTAAAGGTATATGTCCCTATTTCTAAAACCTTTACGCTCCATGAGACAAGTTTAAACTGCATCAAGAAATTGTTAGGACGTTCCTCCCCTTTTCTCTACTCCCCCCACTTTTGAACTTCACATCAAAAGCTACTGAACTTTTCAATTCTTTAGATCCTTCGAACCTTGTATTCTTACATACTGCTACAGCATCCTGGTGTCTTGCTTGTCTAGCAGTGTCCACCTGTACTAATAGTTTCCTATTACAGACTTCATTGTCATCCAGGTAAACAGCATGATCAATACAGCACATGCGGTTCACAGGAAATTGAAGAACTTTCTAGGAGGATAAAGCAAATACACAAGTCAAAAATTTTACTAGAGTTCTAAAATCTTTTCTTTTATTTCATGTGCTTTGATTCTATATATCTTGAAAGAGTAAAGGAGCATGTTTGAACATAACATATCTTCACAAGGAATATAATTAAAACATGATCAACTAACTGTAAAACAAATTTCCCATCAGGTCCAACAGAAATAGATGTTGCAAACTATTGTGCCTCACAATTTTCAACTAAATGGTCCATTAAGTAAATATCATTACAGATTGTAACAGACTTCCCAGGGATTTTACACCACAAGAGATGCCTCACTGTTGGCATCTATGTGACCCGGCTTCCAGCAAACTCATGCATGTATACGACAAGCACCAACATGAAATAGAAATGGCCAAAGATTAAGAGTAAAAGAAAAAGAAAAAAAAACTTACCAGGGATAGGATATGACCCAAGCCAAGAATTTGGTGGTAACATAGATTGAACATTTTCAAAAGGATGTGCAGAAGCCTTCCGCTCCAATATTTCACGAAAAGCTTCATTCGAAGACAAAAACCTTTATTACAATAAGAAAAAATGATTGATAATTGAACTCCAAATGAAGTGCAGGCTAGTTTTTTATTCTTCTTTTCTGGGGGGAGTCGGGAGGGAGGAAATAAGTTACTTTCTACCATGCTACTTACTACCTTTCTTAAATCTGGAGCTGATCTTTTGCAAGAGCCCAATAAGAGTAGTTGCTTCCGAACCAGTTTTATTTGGCCTCGGATCAAGAACAGTCGTGGTGCTGAAATTGACATAAAAAGTTTTGGTCGTTCCAGTAATACAATACTTATTTCCTTCAAGGGTGACTACATCCAGGTAAATCAAGTCCCCAGAGAGCCTGGATTCAAGAGAAACCATAGTCAACATGTCAGAATGAGCTTTCCTGAGAGAAAAATTAGTTCATTTTTAATTAGTAATAAATAATTCTTAGAAACCTTCTGTAGCTAGGAGGAGGATTAAATGAAGAGAACACAATGCTCTCAACACATCTAATTTCCTTTGAAGGCGCTGACGGCAAACTAGAGACTGAACCAGAAACATCCTCCACAAAACCCAAGTTTTCTAGTTCTGGTACATCAGCCTTCACAGGCTCTAAAACACAAAAAGGCAGAAATCTTTGTTATGCCAAACCAATTGAAAATGGCAGTCAAATTAGTAGACAACACAAACATCCGCAAGATGGCAAAGAAAAACAAATCAACAGCAAACCTCCAGATTTCGCGACATTACTTCCGATTTCATGCTGCAGTGCAAGTGACGTTGATAGCGAGGAGTGCAATGTGGAAAGAGAGAGCAATTCTCGAGTGCGGTGAACATGAGCCCTTATGGATCGATCATCATACAATGCTGCACAATCAGGTTTAAGTTAGAGGAAAGATGTAATAAGCTCGTTGATAACATCTAAAATTAATAACTCCTGGTCCATAAATAAGCCACACCTGGCACCATCTCCAGGAAGCAATCTCCTGTGGTGATATCAGCTACTTCAGAAATTTCATTATAATCTTCTAGATGATGAACAGATCCATCCTTTATATGCAACGATAGATCATAGCATGTAACAAAGCACGTCTCTGGAGCATCAAGAAGAAACTGCCGCACATCCATAACAGAATCCCCAGGACTCAACTGCAAACATGTATTCATCAGAAACTCCAAATTAGACAAACTAACTCACTAGCATCACATATATTTAAGTATAAGCCGGTCCTGAATGCCTAAAGATAAATATCTACACTTAAGAAAGGCAGGACAATAAATGACAAGTTCAAAAAGTCAAAAAAAAAAAAGAGAAGCTTTTCAATGATTGACATTCCAAATATAAAATATAAAAACAAAGAGAGAATGGCTTTTTAATGATTGACAATCAAGATCTAAAATATATAAAGTGTTTATTTGATTGATGGCACATACTAATACGACTTTACATGTATGCAATCGGAGAACTCTAGCCACTCTCTTAATGTGAAGGATGAGGGGAACCCAAAGGAGAATGATAAAGAAATAACAAGTTCTCCAACAGAACCATCAAAAAAAAATAGAAAGCCAAGAAAATCAGTAACACATCTTACTTGTAGTTCTAGCTTATCCCCTCCTTGGGTTTTGACAGAAACAGGATAAAGATGGATGTCACCTGCAAAATAGATTAAAGCAGAAAAGGCTCTTCATTCCTCCAATTTTTGAAGTTAGAAAAAATCTAGACTATTAAACAAAAGTCAAACAAGAATGTAAGATAGTTATCTTCAAGTAATATGAGCAAGTGAAACTAGAAGAGCCCCTAGACTCAATAAGTATGAGTTTGATACATGTGGCAGCCACATGAATCAACAAATACATAGTTCGACAAGAATAATATAAATGTGAAAAAGTGTTGTAATGAGGCTAGCATTGTATATTGCTCTAAATTCAAAACCAAACATATGACAGAGGTCTAGAATAAAACAACAAACATTTCAAGGAACATGACAGGGGGAGGCACATCAAGTATGCAATATACTAGGCACTCTAATAAGTAATATCTTTTACTTTAAAGATCACCTGACAGGCAGACATGGTGACATAAGTGTTGCTGTTTGCCGCATATGCTTTATCAGATTATTAAAGGGCTCATGAAAACTTATCCAGCAAGAACATGGTGAAAAAACATAGCAAACAGATTGTTCATATATTACACAATAGACCGTGTGACCCATCTAGAGCTTGATTATACAAGATTAAAAAATTCAGGTCTATTCTTTGTTTTTTCTTTCTTTTTTGGATAAGTTGAAAGCTGAAACAACAGATTAGGGCTTGTATCCATTTCTAGTAAGCTTTTAGTACATTTATGAGGTTTCTATCATTGTAGATGACACTGTGTCCTTTTGTATGCAACTTAATACTGGGAAGTTTCAACCACATGAATAGCTGAAACGAAAAATGCAGATACTGATTCCAATAGCAGCAAAGTTCCAAGTAAGTAAGACACAAATTTGTAAAACCAGCACTCATCTCTTCGGCAAAATAGAGGAGACAGCTAAAATTCAAGAGAGAATATCTAGACTCTAAACTCAAAAGGAAGCAAATGATTAGGGAAAATGGGCAATGTTCTAAATCCAAATGCACAGGGTATGAATCACCTAGCTTTTTATTGTCTCTACTGGAATTTGAATCTTGGTCACCAAGACCCACTTCATTAACCGACCACCAGGTAACACCCTACGGTGAGATTAGTTGTTTACATATTTAAATTAAAATTCAATACTGCCAAGATTCACCTTGCTTTGCCTCTTGTGCAGAGGTCTCATTTCCAGACTCCTTTGCCTCCGTCTTTGCATCAGTTTGTGCAGTCACAGCTGTGGTTCCATTAGCCTCCGCATGTGTTGCAGCATCATTCACAGTAGCATCGGATGGGGCTGCTTGCTCTGAAGAACTGGTAGCATTTTGAACTGCCTTCCGATTCTTCCCTTTGTTTGATTTCCCGGCCATCTTTATCCCCTGACATATAAACAATCAGCAGTCTGCACGAAGAATCAAACCAAAGGTTCTTTCTCTAGCTCTTTAATAAAATCATTATATAATTTATCTTTAGAATGAAAAACTACAAACTCTCCGAGTCTAAATACAAATAACCCAATAAACAAAATAATGACATAACCTCAAATCCACTAGGAATACTGGTTTGCTACATGGTCGAAAAGAGCAACACTAGAAAGTAACTCATTCTAGATAATACCACAACTCAAGACGGAAATGTTCAAAAAGACTACTAACTCAATCCACACAATGAACTCGTGACGTAGATTTTTTAACTAGCAGTATAAACCTCAAAACTTGAAATAGCAAGAACACGTTCATTAACTAGTCAAAAATCACAAGCTCCACTTCACTAAACATTGTGTTTTTAACATCAAACAATAGCCAAACTCTACCCTTATTCGCTGAATTAGATATACGTAACAAGCAAATGAAAAATAGAAACATACAAATCGACTTCGTCGGAGAGAGAAAAACGTCGAGAGGTTCAGCAGAGAAGATACAACGGAAGACGACGTTAGGGTATAGGGAAACGGTTCTTGTATTCAGCCCACTACAAATGGAATTGGGCTTCAAAATGAGATGGGTTTCCCTGCCCTTTTTTCTATTTTGGATAGCCAGTTTGGAAAATAACTACAACAACAACATTACCCCACTGCCTTAAAGCTCCCGCCCATTGCGGGTTAAGGAGAGCTCGAATGTACGTAGCTTGACCCCTATATTTAAAAACATAGCGCGACTGTTTCCGGAATATTTAGAAAATAACTATTTTTTAAATATGAAATTAAAATCTTTTAATTTAAAAGAAAAAGAAATTCAGTAGTATACTATGTTGAAGTATTAAACTAACATAATCGTCTTCATATTGTAAAATAATATATGTTTCCGTAGGCTAATATCTTGACCAAGGTAACTTGGCAAGAAATTAATTTCAAAAAGTGTAGCATGTACTCTATCTAAAAGCGCAGCAAGTACTCTTTTTGTGGCTTATTACTTCCCTAGTTATAAACAGCCTTAGGATGATATAAAGTGGGTGGTGAGAAAATGGAACAAGAAGGAATATACTGTGGTTTTTTTAACTTTCCTCATCCTTTTATTTAGTTTGTAACATTTTATTTGTTATATCACACGTTATCGGCACGAGACTTTGTTATTTTGAACTACTTTAAATAGGTAAAAAGAGTAAAAAATTTATTTTTCTAAAATGTTTAATATTTCTAAACTTAAAATTATTGTTCTGGATATATCAGACAAAGGTTATTTGTCATGGACACTAGGTGCTGAAATCCGCCTAGATGCAATGGATTTGGTAAACGCCATCAATGAACCCAATGGCCTACCACGTTTTAGGCGCGTTTGGGATTCAAAAGCAATAACACTATAAAAGAATCTTATAAAGAAGTCTAAGATTCGATTAATATTAATACTCCTGAAGAAATCTATGGACCCGAGACTCAAGTGAATGAAGAGTTTTTAATACGTTGATGGGATAAATTTAGATCGATCAAAATTACAGTGGATAATATCTTTGCATACAATGTTGCGCTTGACCTTATACAAGATACTGAGAATCTTGAGCCTAAATCCATCAAAGAATGTCGACAAAGATGTGATAGACCAAAATGGCAAGAGGCATTCAATCAGAATGTAGAGTTTTTGGATATGTAGTCCAACCCTTGATGATATAAAATTAGCGGGCTATAAATAGTTTTTATGCGAAAGTGAAATAAGCAAAATGATATTGTAAGATACAAGACTCGCCTTGTTGCACAAAGATTCTCTCAAAGGCCCGATATTAAATATAAGGAAACATATTCGCCTTTTATGGATGTAATAACTTTTCGATATTACATGAAAATCTTGAAATACATCTAATGGATGTGATTACAGTTTTACTTTTATGGTTCATTTGATATAAAATTAATATAAAATTTTTAGAAGGGTTAAACTGATGTGTGTACTTCTAAATGTCAGAAGATGTTCTCAATCAAATTACAAAGATCATTGTATTGTCTAAACAATCATGACGTATTTGGTATAATCGTCTTAGTGAGTACTTGATAAATAAAGGTTATATAAATAATGTCATTTGTCTTTGTATTTTTATTAAGAAAACAAAATCAGGATTTGTTATTCTCGTTGTTTATATTGATGACACAAACTTCATTGGAACCCTGAAGTGGTCTAAAAGGCAATTGAATATCTAAAGAAAGAATTTGAGATGAGAGATTTTGAAAAGATAAAACTTTGTCTTGGTATGCAAATTGAACATTTAGCCGACGGGGTCTTCATCCACCCACTTGCCTATACTGAGAAAAATTTTAAACAATTTTATATGAACAAAGCACAGTGGTTAAGTACTTCAATAGTTGTTATATCACTTGAAGTGAATAAAGATTCGTTTCAACCTTTAGAAGAGAATGAAGAATTTTTTTGTCCTGAAGTACGATATCTCAATTCTATTGGTGCAGTTGTGTATCTTACTAATGCAATTAGACTTAGTATAATATTTTCAATCAAATTGCTAACAAGGTATAGCTCTTCCCCACTGCAAAGACATTGAAATAGTATCAAGCATATTATGTGATATCTAAAGGGAACTATTGATATGAGTTTATTTTATACTAACAAAGATTGTACAAATCTTATTGGATATGCAAGTGCAGGTTATTTATCAAATCAACATAAAACTTGATCTCAAGCAGGCTATTTATTCATATACGAATGGATTTTTGCATCATGGCAATCTACAAAACAGTCTATTTTTGCTACTTTTTCAAATCATGCTGAGATAATAGCAATTCATTAAGCAAGCAGTGAATGTGTGGTTGATATTAATGATACTATTCATCAAAGAAAAATGCGGCCTGGAGAATGATGTCAAAGTAATCATAGTCATATTTGAAGACAATATTGCATGCATAACTCAATTAAAAGGAATCTTCATAAAAAAAGATAAAAGAAGCACATTTCACCAAAATTATTTTTCATACATAATCTCTCGAAAAATGGTGATATTAGATGTATAACTAATAGGTTCAAGTGATAATCCAGTGTTACGCCGAAAAATGACCGACTTTTAAAGAAAAATGAAAAAATCAGTTTAAAACTCAATTATTTCGAGAAAAACTAATTTTTTTTAAATTTTAAAGGAAAACAGAGTCGCCACCTAATTTTACGGATAATTAGGAAACCAATAAAATATTTTAAAAGACCATAACAGAAAAAAATCTTTTAAAATCCAAAGAATGAGTTCGGGTTCACATTTCCACTTCGAGAAGGTTTCACGCACTCGAAATGTCTGCTAAATGCAGTTATCCGACGATTAAAAAATTTGACTAACTTTTGAAAATTCAATCGACTTAAAAGAGGTGAATTGATTTTGAAAGATTTCGAATCGATTTGAAAATATTTTGGCTGGACTTGAAAGGATTTAACTAAACTTGAAAAAAAAATTTAAAGCAATTAACAGAATTAAAAATATTGAACGAGTTTGAAAATTTACCTAAAGTGATAAAATATCTTTTATTTTCTTTCTATTTTTATTTATTCTTTTATTCATTCAAAAACCTTTTATATTTTTGTTTCTTAAAAAAAAGAGTATTATATTTTTTTTCTTAAAAAAATAGAATGATAACCAACAAAGGTAGCATAAATGGCTTTAACACCTTTGAAGAAATTTAATTAAATAAAACCAATACCACATAATGTTAGTATTCAAGCGAATACAAATATAAACTCTAAGTAAATAAAAGAAAGAGTTGAATAAATGTTAGGCCTTATCACTTTTGAATCTTTGTTGCAATTTTAAGCCTTCCGAGATCAGTATAGTAGCTTATTTCTTCTAGTAATTGGACTGACTTGAAGAGGGAGTTGGGTTGTCTCAACCCGAGAGGATGCGAGGAGGTGGAGTCCAAAATGAACTCGGATGGAAATCACATGCAACAAAACAAGTAAATAGGGATTAGTAACCATTTAAAAAAAACATTTAATAAAGGAGTATATGAATATGGACATGTACTGCGGTCATAAACAATAAAATTCATAAAGGATTTGTGCCAACAGTCTATATTGAAGCAAGGATTAATTAAGAATAAAGTGAAAGAATCCATAGATTGTTTTACCGAATAGAAACAGAAAGTAAGGACATGCTGCAAAATAAATAAACTGATACAAGAATGGATTCACAGTGGCAACCAAACTAAAGGTTATCAGATTCAATCAGGACAAAGGAAAGGAAGATATATGAGTCAAATCAATACGGAGCAAGCATCAAAATTAGCACAGTATTCAAAAAAAGAAAAAAGAAAAATTTGACACTGGAAATGGCATGAAAGCAAGTCACAAAGTGATAACTACATCAATTCAAAGGGATAAAAATGGACACAAAACAAGGGGCAGACCCATATTTCTGCATTTTTCAACAACTTCTAGTATAATGAAGACATATGTTGACTTGTAATAAAAAAGAATTAGGTTCTAAAAAAAAAACCAAGTTGTTGCAGAAGTAAAACGATCTAAACTACGTACTGATGGGTTGTGTTCATATAGCAACAGGGTTTAAAGACA